>OX940936.1:22465456-23065456 GCA_954870645.1 Agrotis clavis
ATTCCTGGCTGTTGGAGTTCCACATCAGGTGTACCAGATCTTCAAATTTTATACGACAACAGAGGTTGCTTATCAGGCTCAACAACTCTTGCTAAGACGTCTTTACTGTATATGTTACAGTGTAGCTGGGCTCTTGAAGTTCCACATCAGGTGTTCCAGATCTTCAATTTTTATACGTTGACAGAGAGTACTCATCAGGCTGAACAACTCTTGCTAAGACGTCGTTCCTGTATATCTCATAGTGTAGCTGGGCTCTTGGTGTTCCACATCAGGTGTCCAGAATCTTCAAATTTATTCTCTCAGCAGAAAATGCTCATCACGTGGAACAATTTTTGCTATGGCACCATTTCTGTATCTCTTGTAGTTAAGCAGGTCTGTTGCGGTTCTGCATCAGGTGTTCAAGTTTCCAAGATAAGTTATAGCCTATATGTTAACGGGACTTAATACCTATACAACGAAAAAAAAATTATTCAAATCCGTCCAGTAGTTCCGAAGATTAGCGTGCACAAACACACAGACAAACAGACAAACAGACAAACAGACAAACAGACAAACAGACAAACCGACAAACAGACAAAAAAATTTTTAACTACATTTTCGGGTTCGGCATCGATATAATAACAATCCCTGATACTTTTTTTTTATATATTTCCATTGTACAGACACCACTTTTCTACAAATTTATTATATGTATATACACACATCAAAAGTGTCTAGGGATCAACATATATTTTTGCAATAACTTTTCTCCTGATTGATATTAATTAAAATGTTCTTTAAGGATTCATCAAATAAAGTGTTATCGTTTGTCACAGTAACGATAAACCAAGTCACATTTGCATTCATAAAGAAATTTGCCATTTTCCTAATAAAGGGATTTTTGACATTTGAACCACTAACATTAAAGTTCGAAAAAAAGACTGAAATAACAGTTTTCTTTAAAATTTTATTGGGTAACTTAAACAATTAATAATCCGTGTTTCTACCGCGAACACTAACAACACAAGAACATCGGTTTGGCATACTCAAAATGAGTTCATCCAAATCACGCTGTGGAATGGCCGCCCATGTTCGTTGCAACAACAAAAAAAGGTCTTCTTGCGACTGGATACCCTCCATATTCGGCAGAGCTCTTCTCTGTAGCATATCCCATGCATGCTCAATCGGGTTCAAGTCTGGCGACTGAGCAGCCCAGGGCAGGACATTGATGTTAGCTGCGGCGAGAGTCTGTCTTACAACTCTTGCGGTGTGCGGTCGTGCATTATCATGCATTAACTGAAATAAGGGACCGATTTGCACTTGTAGAGGAACGATGACGTCTGATACAATCGTCTCAGCATAAATTTGAGCGTTGAGGTTGCCTCTGATCCAAATCAACTCAGTTCTTCCGCCGATCCAAATACCCGCCCATACCATGATGGTTCTCCACCACTATAAGGATGGACTTCCTGGCAGGATTTTAATCGCTGTTGGCGTCCAGGGGTTCTCCAGTGTCGTATACGTCTTGTATCCGGTCTCATACCAAAACGAGACTCATCAGAAAAGCACACGAAACGCCATTGTTCTTCTGCCCAATTTCTGTGTTCAAGAGCCCATTGATATCGAATCCTACGATTGTGCATTGCTATAGGTGGTACCCGTAGCGGTCTTCGGGAATGAAGGTTCACTTCATGCAAGCGGTTTCTGACTGTTTGGTCGCTAATTAAGTTCCCTGAAGAGTGATGAAGCCTCACGGCTAACATCATGCCGGTTATTGTTGGAGCTCTTCGAGTTAAGATTTGAATGTATCGGTCTTGTCTCCGTGTGGTGCAGCGATACCGTCCTCCATGGCGCTCAGCCACGGTACCAGTGCTTCGGTAACGTGTCCAAAGTCGACTGATAACACTCTGACTTGTATTCAGAGCTAAAGCCACAGTACGTTGCCGGGAACCAGCTTCTATCATTCCCACGGCTCTGAGCATTTCTTCCCTGCTTAAATGACGTCGCCGCTCCATAATAACGTTGGTTTTAATCAGTAGTAGGGAAACAGTAGCACTAATAATGTCTTCAATGCGTTGTATGTTTTTATAGGGAAAATATTGACAGCTGATTTTCATCTTTTACTCGAATTTGATTTACAGTTCCTGATTCAAATTATGAAATGCACCAAAAAGGATCCATATAAATTTATAAAATCATAAATTTATTACAAAGCCACATCTCAATCTCAAGAAATCCGCATAAAAATGCTTGATCCCTAGACACTTTTGATGTGTGTAGATCATGGATGACAGCTATTGTCAACATCTGCGTGTTGTTAACCACAGAAGCTCGTGACTAAAGGGCTTTGTATCTTTTGTACCAGGTGCCATCCGCCATTTTGATTTTTTTTTCAAAACAGCGTACACGAATGAAACTTTCATAAATCGATAGATCACATCAATACAAACGTAAAATGTAGCGGGCAAAATCTCGTAAAGCGTCACGTTTCCGAGTTATGAGCTGTCAAAGATGTACAAGAGGTGCCATAGTTTTTAATTTAGTTTTTAATTTTTTGATGTTTCTAGATGAATGATGAAAGACATATAGGTAATTAATTGGATGTAAGTTTTTGTCCGCTCATCAACCCAATGTTATAATGTCATTCCAACGGGAATAATCACTAAGTATGACATAACAAACATTTTCTAAACAAACTGAATGCTTTTCAGGTAGGTACAGACAGGAAAAGAGTTAAGTATACAGGCAGCGAGTTTTTAACAGTTTTCCTATACTCTAGCATGCCATATTATGTTTAATGCAATTTTTGCTACGGCATGACGCAGGTCCTCACCGGACACGGAAGTTTCGGGAGGTATCTGTGTCAGATAGGGAGGGAAGAAACGCCTGGGTGTCACCACTGCGAGGATCACCCAGAGCTTGAAGTACACTTGAAACACAAAAACCTCAACAGTTATTGGTCTGTGTTGCCAGTTTATGTGGTAATAATGCATACCTAAATAAAAAGTGGCTTCACGTTATTTGTCGCGCACGTTCTGTCTGTTTCTTTGATCAGAAAGCCTACCATGCCTACGGACATACACAAGCCTACCATGCCATGACCTGATTAAAAACGATTCAAAAGCAAGACATTTAAGTTTAGGTTCCTAAACTGCATCGCTTAAAGTCGTACCATGACGTCCAATTCGCTTAGTGTCATTTGGATCGTTAAAAGTGAATAAAAGATCGCGATTTGTGGCTGAAACTTTTTTGGTGAAAAAGAGACAACGCTAATATTAAATAGCTTCGTCTCTTTTTCATCAAAAACGTTTCAAATGACTTTGTTTCTTTGGATAGTCTGTAGCACCCTTCGTTACGCCTAATGGCATGACCTGTGGGCATGACCTACTAGATTGAATAATTAAAGTGACATTATGGTACGAATTAGAAGGTTTGACTGTCAGATGCCATGGCCTACTAGATTTAAAGCCTATCCGCACACAACAGTGCCGACACGTTCCGTACAGTGACGTGACGTGACGTGACGTGATCAGTGCCGTATCGATCAGTGTCATTGAAATATGATATTCTACCATACATTGCATTTTGTACGACGCTATCCGTACTCATCAGTGTCAGTGCCGTTCAGTGATTTTCGTTCACTCGTATATATGAACAGCACGTCACGGAACGGTACGTGTCGGCACTGTTGTGTGCGGATACTGGATAGGCCTTTAATCGTAATGATTCAATCTAGTAGGCCATGACTGACGTCATGTAAGTCCTAAACTGGATGACGTTAGAGCGCGTGGTAAGCCTCCTGAGTGTTTTTTATTAAGTTCTTGTTGTGTTAATTGCTATACTGTTAATTAATGAGTGACACTACCGAGCGCGGTGGCTCAGGCCACAGACAGTGTTATTTTTGTGGCGTGAGTACTTTACGTGGTCCACGGAGAAGAGGTCGCGCTTCTATACGGTCATACCAAATGACCAATGAATACCTAACTACCAATCCACACATTGCTGAGTACTCCCGTCATCTGTTCTCGGATACACGAAATGAATTAAGTTCAAACACAAGATTCATAAACGACGAAGTTCTGCGCGAAAAAACATAAAAAAGCATCAACGGTCGAATTGAGTAACCTCCTTTTTTAGGAGTCGATTACAAAAGTGGGGACGTTTCACATTGATTCTTGTCATTATTATTATGTATAATGCTGTTCAATACGCATTGGAATTTGATCAAGATTTTGGTTCAATTCTAGTGCGCATTGCGTACACTTTGTGCCACGCTGTACTCATCATAAGTAACGTTTTTAAATGTAAAAATAATCTTATTATTATTCTTAATTTTTACTGTACTCGTATAACCACTCGTACAACTAAACCTTCTCATGTCATTGTAAACCTTACTTTTTTACAAATAAATATAATATATATTATAAAGTAATACTTGAGTTCATATTATGTGTGTGCGTATGTCCTGTTTGTCAATAAATCCCTTTTCTTTCTTTCAAATCACCTGAAGGTTGACTGGAAGTATGCACTCAGATGTTCAATCCACCAACTTTATTATTCCTTTTGGAATTATATTAGTAAGTATATAAGAAGCGCAATATTCAGGCAATTATATTTAATTTTAATTGTATTTGTATATAAAAATCAATGTTCCGGTTATTAGAAAACGAAACAAAACATTAAACAAAAAAAAAAACTATGGCACCTCTTGTAGGCGACTGCCCTCCAGCGCGTCTATGAGTGGCGCGTGGAGGCGCAGCGCCGGGGCGTGACCCCGCTGCCTCGCGAAGTCGAGGCGCGGCGCGAAGACCTCCGGCGCGATCTCAGGGCAGTATGGAAGGAACGACTGTCGCGACCGACGGCCGGGCACGCCGCAATTGCGGCGGTAAGACCCCTCTTTGAGGAGTGGTTGGAGAGAAGTCATGGCGTCCTTACCTTCCGCCTGACGCAGGTCCTCACCGGGCACGGGTGCTTCGGGAGGTACCTGTGTCTAATGCGGAAGGAGGAAACGTCTGGGTGTCATCACTGCGAAGATCGCCGGAGGACACGGTGGAGCATACGGTGCAGGACTGCTCAGCTTGGGCGGCGCACCGACGTGTCCTCACGGCTGCGATAGGCGGAGACCTCTCGCACCCGGCATTGGTTTCGGCCATGCTGCGGGGCGAGACGGAGTGGGAAGCGGTCGCCTCCTTCTGCGAAGCAGTAATGCTCGCGAAGGAGGAGGCGCGCCGCGAGCGAGAGAGGACAGAGTCCTCCCTCCGCCCCAACCGCGGTGCAGGACGCCCACGGCGACGGACGTCGCGAGACGATCTCCGGCCACCGTAGGCGCGGGCATGCGGGCAGCGAGTAAAGGGCAACTCGCTGCCCGACCAAGGACCATGCCCGGGTCGACGGCGCGTTGTGTCCCACGCGCGCCTCAAAGAGCGTCAGCATAATGACGGGGCCCCCCTCTCAGAGGGCCAAAGCCTGCCGGGGTCGCGGGATTATTCCCTTACCGTGACCCCGGAACATAACAGGCTATGAAGGACACCGTGGATTTTAGTCAGTAGAAGTCTGACAGTCCCTCCCGCCCTGCCCGGGGTTGGAGGACTCATTTGATGATTTTACCACGCTAAAAAAAAAAAAAAAAAATGGCACCTCTTGTACATCTTTGACAGCTCATAACTCGGAAACGTGACGCTTTACGAGATTTTGCCTCTCTACATTTTATGTTTGTATTGATGTGATCTATTGATTTATTAAATTTTCATTCGTGTACGCCGTTTTGAAAAAAAATCAAAATGGCGGATGGCACCTGGTACATGGCCCATACAAAAATGTTCAAACCCCTTTTAATAACAGCAGCTGCAAATGTCGAAGGTAACACCAACACAGTAGAGATGATGAATTTAATCTGAGCACTTCAATCCTTTGTTTCTCTCTACTTTCTTTCCCAAAATTAAATCCAAACTTTTAAATGTGTATAGGTGCTCAAACGGGAATACAATTGTTACTCTAAACATGGGTGACCTAAAAAACGACGCTCAAAGGGGAATTCCTCCCAACTATAACTTTGATCCTTTTACACGTGCCCTCCAAGTACTAGCGCTAGGCTCCAGTTTATTGTTACTTGTGTACTACGTGCGTAGTACTATTATATGTTCTGTGGTACTACTCGTATTTATGACGTCACCTGCGGCTCCTGATGGGATCAGCGTTTTATTGGTTTAGGTTCACAAGTAAAGCCTTTTGGTTATAGATTATGTAAAGCTTTGCGTCAATGTACTCGAATCTAAGAAAGCTTGCTCCACGGGTAAGATCTTTTGTGTCTGGCTTAAAAATTCAATTGTTTCTAGTGTCGTAATTGGCCTTTTATGTGCCCAGTGCAAGTTTTTTTTACTGTTTCCTGATCTAACCAATTTTGGCCCTTTTCTAGCCATTTCTGCGGCCTCCATAGCCCTGCGCCCTATTCCTGGACACCGTTAGCACACTCCTTTTTTCGGCACCGCTTACTACGAAATATTACTCGTATTTTTCACTTACCGTATCGCAAAAGCTGTAAGGTTAGTCGATACGTCCACAGCTGTATTTTCTTGCTTCGAAAATTGAAAACAAATGGCAATGATGGATTCGAGTTGAAAAAACACTAAATCGGACTGAAGTAGAAAATATTATAAAATAAAAAAATACGTGTGGCACTCGGAGACTGCCGCGGTAAAGCTGCATAGCATTTTTTCATTATCAACTTATGCAATTTTTTTTCTTTTTTTTAGGCTTTTATCAGCCACGTCAATCAAATGAAACGTCAAGAAAAACAAACACCGTGCCGAAGTATGTCGAACTGAAACGACGTTAGACGATGCTGGGTGTTAGTTTTATTATCGTTAGATTTTTTTTCGTTACGGAATTTCTTGATTCGGTCACCGCGCTCAGAGCCCGCGATTAAAGCTATGCAATAGCTTAAAACTGATTTAACGGGGATATATCAAATTCGGGAGACTCGACCAAAATAAATCTCAAAAACATGGTTTTAAACAATTTTTATTTTCACGTCTGATTAACGTAAACCGTAGTTAAATCACACTTAAAAATTAGGGTAACTCAAATGTTTATTTTCAAGCTTTCGCGAACGATACATGTAGTAATATATACTTATAAATATCTTGGTATAAAGCGACAAGTTTATTAGGTTGCGCTGACCTCGACCAGCGGGGTGCAAGGAACACACTTATTAGACCGTCCATCTTGCGAGCTTTATCAATCCCTGCTTGTAACCTGAGTTAACAATATGATAACAGAAATAAGAAGCACACTGTTTATTATAAGAGATGCTTACGTATAAATCTTATGTTCTTCACATTTAACGTTCAAAGGTACTAGTACAGGATCCGTATATAGAACGACCTTCACCGATCGAGTAACCGGACGAAATGTGTTTTTTATGAATTAAAATATGTTGAAGAATGTGACGGTGATGGGTTGCCTCATAAAATCCTGTCAAGGATATTTTTAATTAATTTTATAAAAGGTTATTTTTTTTCAATACCTTCACCGATAGAGTAACCAAAGAAAATTAACACCAATTGAAAGTCCGAAGTCTATAGAATATGCTAACGTAGGGTTGCCTACGTTTTTCTTGTCAAGGTTATAGGGTTGCCTAATTTGAACAGGTGATAAAAAATTGCTACCTTCACCGATCGAGTAACCAAATAAATTATATATCAAAAAAACTTTAAAAAAAAAAAAATAACCGACTTCAAAAACAACCACAAAAAAGGGTAAAATAACCTACAAAATAACTTTTCTTTCGGAAGTCGGTGGCTTTGTTTTTTTATTTCGTTGTCTTTTTGCCACCGACTTCCGAAAGAAAAGTTATTTTGTAGGTTATTTTACCCTTTTTTGTGGTTGTTTTTGAAGTCGGTTAAATTTTTTTTTTAAAAAGTTTTTTATTTTACTCTTTTTAGTTTAAATATTCAACCCAAATTCTTGTCAAATACATCATTTTCTTACAAGTGCACTAGAATTTAGTAAACCGTGGCACCGGTATTAACATCGCTCATGTACACATGCTAATAAAATTCCCTATCTCAAAAACTGCTGAACATATTTTGATAAAACTTGCAGTATTCCCTAAGGTGAACGATCCCTAGTACAACAAAAAAAGAATTTTGAAAATCGGTCCACAATTGGCGGAGTAATCGCGCAACAAACACGCAAAAAGTAATGTCATCCAAGTAGCCGAAATCAATAAAAATGCTCACAAAATAAAAAGTACTGAACCAAATTAGATGAAATTTTTATGGGACCACATTGCAAGTATACCGCATCGAACAAAAAAAGAATCACACTAATCGGACTAGAAACCTCGGAGTAATCGATGTACATACATAAAAAAAAAAAACATACCGACCGAATTGAGAACCTCCTCCTTTTTTTGAAGTCGGTTAAAAATAAAGACATTTTTTTTACGAATACGATGGTATACGGTTGCCTATGAAAAACTTGTCAGAAATTAGGGTTGCCAAGCGTTGAAGTTTGAAAATTTTAGACGGTTGGAAGCACATGAGTAGATAAACGGACTAGGCTTCTTAAGATCGAGCAAAATCGTTACCTATTTTGGTAGGGTTGTCACAATAGGGTAGACATATTAAACAAAAAATTATTAAATAACTTTATTATTCAGGATGATAGAATCGAATCAAATAATTTAATTCAACTAAGCCAATTACAGGCAATTTTGAATAGTCAAAAGACATTTTAAAGGTGTTTGATCACCAACATATTAGAGACCAAACACCTACCTTCAAGAGGGCGCGCGTTGTCAAATAGACCGCGCTTCTTACATTTTCGTTACAACATTAAATAAAAAAATCCTAGGACTATAACCATTAAAGTTACACAAGAACAAAAGTTTGATTTCACAAAAATTGCAATAACTTGAAAACTACTGGACCGATCTTCATGAAACAACTTGTGAATCTATTTTTGTAATGAAACACAACCCTTTTAAATACTTTAATTGAAAAACATACAGAAACAAAAAAGTGAGTTTTCAAGTTACGTAATAATCTAAGTTTTAAACTTTTACAATTTTCCACTTAAAAACTTATCTAATTAGAAACTAATAAGAACGTACAAGATAATCTAATAAGAATCTAATATATACACAACACAATCACTGGATTCTGATTAGAAAACACTTGTCTTAAAAATCACCTTATAAATCACACTGTTCAACGGCAAAGGCCCTCCCACTACTTGCACCCCTTGTCGTTGCGTGGGTCTCGTCGCCGACAATCACCTTCATCATAATTATGCCAAATTTCAGTTCCGGAGGAGGAATTTTTCGGACCACATCGATGGCATCAAAGTAGAAACGGATATCTACAAAATCGCAACTTTACAGGAGAGCAGATTTAGTTGAAAAAATAACCTTCTTTATGAATTGTGTAACAGGTTTTATCGCTACAACATTTTTTTACTGAAATACTGTAGATGTCTTTATTTACGCTGGAAAAACATTGACATAGAAGAAGACATCTGCCTAAAAACCGTTTATTCTGATGCCCAGGACCAGAATGACGATAGAGACACAGGTCGAGAATGTGTCAATTCAATAAAAACGCACGAAAACATAACCGGTACGTGCTACAATGTGACAAGTGACTCACAGATGTCTTTGTTGACGTTTCATTTATCTGTCAAAGCTCCGAAGTAAAGGTGGACAACTGCCACATGGCCGTTTCTACTGCGATGTTTTTTAAAAATCCAGTGTAGATGTCTTCATTTACGTGTCAAAAATTCTTCACTATTTTGAATTTTGAAAAAATTTTGATACAGACTTGTAGATAATAATAATATAAGCACATTTTTGTAAAAAAAGCATTTTCGAAAAAATGTAGATATCCGTTTCTACTTTGCTGCCATCGACATAATTATGCCTCGTTGAATGGACTATTGGAATGGGTATCTACGGTACTTTCACAGTTATTATGTCTTGTGACTGGGACTGTAGCACCATAACTATTTTTGTACTAACTTTATTTTAATTAGTCTTTTGACAATTCAAAATTGTCTTGGTTGCATTAAATTATTTTATTTGATTGATTCGATTCTATTATACTAGATAATAAAACTATTTAACATATTCTTTGTTTAATTTGTCTTACCCTATGGCCCATTGTGACAACCCTACCAAAAAATTTTAACAATTTTGCTCGTTCTTAAGAAGCTTAGTCCGTTTATCTACTCATGTGCTTCCAACCGTCTAAAATTTTCAAACTTCAACGCTTGGCAACCCTAATTTCTGACAAGTTTTTCATAGGCAACCGTATACCATCGTATTCGTAAAAAAAATGTCTTTATTTTTAACCGACTTCAAAAAAAGGAGGAGGTTCTCAATTCTATATTTTGATATATAATTTATTTGGTTACTCGATCGGTGAAGGTAGCATTTTTTTATCACCTGTTCAAATTAGGCAACCCTATAACCTTGACAAGAAAAAGGTAGGCAACCCTACGTTAGCATATTCTATAGACTTCGGACTTTCAATTGGTGTTAATTTTCTTTGGTTACTCTATCGGTGAAGGTATTGAAAAAAAATAGCCTTTTATAAAATTAATTAAAAATATCCTTGACAGGATTTTATGAGGCAACCCATCACCGTCACGTTCTTCAACATATTTTAATTCATAAAAAACACATTTCATCCGGTTACTCGATCGGTGAAGGTCGTTCTATATACGTATCTTAGACTATACCGTTTGATAGCTTATAATAACTTTTATTTTGGAAGTCGGTGACTGTCTTTCTTATTTCCTTAAGTTTTTTGCAACCGACTTTCGAAAAAAAAATATTTATATTTTTTGTGTTTCTTTGGAAGTCTGTTTAATTTTTACAAACTTTTTTATTTCTAATATGTAATTTTGTGTGATTGCCTCAACAATGAAAAAATATTCGATGGCAGCAATCGCCGATGATTTGCTGTCATTTATTGAAGAGTTCCCTCAAATTTCCAAGATCCCGTCATTAGATCCTGACCGGATTACCAAGGGATCATCTGTGAATTGATTTTGACATTAAATATAGAAGAATAATATAAAATAAATCAGCCAATCTGGCTAGGTTTGACGGTATCTTCCGAGTAATCGTATTACTGGGGTGGGACGCTAAAACCCCGCGCCCAGCTGTCCTGAGGGTGACATACTCATACTTTATTCACTTATGTGCGAGTAGCAGACTGCGACGTCAATGATGGCGGTAATTCTATGCTCTGTTACCTTCTTCTTTGTTAGGGAAATATGTTACCGCAGTACGACATTATTAAAAAAAAAAAAACTGTTGCCCCACATTAGCAATTTCTGCTGTATCTTGTGTGCGTTTAAAAAGACCAAAAGTCACATTCACAAACACCCAGAATCTGAACAACTACTTGTAAACATATACGTGTTCCGTGCGGGAATCGAATATGTCACAAGCAGCGCAGCAGTCAATTTCTCAGCCACTGCGTGCTAATGCGTCTTGTTTTTTTTGAAGTTTCTGACAGCAATACCTAGGTAGTTACAAAAATATTTTTTTTAATTTTTACGTTTAAAAGTACCGTAGATACTTTATACAACCAATTTACAAAATAAATATAATTCAAAAAACGTAAACCGGACGACCTAGGCTACTCATCAAAAAGAAAATACAACGTGATACAACGTTACCCTTTATTTTTAGAGCTATGTGAACATAAATATTTATAGCAGTTTATTATTTTTTCGTAATTACATGGTAAATTAATGTTGTATTATGTATTTTTTTTTTATTAATGATAGGTTCGCGTTTGACCACTATCTCGCCTGATGGTAAACGAAGATGTGGTCGACGATGAAGCACGCTTGCCTAGAAGTAACCTGTTCACCCTTGACTTGAAGACCACAAGGTTATAGCTGTCGGGAAATACAGATGGCGGCAGGGAATTCCAGTATTAGTATAATGGACAATTCAACTCAGGGGGAGAAGTTTTCAGCACTCAATATCATCTGCCTAGCCTTTTCCCAATTATGTTGGAGTCGGCGTCCAGACGAACCGGATATTTTACATGGAGCGACTGCCTATCTGACCATCACAACTCAGTAACTGGGTAATACGATACCTTTTTGTAAGACTGGTTGTCAGAATTTAGAGTTTCTGACTAACAGTAATGACTGTCAAAGATCTATAAATGACAGCCGGGACAAAACGGCTTTAGAGTCTACGAACCAACACGACCTGCGAAATAATCGTGGTACTACATTTTTAGGGTTCCGTAGTCAACAAGGAACCCTTATAGTTTCGCCATGTCCGTCCTTCCGTCCGTCCGTCTGTCCGCAGCTTAGCTCAGAGACGCCCAGTACTAGAAAGCTGTAATTTGGTGTAAATATACGGATTTGTTGGGCCGAAAAAGTGGTAAAATAAAATCTCGTAAAATATTTTTTTTAGGGTACCTCCTGTACTTACACGTAAAGTGGGGATTTTTTTTTCTCGCGTACTCCTTAATGTGGGGTATCATTAAATAGGTCTTTAAAAAATATTGATAGTTTCCATTAACAATTTTTAGGGTTCCGTAGTCAACAAGGAACCCTTATAGTTTCGCCATGTCCGTCCGTCTGTCCGTCCGTCCGTCCGTCCGTCCGTCTGTCCGCAGCTTAGCTCAGAGACGCCCAGTACTATAAAGCTGTAATTTGGTACAAATGTACGAATTTGTTGCGCCGAAAAAGTGGTAAAATAAAATCTCGTAAAATTTTTTTTTTAGGGTACCTCCTGTACACGTAAAGTGGGGATGTTTTTTTTTTTTCCTCGCGTACCCCTTCGTGTGGGGTATCATTAAATAGGCCTTTAAAAATATTGATACTTTCCGTTCACATTTTTTTGATAAAAAGATTCGTTTGTGAAATATTAATCTTTAAAGTGCTAATTTTTGCTCGACTCGTGTGTCCCCCCCCTCTACCAGCTAAACGGTTATGTTTGGGGGTGTGAAAAAATTCACAATAGTAGTATATATATCGAAATTTAAAAGAAAATTATCATGACTAAGGGCGGATACGACCAAACCGGAATAAATGTTATTCTCGAGTAAATCGCTACTTTACTCGAGAATAAATCAATTTCACGTTTTACTAACTTTAATTTGAGGAATAACGTATCTATTCGGGAATAGTGACTATACCACCGTTCAGGATGGAATAGGGAGCTTATACCAAGAATATCAAAATGGCGTTCCATTGTTTCAAGCTGTTTGGGTCAAATGCTACCTGCTTGTTGATGCATCCTTGTTGTTGCCATCTTTTTTATGCTCTCTCATTGAGCTTTCAAATGTTGCTCTGCCCGAGAACAGTGGGTTGTACAAGTAAAGCTATTATAATATTGGTCAGCAATAATTTGCCATTGAGGCGTTTTTTTTTGTTTGTATTTTTTTTTTAATGTAGGTTTCTCTACAAGGCTTAACAAAATTTCTTTTTTAGACGACGGCTAATTTACTGTGCCTACCTACGTTTACGCATAATTTCACTCATTTTGTAAAGTCCCTAATATTTATTTTATTAAATTAGTAAACTTAAAAGTTTTATTTTCAAAACTACTTTGACATTGCTATATAGTTTTTCTCGCTATAATACGACATATTCAAATTGACATGTGTATGCTTCTGCTCTCTCCTGTTTGTCGGACAACTTTTTTTTTGCCGGGTGTTACATTCGTTCACATCATGTTGGCATTCACTCCGCTGTTCGCGCGTTACTAATCCAAGTATAGCTATACGCTTGATTGCATGGAAAAACGACTGTTGATTTATGCGAGAATAAAATCATGGAATTAGCTATTCCTGGTATAGTTACTCGTGCATATACTCGGACTTGGTCGAATCCGCCCTAAGTAGGCTTTACAAGTTTACGAGTAACAGTCGACCAACTTATAAAACGTACTTGGATAACATATTTTCCTAAACAAAATGTATCGGAGAACATGTTATTCAACTGCAAATGTAAGTTTGTCAACTTTATTTTTTCAGCTATAAGGTTGGTATGTTTTGGGGATAGGTAGGTTTTTATTGTCAACTATTTTTAACTAACTTCAAAAAAAGGAGGAGGTTCTCAATTCGTCGTTATCTTTTTTTTATGTATTTTCCCCGATTTCTCAATGACGCCTGGACCGATTTTGAATAATTATTCTTCTTTTGATTGAAAGAGTACACCTTCCAATTTGGTCCCATGATCATCAAGTCAGGGTCTGATGATGGGATCCTGGAGAAATCGTGGGAACTCTTTAAATATATCATTTTTGAAGCGATTTGATAACAATACTCAATCCCGTCGAGTTTCGGCTCGTTAGAGTCGTCTTTATTACATATACGTTGATGCTGGATGATGTCCATGGTCTATCTATGATAGAGCTGGAAGGTAACCATGAATTCTTTCTTATACAACAACTCAATCCTACTGAGCTTAGGGTCATTTGATTCATCTTTACATGGGCTTTTGTACTGGATGTTTTCCAGGCTCTTATGATGGAGCTGGCAGGTAGCCATGGGATCTTTGTAATACAATAACGCAATCCCATCGGGTTTCGGCTTATTTGATTCGTCTTTACATAGACTTTGGTGCTGGATATTATTCTAGGTTTTGATGATGGAGCTGGAAGGTGGCCATGGGATCTTTGTAATACAATAACACAATCCCTTCGAGTTTAGGGTCATTTGATTTTTCTTCGCATGGACTTTGGCACTCGATGTTTTCCAGGGTCTAATGATGGAGCTGGAAGGTGGCCTTGGTGGCAACTACGGAACCCTACACTGTGCGTGGCTCGACACGCACTTGGCCGGTTCTTTTTTAATACAATTTGTGTAATGACGTAGACACTAGCGCCGCGTTAAGAGGTCAGGAGGAGGAGAAACAATCTCGACAAACGCTGGAAGATTGGTAATTATTTAGCCACGAGGTTTTCAGCAACTCAATAAAACAAAAACAAAATTGTGCGTTACAGATAGGGACGTACCACGATCAGGGGTTAACGGGGCGCTAAACAGTGTTGTGCCTCGTTGACCCCGACGAGCCCTGTAACCTCGTTGACCCGTCCGTCGCGCACGGACGCACAGCAGCACGGACAGCGGACTACGAGACATTTTCAATCAATTTGCTGTATCTTTCGATAAAAGTAGGACGTAGCTTCCTTTTTAATTTTATGAAAATTATGTGGACTCTTTCATAAAACTACTGAACGTTTACCGAAAGCAGTTCGGTACACAGAAAATATACTACCTATATGAAATATTTTTATTCCAAAATACGATCCTGTAGGAAAATTAAAGAACTCTAAGCGAGCGAATCATTGCCATAATAGCCTAAGCTAGTGTTTTAGTACGATACGTACCGTACGTACGTATGGCCGTTATTTGAGAGTATTATAGCAAATGTTCACCGGAATTTCATTATTAATTTCAAAGGACCTTACCTTATTATCGTCAGTGTTCTATGGAGCTAAAATAACTAAATTTAATTGTATTAAATGTTCTATTTATTAATTTATATTAAAGCGATTAATGTGAATTTGTCATAGTTTATAAGAAAAAAAAATTACATGCCTTTCTTTTTTATCTTTCGTGAAAAGCCGGCTCTACACTTGCGTGTGAAGTCGCGCCGTGAATAACCCAAAGATCCAAACGCGAACTGTGTCCCTCTACACTCGCAAAGCCTCACAGTCTTGTTGTATGGTGGACACCAACATAATTAATTTAAAAATAACATTCAACTTTCAAACTTAGAATTAAGGCAACTATTTGTTCGTACAGCTTAACTGTTGGAAACAGTAAACAGGGCCAGTTAGAGTGGAGGGGTGCAGGAGGGGGCGGGGGTGTGCGGTCACGGCCAGGACACTAACTTGAAAACCAATAGATACGAAACAAGATAGATAATTTGTCTACAAGTACCCACGTAGGTAGCCTAGAAAACTGTAGAACTCACATTCAAAAGACAACGCATTTCCAGTCCAACTACATAGTAATAATAATCAGATTACTGGTAAACATCCATCTTACTACAAAAAGTAAAACATTTTTGTTTTGTTGTTTCGACGGCACGATTGGCGCAGTGGTTTAGCGATTGGACTGCTGCGCTGCATGTCCCACGTTTGATTCCCCCATGGAGTAAATATTGTACGTGCGTTTGTGTAGAGTGAGTTTATATTTGTAAACGCACCCACAATACTCGGGAATTTTCTAATGAAGGGCAACGTTTTTCTAAGACAGTATCCGTCGTACCACAAAAAGTTCAAAATGTGTGGAACACGTCTTCCAAAACGACCGCCAAAACGACCTTTATATCAACATCAAATGCTGTTTTGAAGCTAACAGTTTTTTTTAGACAATAGTGTTTTTGTGGTAAGATCAGTATATGCCTTCAATATTATGACGTGAACTACGAATGAACTTACAAAAGTTTACGTGACTGAGTATAAATTAAGAGGTGTGCGACTGAAGTCATAATTTAGCATACAAAAGAGAAAAATTCCAAAGCTGAAGGACTCGAGAGCCTTATCTATTAAATCAGGTCAAGAGTTTTATCAGTATAAAAAGTGATGCTTGAGACAACAATGTAATGAATAATTTTATCCGTGACTAATTATTAGATACTTTTAAACCAGAACCAGTATACTAGTTGAAAAATATTATACTAATTCAAACTTTAAAACTGAACTACAAAACTACTAATTTTTCGACAACAAACCGAACTACAAAACTACTAATGTTACCGGTAACGCCATCTATGCATAGATAAACATACTAGCAAGTCGAGCACCGCACTGGAAAACAAGGGTTGAAGGAAATAGACGGACACTAGCGACATGCGACGGCGAGTAGCGAAACTACAGCACTGGAAAAGTTGCTTTATATACTGAAAAGATGGTGTTGTTTCTACGAAGATAGTGTTAGTTATTTTTTTAATGGAAATGCTTCTGTAGGGCAGGCATCAGTTTCAAAACCATAACTTTCTTCCAAAAAAGAATGAACACCTACTGACACAGCTACTGATGAAATCATTACTAGATTCGTGCTTCTTACAGGTCTTCAGTAATAAAGGTGATAGTAACAACTCTTCTTTTATCAGTGCATCATTCATTTACATAGTGTATGTGAAGGCATATAGATAGCACTTAAAAATGGTGTTTGTAAATATATGAGATTCTATGTCTATAAATACACCCACAACACGGGGAAATTCCTAGTGTGGGGCAACGCTTTTTTTTACAAAAAAAAAATCGATTAAGCACACAAATGTACAGAAAGGTGTTAAAGCAATAGGATTGGAGTGATAGACATTTAGTTTTAAAGGTTTATTCAAACATAAGCGATATTTGTTACCACCCACGCTGTGGGTAGAGTTAGGGCTACACCACATCTGGCAGCACGGAATCGCCTTTTTCCGTCGCCCTTTCTCTTTCTGTCGCTTAGAACTGCCATTTGCTAGACCGAGACAGAATGCATAATGCGATAGCACGCGGCGGAAACCGTGAGGCGGCCGGCTGCTGTCGCATTGTCTCGGTCTAGCAAATGGCAGTTCTAAGCGACAGAAAGAGAAAGGGCAACGGAAAAAGGCGATTCCGTGCTGCCAGATATGGTTCAACCCTTAGCGCACAGTAGGTTTCACTCAGGTATTTTGTGTAGATCTAGATCCGAACCTATACTGACCTGGGGGGAAAAACCAGGCTTGTTCCAGTGAGTGAACGAGATGGCGCTAGACGACTTGTATAGCTTTGTCACTTTCACTCGCCGGAATAAGCCTGGTTTTAAGACGTTGTAATACCCCACCTGAATACACACCTGGTGGCCTACCATGACGTCTTAAAGCGTAAGTAGTTCCACTGTGGGAAAGCGACAGAGCTATACGAGTCTGCTAGCGCCATCTCGTTCCCACAGCTGAACTACTCACGCTTTAAGACGTCGTGGTAGGCCACCTAAAGTGTTTTCAATTATTATTTTCTTATCGTTTGGTTAAGTTTGTTGTTTTAAATGGAGAACAGAGTCATTGAGTCTAAATCAAAATAATTTAATTATTATTCAGGTTATTTAATTAGCAAAATATTTATTTTGTAAAAGTGTACAAGTATTATTGTGTGGTATACAAGTATTATTTATCCTTTAACTAACCGAGTGTACCTAGATAAGCAATTTAAAAATGGCATGGCATAATATCATCAATTTCCATATATAAATGAAAATACACACATCAAAAGTGTCTAGGGATCAAGCAATTTTATGCGGATTTCTTGAGATTGAGATGTGGCTTTGTAATAAAGGGGTTTGAACTTTTTTGTATGGGCCATGTACCAGATGACATCCGCCATTTTGATTTTTTTTCAAAACGGCGTACACGAATTAAACATTGATAAATCGATAGATCACATCAATACAAACATAAAATGTAAGGGGCAAAACTTCGTAAACCGTCACGTTTCCGAGTTATGGGCTGTCAAACATGTACAAGTAGTAAGATATTTTTTCTTATTTTTTTTAATATTTTGATGTTTATTGATCAAAAAGGATACTTCCGCAATAAAACTAATTGAATATTAGTTTTTCCATGCATTTTAAATGCTGAAATTGCGTTAAACGAAATAATCCTATCTAAAAGCATTTGAAATGCGTGAAAAACTAATATTCAATTACTTTTATTGTGGAAATAACCTTTTTGATCAATAAACATCAAAATATTAAAAAAAAAGAAAAAATGTGTGGCTAATTGTACATTTTTGACAGCTCATAACTCGGAAACGTGACGGTTTACGAGGTTTTGCCGCTAACATTTTATGTTTGTATTGATGTGATCTATCGATTTATCTATGTTTCATTAGTGTACGCCGTTTTGAAAAAAAATCAAAATGGCGGATAAGGAACTGGTACAAAAGGCACAAAGCCCTTTATGATTTTATAAATTTATATGGATCCTTTTTGGTGCATTTCATAATTTGAATCAGGAACTGTAAATCAAATTCGAGTAAAAGATGAAAATCAGCTGTCAATATTTTCCCTATAAAAACATACAACGCATTGAAGACATTATTAGTGCTACTGTTTCCCTACTACTGATTAAAACCAACGTTATTATGGAGCGGCGACGTCATTTAAGCAGGGAAGAAATGCTCAGAGCCGTGGGAATGATAGAAGCTGGTTCCCGGCAACGTACTGTGGCTTTAGCTCTGAATACAAGTCAGAGTGTTATCAGTCGACTTTGGACACGTTACCGAAGCACTGGTACCGTGGCTGAGCGCCATGGAGGACGGTATCGCTGCACCACACGGAGACAAGACCGATACATTCAAATCTTAACTCGAAGAGCTCCAACAATAACCGCCATGATGTTAGCCGTGAGGCTTCATCACTCTTCAGGGAACTTAATTAGCGACCAAACAGTCAGAAACCGCTTGCATGAAGTGAACCTTCATTCCCGAAGACCGCTACGGGTACCACCTATAGCAATGCACAATCGTAGGATTCGATATCAATGGGCTCTTGAACACAGAAATTGGGCAGAAGAACAATGGCGTTTCGTGTGCTTTTCTGATGAGTCTCGTTTTGGTATGAGACCGGATACAAGACGTATACGACACTGGAGAACCCCTGGACGCCAACAGCGATTAAAATCCTGCCAGGAAGTCCATCCTTATAGTGGTGGAACCATCATGGTATGGGCGGGTATTTGGATCGGCGGAAGAACTGAGTTGATTTGGATCACAGGCAACCTCAACGCTCAAATTTATGCTGAGACGATTGTATCAGACGTCATCGTTCCTCTACAAGTGCAAATCGGTCCCTTATTTCAGTTAATGCATGATAATGCACGACCGCACACCGCAAGAGTTGTAAGACAGACTCTCGCCGCAGCTAACATCAATGTCCTGCCCTGGCCTGCTCAGTCGCCAGACTTGAACCCGATTGAGCATGCATGGGATATGCTACAGAGAAGAGCTCTGCCGAATATGGAGGGTATCCAGTCGCAAGAAGACCTTTTTTTGTTGTTGCAACGAACATGGGCGGCCATTCCACAGCGTGATTTGGATGAACTCATTTTGAGTATGCCAAACCGATGTTCTTGTGTTGTTAGTGTTCGCGGTAGAAACACGGATTATTAATTGTTTAAGTTACCCAATAAAATTTTAAAGAAAACTGTTATTTCAGTCTTTTTTTTCGAACTTTAATGTTAGTGGTTCAAATGTCAAAAATCCCTTTATTAGGAAAATGGCAAATTTCTTTATGAATGCAAAGGTGACTTAGTTTATCGTTACTGTGACAAACGATAACACTTTATTTGATGAATCCTTAAAGAACATTTTAATTAATATCAATCAGGAGAAAAGTTATTGCAAAAATATATGTTGATCCCTAGACACTTTTGATGTGTGTAGTTTATTTCGGCACTTCCGTAATGCGGCCCCAGGGCTCACAAAGTTAATTTATTTACCTTAACTCTGTTACAGTTTGTCGCCTTCCGTGAGCACTGGCAATTTCCGGCATTCAATTAAATTTCTTGATTATTTAGGGAGTTCTAAGAATTAAGAAATTAAAATAGTAATTGAAATTTCAGTTATTTTAACAGTGCAGTTAACTAAGTTACTTAATTTGAATAGGCGGGTTTGGTGCAGCCGCAGGACGTCCACTGCTGAACATAGGTGCTGCCATGAACCCATTTAAAAATAAAAATAAACTTTTACGTTTTCTGTATGAAGACTACCCGCATAAAACCCGAGGATTTTGAGAATTTGTTACAGCTAATTTGATTTGTATAACGGCTCATTACACAAATAAAACTCAACGTGACCAGCATTATATCTAAATTGTGTTCAAAAACCGCCACTACGATGGATTATAATCTCTTGAAATAATGATCGTTATTAAAGACACTAACAGCTCATAATACGGTTGCTTTTGTTGAAAATTTCACGAAGGCATTATTTTTAAAGCTCGACATTTCCGCCAGATGGGTAATTTCCACATAATTCCTTACATCATCATTATACTCGACCCTTACTTACAATCTTGAGTCAAGTTGAGCGTTAACTCGAGGCGGGCTCAAGTTTCAAACTGCGCTTAGTTTTAATCTGCGCCTTTGTTTGTAACTCGGCGAGATATTGTTACTTATCGCCAAGTGACAGTTAAGTTAACAAAAACTCTTGTGCGTAACTTTATGAAAGCAAGTTGAAAATATTGTAGAATTCTTGAGAATTATGGAAAGTTGCGAAGTTTTTTCATTGTAATATTAGATGATATTTCAATGTCGTTGTTCACTTATTTTCGAATGTTATTTAGTATCGTCGTTTGATTTGAATTGCCAACTGTTTAGCTCTCGTATTCTTTACTTTAATAACTGACAAAAATTCACTGGTGAAAAGATTTCTAGTCACAACGCTTTCTTTCACTAAAATATGATTGTAGAAGTAGGTAAATGTAAATCGGTATTTATATTATTTTATAATTAAATTACGTAATGAAATCATTCTCTACTATATTTTTAATTAAATTAAGTCTAAATATCTTTTAAACCTTGAAAGAACTTCTTTAGAAAATAAAACGAGTAGTGGATTCACAGTCAGCCAAACGACAAACAAACGTAAATAAAATAAATTTATTGTATATTATATCCGCCATTACTTTTATAAAGCGGTACAAGTAAAAGGCTCTGTTCGATCGCTGTTGATCTTTTGATGTAATACGGTCAAATTTATCGGTTGATGTAACGAAGGCACTGTACACGGCACGTACGGTACACGTCATAAGTTATATTGAAGTAGTTCTCATTCTGAAGTACCTAGAGTAACATATTAGGTGCACCCTACTATTATAAAATTCAAACGTTTTAAAACATGGTAGTAGTGTGTTCTCGGGCAATATTTTAACGCAGACTGCCGCGGCCGTGTGGACAACCTATTTATAATTGCTTTAACAAAGTTTCCACACATTTAGATTAAAACAATGTTAGTATTAAAAGCTTAACACTAACGTAACAACTCACAGTTGTTTCGAATTTACCTTAGCCACAGTTTTAATCATAAAAAATCCCTCCACTTGACACACTCGACCCTCTCTTACTAAAAGCAAGCTTGAAAAACCCGGAGTGTTCCGTCTCACCCCTGTTCCGCAACCGTTTATGCCTCGTTCCGTGGATTTCATTACTTTATAACATAAAATAAAACTTTACTACCGTTTTTTTGTCGTCGAAAATATTTGATACCGTTTTTATAGGCGGTCGAGTAAAGCTGCGTGAAGTAAAAAGCGAACGCGGAATTATTACCGAGAAACATGGCTACTGATGGCTTGCAGACCTTCTTAATGAGTGGGGCGGTTAATCTATGGGTGTAGTTTATGATTTCAAGCACTTCTTTATTTATCAGTTGAATTATTGTTTTATTATGTAACTGAATTTTTTGGGTTTAAAATACGTTTTCTTACAAAGATTTCAAAAAAACTAAAATGCGGCTATAACGTTGAACGCTAGCATTGAAAATGTCACATTTTTAATAATGCCAATATCAAGGCGCTATTTCAGTAATCCTGCTAACGCAGATAAGATTGGCTAGGTGTCTGATTAAACGCGTCTTGTGATATTTGTACATAGGTCTAAAAAAGTAAACAAGAAAAATATATTTTCAATCTTCCCTCAGCTACACATACTTGTATTTTAATAATATCAGAATACAAGGTGATAATATTATCCATTAGAGGCATTTGCCTCGAATGGATAAAATTATCACCTTGTATGGAAAATATTATCCCCAGAACCGCGAGAGCCCCACTGTGATGTAAATTACTTACGCGTGGATTATTCGTTTTCCAATTATTATTAATCATACGAAAGTAATAAAAGCCCAAAAAGATAAACCTCCATTTTTATTTTACATCGTTTCATTTAAAATCAGGGATCGAAAAAAGTAATTTTTCGAACAATGAAACGGTTTAATGAAATAACAGAATTATTAGATCTGCGCTTCGATTTATGCTTTCAATTTGACACAAAATTAAAAGGCTATGTTTACTCTATCGGCATTTTTTCCCCATGGTTTTTATTGAAAGATAAGCATTTTCGCAGTGGAAATGATTTGAGATGTTGATTTTTTGATTTTATTATTTGACATTGTTTAAAGAATAGGAATATATAGAAAAGGAATAATAATTAGTCACAATCGTTTCTATCTTCTTATCTTGGTTAAATGTATAAATGTGATTTTTAAGAATGAGTTCAGAATATAATATAAATTAAATCACTCTTTTCAATGAACGAACTTAAATGCGGTACTTTATCAATGAACTCCACTCATCCGGAAGTCCCCCATTTTGTGAGAGCTTTTCCTGATACAACGTGTACATACAAAGTGTTTCGCGTTCGCGACACGACAATATTTCTCGACAAGAATGTAAATTGTCGTAATAGTGTCGTCATCGTGTCGCTCGAGAGGATTTGATTGTGATGGATGCTGCGGTTGACGGACTGTCGCTGCGGGTGACGGACTGTCAGACGCGTCATTTGATTTTATGAATTGGCGTAATATGCGGCTTACAAGCCAAACTAATTTGTTTAAAAAAGCTCTAATATTACAGGCACAAAGTTCATGAAACATTCTTATTCTAATTAGGCCTTTTAACACTTTACTGATGTAATCAATTTAAACTAAAAATTTACTAATCAAAAAGGCTTACGTATAATATATAAAATAAACTATAAGTTTGCTCATAGCGATATAACCTTGAAAAGCGTTATAATCCTTTAATTAGCAGTACCTACTTGTTCGTGTTATGTAAATTCAGTTTTATTTTGTAATTGTTGACATGAAAACTCAGTTACTTTAAGGTAGTTAATAGGAAATAGTAGTTACAAAATGGGTAATAACATCACAACAAAAATTACATTAAATAAATTGGCGTGGGGTGCTAAGACAGGAAACCTCCACGTGCGCCCGTGGACTGGAGTTCCCTCTCGGATACGTCCGGGGGGAAGACCAGTTTTTCGGGCCGGTGCACCCTGGGATGCGGGCAAAAACTCTTCCTTAGGCACTGTGTGCCTAAGGGGTCTTTTTGCCCGTATGCAAATAGCCTGTCAGGTGGACGCTCCAACGCGTGTCCCTCTGAATAGCAGAGGGCACAGCGGCGGAGCGGGCTTGCGGACGGTGAGTAATGGGTAGCTCGCCGTCCGACCATGGACCAAGCCCGGGTCGGTGGCGCGTCGTGTTTCGCGCCAACATGCCTGCTGGGGTCACGGGTTTTTTCTTAACCCAGGATACCGTGGCCCCGGAACGTAAAGGGCGTCCGAAGGAACACGGGTGGATTTTAGTCACTAAGAGTCTGACAGTCCCTTCCGCCCCACCCAGGGCGGGAGGACTCATTTGATGATTTTACCACCTAAAAAAAAAAAAAAAAAAAAAAAAAAAATTGGCGTGCGTGTAGTATGGAATAAATTTAGCTACGAAAATCCTCTAAAATATTATAATCAACCGAATCCAATTTCTCGCATTAACCTAGATCCAGAAACTTTTCGCGCAGAAAATTAATTTGGAGCAAATAATAATAATCATTTACTGGCTCGCCTTCGACTCGATTATCTGAAGAATTTCAGAATGTACAGCGATGGCTTCCGTAGTCGTTACCAAGTTAGAAGGTGAGCAGAGTTTTAAATTGAATACTTAATTGCATTAAATGAAGGTTGAAGTCTGTCGACAAGAGTGGTAGAAATAGGAAAAATTTCTGACTTCGATTCATTTTAAGGTTCATGTAATTATTACCGACTTTCAAAAATGAAAAGATTCCATGATTGTGTGCTTGTTTATTTATCTCTTGTTGTACACTCTCGAGAAAGTGCTAAGCACTTAGTCTCTACAAGGTCGACACTCTTTTCATTATTCAAACTGGATTAAGTAAGTCACAGTTAATCGATTTGTAGATAATTATTGACGACGTTGATACTTCCAAAACGACTACAATTTTTACTCTGGATCGATCCCAACCCAATACAATGTGATGTGACGATATCTTAGTACAAAGATTCATAAACAGGATTCTGATCTGCTCCAGTTGAAGTAATGTTGATACTGTGTACTGCTTAAATGTGATGTAATATGTTAGTTCACAAGAAGCTCGCTTACCTCAGCAGTATATCTGTTGTTCCCCTTCCCCCCCTTGCCGTGCTCGGGGGAGTGGCGCAGCCCCTTCGTGTCAATCTGCACGTTCGTTTGCATCCTGCGCCGGCGCACTATCACCCACACACACTACTCTAGCGCACTATTGTACTTTCTAACTTCTATCCTAGCGCACGCAGTATAATACTTACGGCTCTATTAGGGACACACGAAACTTTCACTAAAACACATTGGCGCTCTAGCCCACACAAGTCACTGAGCTCTGTCTATTTCTTTTATTTTGGATTTTCATGGAAACGTTCATGACTTAGTTAAGTGTCGAACATTGTTTTTCGCGGCTGTAGCTACAATTCACTGAATATAATATTAGGTTTAATTTTCTGCGCATTTTACTGTCACACAAATAACGTTAGAGTTCACATCAACCGTTTATATTTTTAAATTTACAACGGCTTTACCCTATTCCCATTGTGTTGTTTTACGAGGTGTGCTCAAAGGTGCATTTCCACCGCCCGCAGCGCTTTACAGCGCTTTTACGACTCTTATACGATTTCATTTGCACCTTAACTGCGCACTTTTACACACCTTATCGTATTTCAACGTGGTTTCATTTATATGGAAGTGTTCAATGCTGTGGTTATAGACCTGAAACAAACAAAGTTTATTGTTACTCGTGATCATATATTTACAGTAATATAATTATGGTCATGTGATGCCCGTAACACTGTGTTAACTGTCAGCAGGATTAATATTTTCATATTTTTTTCTAAAATAACATATTTTGGAGGAACAGACACCAGCATGTCAACCTACACGAAACTGTCAAATTTTACCAATCGAACAACCTTACACTATTGTCATAAGATTGAAAATCTATTGAAGTTTCACAGATTGAGGTAGGTTGATGTGCTGTACAATATAACCCTGTAATTGAAAAATACATGCACACATTTTAATGTGAGTAATTTTGTGTTTCGTTTAACATACAACTATAATCCTTTATAATGATAAATAACCTTTTATAATCTTAAAACTGCTTCAGCAGTGATAAAATTCTACTAATACGACGTAATAATTACTGTGATGAGTCACACGTCACGTCGTAGCAACTGATTGTTACACCGTAGCAAAGTATTGCTACGCCGCGCCGTAGTAAGGCTTGCTACGCCGTAGCAAATGATTGATACGGCGTAGCAATCCCAAAATTGAACTTCTACTGAGTTTGTAGTGGATTTCTTCTTATAAATTAATTTAACTTACTCTTTTAACAATCATACTAATATATCAATAGATTTGTGTTATTTACATGAAACTTGAAAAGTAATTTCCGTTAGTTGCTTTGTTCTTCCAAATTGATTTTACCATTAATCAAACCAACAAACCAATTACCATTAGGGGTTATTCATTATATTAAGTTAATTAATTTATTAACTCAAAGTCAAGTCAACTATATAAAGTTTGTGAATATTATGAAACCAAATTGTTCTCAAACAAATTCTCTCCTACTAATCTGATTTTGTTCGTTGTTACCAGCGCATAGCTTCCCAAATGGACCAGATGGCGAGTAAATTAGGAACACGCGTTATGGTTGCTTAACTATATTATGGTACGACGCATGCCGGGGTCGCGGGACTAACGAATTACTGTGACACCGGAACGTAAAGGGCTATTGAAGAACACCGTCGATTTTAGTCAGTACAAGTCTGTAAGTCCCTTCTGCCCTGCCCTGGGTGGGAGGACTCATTTGATAATTTTACAACGCTAAAAATAAACCTATGGTACGACAATATTTAAGGTCTGACTTCTGGTAAAAAAGTTAAACATCTGTTGAACACTTGTCTAAAAAAGCGTAACCGTAAAGTGGACCTTATATCAAAGGCAAATGCCGACACTTTTTTAAACAAGTGTCAAGTCAACAGATGTTAAACTTATTTGTAGTAAGACTGTATTTATTGGGTTGCTGAATCTTTACATGGAGTTTCCACCTGTAATAGCAAACGTAATGATTCAAATATTTTATTAAACAATTGAAATTCGAAACAATATTTTACTTTTATTACATTTACAGCTTTTTTTTTGCAGAATCATCAAATGAGTCCTCCCGCCCAGGGCAGGACGGGCGGGAGTGTCAGACTTTTTTTTTTTTTTTTTATTCAAATGGAACAACAAACAGCTACAATATAGAACATAGTAACAAGAAATACATAATTAGAAAATATTAAATAATATTGCAGCCCACAACGCTGTTCACGGATAAACTACGGGATAAATAAACCGATAAATAGTCGCTAGGATTACACATACATTTTAACATCGTGTTTAAATGAGTTTTTAAACATAAAACAATGAATGAACTAAATTAAGAAAGAGCCTCAAGTACAAGATTTTTGAACGTATAATGAGAACAAACAAAAATATCTATGTGTTCAAAGGTATCGTTATAGGAATCGACCATTCTACGAATAGGTGAGCGCATCCCAGAGTTGGACTTACAAGAACCAACTGAAAACAATCTGCCAGCGCGCACCCTTCGCTTATGGACCGTCCTAGGAACCGCATAGCATATCATGTTGGACAGTTCAATGCAGTCAATTTTATCTCTTACAATATTGTATAAATTCATAGCCTCTAAGAACTTACGTCTGTTTTCAAGTGTTGCGAGCTTATACTTTGCAAGTAAATCTTTGTATGGTAAATAATATCCATAGCATCTATAATGCATGGTACGCAGGAATTTGTATTGAACACGCTCAATCATTTCAACGTACTTTTTGTAGTATGGGCTCCACACAGATACGGCATATTCTAGTTGAGAGCGAACTAGAGATTTATACAAACAAATATAAGAAGAAGGCTTTTTAAAATCTATAGTTGATCGCAATACAAATCCGTATAGCTGATACGCCTTATTTACTATCTTATCTATATGGAGGTCCAGGCAAAGCTTTGTGTCAAGAATAACACCGAGATCACGAATGTTGTCCACCTTAAGTAGAGGGGCATTGCACAAAGTGTACGCATAGTTTATTATGTTTTTATTTTTTGTAAAATTTAAGAAGTTACATTTGGGTAAACTTAGCTGCAACTTATTTTCTTGGCAATAACAAGAAAGTCGATCTAAATCTTGTTGCAACAGAAGACAATCATTGATATTTTGTACGGTTCTGTATACTTTGAGGTCGTCGGCATACAGTAGAAACTTGGTATTGTGAAAACATTGATTAATGTCATTGACGTATAAAACAAACAAAAGAGGACCAAGTATAGAGCCTTGAGGCACGCCAGAGGTCAACTGTGCGATGTTAGATTGGTGACCATTGATTACAACCCTCTGACTGCGATTAGTAATATAGGAAGTAAACCACCTCAGTAGATTTCCACGGATTCCGTTGAACGCTATTTTATTCAGTAGTATTTCATGGTCCACCTTGTCGAAAGCTTTACAGAAGTCCGTGTAAACTGCATCCACTTGTACACGGTTGTCAACACATTCATACAAGAAACTTGAAAATAATAATAAATTGGTATTTGTCGACCGCCGTTTGACGAAACCGTGCTGTTGTGGAATTATTATGTTGTGGAGTGCAGGATAAATTTCGTTATGGACTAGCCGTTCGAAAAGTTTCGACAAGGTAGACAAGATCGAAATGGGACGATAGTGTTCCACACTGCATTTAGATCCGCTTTTATGAACGGGCACAATATATGCATGCTTCCACAGTTTAGGCATAACTCCCTCAGTAATACATTTGTTATAGATAATAAAAAGAGGCTTGTAGATGGAGGTTGCAGTGTTCCTAAGGAAGTAGGGTGAAAGTCCGTCAGGTCCAGGGCCTTTCGCCGGATCCAGGGCTTTAAGCTGATGCAATATGTTATCTTCACTGAACGAAAGGTTGCTAATGAAAATATCGTGAGGTGCGTTTTTGTCCAGTGGAGGTTTCCAATGAGGCAATGAAGGGGATGTCGGTTCGAATACAGAGTTGAAAAAGTCAGAAAACATATTACATGCCATAACTGGACTATTTGTTTCATTATTTTTATATTGAATTTTAGATGGAATTCCAGGCTTATCCCTACGATTAGAAATATAGGTCCAGAAGTGTTTCATATTTTTGTTCAGACTTTCCTCAACAGAACTAATATACAAATTAAAACACTTCAGACATTTGTCCTTAAACTGCCTTCTATAGTTGGAAAATGATTCATAATCAGAAATGTTTTTATATTTTTTCCACTTATTCCATGCTTTTTGTTTATTTTTAGAAATAGCTATAAGAGTGCGAGAAAACCAAATGGGATAGCTTAATGACCTAGGTTGGGCAAGTGGGGTGTCTTGTTTGATGATAGTGTCTATAACATCGTAGAATTTATCCAGAGCCTCTTCAGAATTCAATGGACTTAGCAGTTCAGACCAATTAAATTGCTGTATATTACAATTAATATTGTCAAAGTTGGCCTTATGAAAGCAATATTTATGAAGTGGAGTTTTAGTCATTGGAGTGAATTTTACATTTAAACAGGTTTCACACATCAGGACAGGATGGTAGGTGTCAATAGGTACTAAAGCAGTTGTGATATTAGAAATATTGCAGTGGATGTTGGAAATGACTAGGTCAAGAATTTTACCTTTGTCATTCACTACATTATTGTATTGAGAGGCGCCCAGAAGTGATATCAAGATATGTAGATTTGCACAGACTGAAGCTACTCCAGTATGAGATGAGGCAAGATATGACATGTCCGTGGCAGACGATGATTGCCAATTAGCCTCCGGGAGATTATAATCTCCTACAACAAAAAAACTATCTACACTAGGATGGCCCAATACTTCCTGAAGCAATTCAAAATGCTTGTCATACACTAAAGTAGAAGTCTTAGGTGGAATATATGCGGCACTCACAATGTGTCTTTTATTGTTGACGGTGCTGGGCAATTCCACCATAATGTGTTCAATTTGAGTGTGTGAAAGATCATAGTGCTGAGCCAATAATAGACCTGATTCAGAAGGCTTTAAAGTGCGTAAAATAGCCACTAGCACACCTCCACCATCCCGTTTTTTAGTAGCAGTGCGATCACGATCACAGCGGTATACACTGTAACGCTGGTCTATGAACTCACTGTCATGAATTTCAGGTGCTAGCCAGGTTTCAGTCAAAATAATGATATCGTATGTGTTCAAAAGTATATTCGTTAATAACTGCTGTAACTTTGTGCGAATGCCCCTACAGTTCTGGTAGTTAAATGGTGATATTTTTATTAGACATTGTTAATGTTAAAGTATAAATATGTATTCATGATAAGAGCGTGCAAGTGATAATACAAAATGAGCAAAATATCATAAATTAAAAAAGCGGGATATAAAATTAAATGAAGCACAAGGCAGTAATGCTCCCAACACTTTACAAGAACGATCATAACATATTTTTTAGTAATAGTAACAATCGATGTTAATAAAAATGGATAAAATTGGCTAATAATCTGAGTATAGTATAGAACACGATTAAAATTAGTATAATACAAAATGGTACACAATTTACGAACACAACAGAACATGCATAATACAGAAAATAATTGGATTTGAAAACTAGGGGACAAAATAAAAATATTATTACAATTATCGAGTGGAAAAGTACCAGTACAACGTTTACTGAATATTGGTCTCATTAACGACATTATGACCGTTAGTTTTACCATCACTGCCGATTTTAGCGATATCTGCTTCGGATCTAATGGCAAAAGCAGCATCGCCGTCTTTCTTACGTACAAGAATAGTGCAATTTTTGATCCAAACATAGTTAAACTGGTGAAGTTTTGCCGCTTCCTTACATTTGCGAAATAAAATTTTGTTTTTTAATGTCAAATGTTCATTGATATAAATATTTATTGAAGACCCAGTTATGCCTGCTTGATCTGTTTTCAGTGATTTAGCCAGGCGGAAAGCGCTGAGCACATTATCGCGTAGTATGCGCGTGGAAAACTTGACAATAATGTTCTTAGGTCTGTTACTTTGTTGATGAGCATGTGGTACTCTGTGGATGGATATTATTTCCTTTTGAGGTATGGGAAAACCAATGGCATCTCCAATCGCCCCCAACATCTGCAATAGATTTTCGCCGCGTTTATCCGGCACATTGCAGATTTCCAGATTGCACTGCCTCGCCTGCTGTTCAAGCGCTTCAATCTTAGATTCCAAATGGATTATGGAAGTAGATGATTGTTCTGCCTGCGAACGTGCAATGCTCTCAACTCGACTTTCAAGGTCTTTGTGTTCGCATGCTTGGAACTGGAGCGACTGCTTAAGGCTGGACACATCGTCATTCAACTCCTTGACATCCCTAATGAGATCGGCCTGGGCAGCACCAACAGAGCACAATTCCATCTTCATATCAGCCAAGCTGTTTTTGACACTTTCGTGATAACCAATCATGCTTGCCTCCATCTCACTCCGCCAATCCTTTAAAGTGTTTTTAATATCTTCCTTAAACATTGCCATAGTACGGTCGATATCAGATCGCAGGCCTTGCAAAGTTTTGTTCAGTTCCAAGGTAAATGACTGGATTTTGTTGTCTAAAAGCGCCGAAGAGGAGTAATCAACTTCTCTTGCAGCAAGTGTAGTGTACATACTAGGCGGAGTACGAGGCGAGGGTGGTCGTTGATCTATATTATCGCAGGACATATTCATGCTATTGTCCTCACAAGCTGGAGCCTGCGTGTTGGAACGGACAGGTGTGTCCAAATTGGGACGGGTGCGGCGCGTAACGTTAGAACAAGAGGGACATTTCCAGCTTGTTTTGAAATCATGCGTTAGTGCATTAAATTGTTGCAGTGAAAAGTTTAGGCACCCATGATGATATTTACCCTCGCACAATCTACACGTCAGGTAACCATCATCAGGTGTCAGCGCAAGGTTGCATCCGTTACAGTTCATTTCAGGAGTATTCTAGTTGTTGAGAAAAAGTTTATCAGTCAACTATGGTAAAAGTGGCGCCACCCAGCGCGGGGACCAGGAAACTTGTGTTCCGAATGATCTTCAATATTCACGCGGAGGTGCAACTCAGTGCGGCGTGCGGCCAGGATACAGCAAGATTTATAAAGCGCCACCTATCGTATGACAACGGAGTTCGATAACGATCAATGAATCAAATCACATCCGTCAGTCAAAGGTGCAAGTTACACAGGTGCTAGTTAACCGAATCCCAAGCTGCCACACAGTACCGTGAATAGATGGCGCTGATTCAAACTTTATTGCATACAGAATGAAACGAATTAAATGATTAAGGCAAAATTTGAGGTCAAAGTCGCTGGCACGAAAATAAATAATATCAGCCACTGCACTCGTAGAAATGACGCAAAGTTAAAGATTTCACCCACTGATATTGACACTTAGTCGCAAATGTAGGTAGACGTATTTGCAACCAAAATATACACAGCTGTTTTGTTCACACAATACCACTGAATTTAGAAATGGGATCGTGACGACTCCAATTGACAGAGATACTTATGTTCAGTTCTCACCAATAACACACAATTCACTGGGATTTGAATATATTTAAGATTTTTACAAAATTAATTAACACCGGGAGTTAAGTAAAGCTAATTGGCACATACAGCGCCATCTAGCGACGACGACGACTTGTACTCACTAAAATCCTCGGTATCCTTCAATAGCCCCTTACGTTACTGGGCCTGATAAAACAGTCCCGCGATCCCGGCAGGCTTTGGCCCTATAAGGGGGACCCCGTCAAATTGCCGACAGCTTTTTGAGACGAGCGTGGAACATGACGCGCCGTCGACCCGGGCATGGTTCATGATCAGACGGCGGGTCGCCCATTGCTCGCCGTTCGATGCCCGCGCCTACGGTGGCCGAAAATCATCATCACAACAAAACAGCAGAATTTTCGTTTAAAAAAAAAATCACAACAACACAGCAGAATTTTCGTTTTAAATACGTCAAATAATACTGCTTTTAGAACAAAGTTATCTTGTTGCGTCACAGTTCGCTTCATATTAACGATGTTGTTTACAGAGCATTAGTTGCCGTTCGCTATATAATCGCATCTCAGTGAGAATCTTTGAAAACATTATACTAAATAGTGTCGTTGGTTCTAGAAAACAAATAACATTTCTGTCCACTATTTCCGATTGAACGTTCTCTTCCTCTTTTCTTTAATTTTTCATTACTTTACCCCACACTTAGAACCTCAAATTCTCTTGTATTGTGGTTGCTTTTACAAACATATAAAATTACATACACAAACGCCCACACCCGGAACAACTATTTGTAGATCATAAAAATATTAGCTCCGTGCGGGGATCGAACCCGCGGACACGCAGCACAGCAGTCCAATCGCTCATCCACTGCGTCAACCGTGCCATTAGCTCCACGATAACTTGGAACTTACAAAATATCTGTGAAAGGTCAAAGGGTTTTGATCGAAGTTAATTTTGTCGAAATTGTACAAAGTAAATCTGTTTACACCAAGGTTCGAAATACTTAATTGGATCATCGGCGGACAAATGTTCCCAGCTTTGTTTTCATTAAAACAGATCGTTCAATATGTACAGACGCGAGCACATTAACCTACCTCGATCTGTCTTTAATAGATTTTCAACCGTATCACAATATTGGAAAGTTAATGTTGGATTGGTAACATTTTGACAGATTGGGGTAGGTTGACCTGTACATCTCAATGTGATCGACTTTATATATTAGACTAGTGACCCGCACCAAAACTACACGAGCGATTACTTCCGACGTTTTTAGGGTTCCGTAGTCAACAAGGAACCCTTATAGTTTCGCCATGTCCGTCCGTCCGTCCGTCCGTCCGTCCGTCCGTCTGTCCGCAGTTTAGCTCAGAGACGCACAGTACTAGAGGGCTGTAATTTGGTGTAAATATACGGATTTGTTGTGCCAAAAAAGTGGTAAAATAAAATCTCGTAAAATATTTTTTTTAAGGGTACCTCCAGTACTTACACGTAAAGTGAGGATTTTTTTTTTCTCGCGTACCCCTTAGTGTGGGGTATCATTAAATAGGCCTTTAAAAAATAATTATAGTTTCCATTAACAGTTTTTTGATAAAAAAATTCGTTTGTGAAATATTAAGCTTTAAAGTGCTAAATTTTGCTCGATTCGAGTGTCCCCCCCCTCTACCAGCTAAACGGTTATGTTTGGGGGTGTGAAAAAATTCACAATAGTAGCATATATAACGAAGTTTAAATGAAAATTATCATGACTAAGTAGGCTTTACAACTTTACGAGTAATAGTCGACCAACTTATAAAATGTACTTGAATAATATGTTTTCTTAAACAAAATGTATCGGAGAACATGCTCTTCAACTGCAAATGTAAGTTTGTCAACTTTATTTTACAGCTTTAATAGGTATGTTTTTACGGTATGTTTTTTGGGGATAGGTAGGTTTTTATCGTCAACTATTTTTAACTAACTTCAAAAAAAGGAGGAGGTTCTAAATTCGTCGTAATCTTTTTTCTTATGTATTTTTCCTGATTTCTCAAAGACTCCTGGACCGATTTTGAAAATTCTTCTTTTTAAAATTAATTTCAGCGAATCAGTTTAATTAGTTTTTTGATGGGCAACTACGGAACCCTACACTGTGCGTGGCCCGACACGCACTTGGCCGGTTTTTAATTTTTAGAAACACATCTATAATAAATCTTTCAAATCGATCAAGCCCTCAAGTGATATCTACCCCATTAAATTACGTAATATATCGATTGGTTTTAGAATTCCATAACCCACCACGCGGGTTCCATAGTTTGTCTAACGTAGCTTTTTTTTCGTGGTACTAAAAATTTAAAAAACCCCCGACACAAAAACCAAGTTCCCTAAAAAGTAAAATAATAAAATACGTCGCATTGGGGGAAAAAATATTGATTATCTACGAGTTTTTCCCAAAGCGACGTATTTTTATCATTTTTTACTTTTTAGGGAACTTGGTTTTTGTGTCGGGGGTTTTTTAATTTTTTTAATTTATTTTATAGGTAAATACTTATTATCATTTTATGTTGTTTTCACACCACCAATTTTTAGGGAACCTCCTCTGCAAGTAAAGTAGGAGTATTGTTTAGTTTTTTCACGTACCACATCTGGGGGCACGGCAGTGCCCCCGCCAAGACGAGCCAAGCGAAGCGCAAGGGCACTACCTACCTTTTCTCGAAGTGTTTCGTCGTTTTTTTGAACCCTCATAGAGTTGGTTTCCGATGTACCAGATAGTTCATATTCTCAGAATATGATGCCATCAATAGTCTTATTAAGCATACAAAGTCTCAATAGAATAGCTATAATAATTTAGATTTTATTGATATCTAAAATACACGGATTTCGTCACTGATTCACTGATACACTGACACACTGATGATCATCAAAATGTTTGGCTACTTCCTGAAGTGCTAGAGAGCTGAAATTCGGTATGTAATCTAAGTTTAGTAAACAACCAACAAAAAAATTCACAAACCTATAACTTTCACCCCCCATCCCCTAAAATGGGGGGTTGAAGTTTATATGAGACCTTAAAATGTTAGGGTTCTTCCTGAAGTGCTAGAAAGCCGAAATTTGGTATGAAGTATACAAAAAAACATCCCCCATCACCTAAGATTGGGGGGGGGGGAACTTGCCATGTATGTATGTTTGTTCGGGTGTAATCTTTGAACTCAATTTTGAAATAGAATTCAAACTCAATCGGTTGAAGAACCGATTGAGCTGAAATTCTATATACACGTTTAGTTTGGATTACAATGCACGATTAGGTATGTGACGTCATTCTAAATTCAATATGGCGGACTATCTAAGATGGCAGAATAGTTGATTTTAGTGCATTTCTACAATATGGATATCAAATGAAAGGGCTGGTTGAGAGAAACTAGAAAAATGATGAGACGTCATTACAAATCCAATATGGCGGACCATCTATGATGGCGGATTAGTTATATTTAATGCACTTCTACAATATGGGCATCAAATGAAAGGGCTCGTTGAGAGCAACTCGATGAATAATGTGACGTCATTCTAAATCCAAGATGGCGGAATAGTTATTTTTAATGTACTTCTACAATATGGGTATCAAATGAAAGGGCTCTTTGAGAGCAACTTCAAAAATAATGTGACGTCATTATAAATCCAATATGGCGGACCATCTGAGATGGCGGAATAGTTATTTTTAATGCCCTTCTACAATATGGGTATCAAATGAAAAGGCTCGTGGAGAGCAACTCAAAAAATAATGTGACGTAATTACAAATCCAATATGGCGGACCATCTAGGATGGCGGAATAGTTATTTTTAATGCACTTCTATAATATGGGTATCAAATGAAAAGGTTTGTTGAGATCAACTAGAAGAATAATGTGATGTCATTATAAATCCAAGATGGCGTAATAATTATTTTTAATGCACTTCTACAATGTGGAATCAAATGAAAGGGCTCGTTGAGAGCAACTCGATGATTAATGTTACGTCTTTATAAATTTAATATGGTGGACCATCTGGGATGGCGGAATAGTTACTTTTAATGCACTTCTACAATATGGATATCAAATGAAAAGGTTTGTTGAGATCAACTAGAAGAATAATGTGATGTCATTATAAATCCAAGATGGCGTAATAATTATTATTTTTTAATGCACTTCTATAATGTGGAATCAAATGAAAGGGCTCGTTGAGAGCAACTCGATGAATAATGTGACGTCATTCTAAATCCAAGATGGCGGAATAGTTATTTTCAATGCACTTCTGCAATATGGGTATCAAATGAAAGTACTCGTTGAGAGCAACTCGAAAAGTAATTTGATGTCATAAATCCAAGATGCTAGCAACTTACAAAAAGAACTGAAATCCCACCAAAAACATTTCATGTAAAGTGTTGCCAAAACGAGCACATATTAAGGTTTGCCCCACAAAAAAGATATCAGATCTTATGTAGAACCAAGCTTCTGAATCTACACGGCCTAACTCTACCAACTGTAACTTCACAAATTCTACACATTAGCAAAAATGTATGGCTTGGCTGTTTCGTTACTTACTTCAGAAACTAAATATTAGCATCACCTCCACGACGGTAGCGAAACGGTGAAGCCATACATTTTTACTGATGTGTAGAATTTGTGAAGTTAGAGTTGGTAGAGTTAGGCCGTGTAGATTCAGAAGCTTGGTTCTACATAAGATCTGATATCTTTTTTGTGGGGCAAACCTTAATATGTGCTCGTTTTGGCAACACTTTACATGAAATGTTTTTGGTGGGATAGGTCTTTAAAAAGTTATTTGCAGGCTTGTGAAAATTTGAAATGTTTCAGTTAAAGATCCGACTGTGTAACAGGTATTAAGCTATAAAGTATTTATTTTTATTAGAGTCGATTGTGTGTATCTCTAGTACGCTTTTAATAATTGTTTTCACATCCAACGTAAAAAATTAAAATGTATCCTGTAAAGTCAGAATTACAAAAATATCGACGGGTGACGCAATTGTTTCATTCCTTATGGACAGCCAATCCCTCAGTGACATCATACTACAAGTTCAGTGCTCTTATTTACATAAAATATTGATTTCAAAGCTGATAAACTGTTCAATATAAAACACGAACAAAAGTAATTCTTGACTCTGAAAGAAATCTAAAAATCTTACAGAAATTAGAAAAATTCAATGCTAAAATCTTCAAGATCTTTTTCTGTTAACTTTAATCACTTACTCAACTTGGTAAAAAGTCGAGACGCAGAACTTACATCTTTGAAAACCGACCAAGTGCGAGTCGGACTCGCCCATAAAGGGTTCCGTAGCAGCAAGTAACATAATATAAAAGTTCATGTAGTTGGTTGTAACTTTGAAAGGTAAATTGCGGTTAACGATTAATGACGTATTAAAAAAAAGTAAGTACTTGATCTCATTCAAACCAATTTTCAATTGAAGTTTGCATGATATTGTATATCATTTATTTTTTTTAGTTTCATCATTCTCTTATTTTAGAAGTTACAGGGGGCACCAACATTTTACCACTTGGAAGTGTCTCCCGCGGAAACTGTTCAGTTTAGAAAAAAATGATACTAGTAACCTCAACCTCAATTTCTAAAGACCTATCCATAGATACCCCACATGTATGGGTTTGGTGAAAAAAAAAATTGTTTCAGTTGTAAGTATGGGGGCAACCTCCAAAGTTAGTTTTATTTTTGTGTGAAAATCCTAATGCGGTTCACATAATACATTTACTTATCAAGTTTCAACAGGATAGCTCTTATACTTTCGAAGAAAAGTGACTGTGACATACGGACGGACAGACAGACAGACATGACGAATCTATAAGGGTTCCGTTTTTTGCCATTTAGCTACGGAACCCTAAAAAGTAGAACTCTCAGAATGAGTTCTACTTTTTATGGATGTGAGTTATATATTATTTTAAATTGATAAAATGGTTTCTTTTTGTGTTGGTACCCTCTTTATAAAATTGTGAAGCTTTCAGTATAATGAAGTCGTAGTTCCTTATGAGACCACTAGACCAATATCAGTAGTAGCTGGTACTAGCGTGCCGCACATGATTATGTATTCCGTCGAGAAGGCAGTATGCTTGGAAATGTGCGAGACGTTACATACGGGTGTGGTGACCATACATCATGGTATATAGGAGACGAGATTCCTTTCAAATTGAATAAGGGTTCGTTTAAAGCGTAGTTTTACTTGTTCCTAAAAATTTTGAAGTAAAAACTTCTTTAGCGGCGTTGTACACTTTTTTTGTAATGGGTATAAAATGTAACACTAGTGATTCGTGATGACTCGTAAAAGACGGATGGAGAGTAGACAGCCGGCGCGGCGTTGGAGAGGAAGTATTCCCCTCTCTTTCGGCACAGGAAGAAATTCGAATTGAAGCAACGCATGTTACCTAAGTGTGGCAAAGGTCTCGGTCCGAAGTTCCTTAATGTAGTAATTACATCGTTATAAACATGAGAGCGGCCAATAACTGCTGCGGTTCTCATAATTGTTCCATTTTAATACCAATTATGTCATTGAAGGTTGCTTTAATAATGTAATTACTTGTGACAAAATACTCCCGAGAGAGCAATAACCAACAAGTTTTACAAACAAAATGATACATTTTTAATCCACCTTAATTCGATTAGTTGGTTCGATTAAAGGAGTTTGCTATTCTGAAATAGGTGAGGTTTCCCAGTTTGATATTTCGAATCTGAATTCTTCATGAGGGATTTACCTATATGTTTAAAGATGTTCAAGTTATCCTTGACTTCAACCTGTGAGCAGCTCTTTCGTATTATTATTTGATATGATGTAACAATTTTACTGTCGCTTCTGTGAGAATAATTGGGGAAATGCAACGGAAGTGTGTGGATATGGAACAGGATTTGCCAAGGTCTCTCTTTGGATGGGTGAGCAAGGGTAAGGAACGTTTGTCTTGGTCTATCTAATATCTATGGATAGGTCCCCATAGTCGAAGTTGAAGTAAAAGTCAGAGTCAGAGTCAAAGTCAGAGTCAGAATCATAGTAAAAGTCAAAAAGAAAGCTTAGATGTCGAGTGTTTCACATCAAGATGATGAGACTTCTGTAAGACACTTTGGTTTTTTGTATAAGCAATTCCAACTATCGTATGGTCACAGGAGTCGCGTGACCAAGCTCCACAGAGGCCAGCGGTATATTATCTGTGAACCGCTCGCAATAACTTCCGTCTTCCCGTCGAGTTTAAGAAACACGCATTATGTATATTCAGAAATGTTCTACACTTAAGAATGCGTGTCGATGTTGCTGTGTTTGCCTCGTGTCAGATGACAGATGAGGGAGTTTCTTAAGCTATTGTCAAACAGACAGGTTCGGCGAATGCGATCCGAAGCGTTTTTATTTGTAATGTATGAAATTGTTTGAATCCAGTCACATAGAAAAGCGAAAGCGATCCGATAGTCTATGTGACTGGCTTCAAACAATTGTATACATTACAAACAAATCGCCACGATACCTTTACTATGTCAAGAAAAACTACTTGGATTTGAATTACGGAACCTATTTTAAACCTCAAATTAACACATAGGTTTTATACCGGTAAAACAATCTCGTGGGATGATAGTCGATCTGCAAATTATAGTACCTTATAAAAATCTTTAATTCATTGACAGAGAAAGCATAGTCAATAGGATGCAAGTGGCGAATTGTCGTTCGGCGTGGCGGTCTAAGGGGGAGGCCTATGTACAGCAGTGGACGTCTTCCGGCTGATGATGATGATGATGATGAAAGCATAGTCTACATTGTTGTGCGCACGGCTTGACAACTTGAAACTGGTCGAATAATAAACCTGTTATATTGGAGCCACACTAACAGGTAATGTCGTTAATTATTACGTTAATGAACGTTTGTATGAACATTTTATCACAAGAAAGATAAACATCTGTTGAACACTTGGCTAAGAAAACTTTCAATGTCAAAACGACATTTCACATTGATATAAGGGTCGTTTTGCAATAACACTTTTTTTAGACAAGCGTTCAACATTATGTTTATCTTTTAATGGTAAGGCGGTTGAAATGTATTATCCGTTAGTGTGGCCCCCGCACAACAAATCCAACTAAGACTAAATGTTAAATTATGCCATATTTCCTCCCGTAACACACACTGTGTCGAGTGATCCCTTTCTAAGCCAAGTGTAACGTGACAGAGTGCGTGTCGTCCCTCCATCCTCTCATATATTACACCAGCTGCGATCAAATGTACGATCTGAGGATCAAACAGATTCATCTAAACGAATGTTATACAAGAAGTGGCCAACCCCCGTGAATTGAACCTTTTTGAACTACGAAAAGTTGCATTATTAGTCTATAATGTTGCCACTTTTATATAATTAAACGTTTTACAGAACGGTCGGCACTGTGGCTGAGTATTTGGACTTCTGCGCTGCGTGTTGTGGGTTCGATTCCATCACAAAAAATAATATTTGTATGATCTTCAAGTACTTGTTTAGTTTAAATGTTTTTAAACACATCCAAGAAACTGGAGACATACTTAGTGTGCGACAACGCTTAAAAACCAAAAAAAAACTATGAAAAGCTATAATGTTACCATGTGTTTCATAAAAAAACACGTGGAGCTTTTACTCGACACTCTTATACATCACTTAGCGGTTCATTAAACAGCATTTAGCACAAACGTGACACACGCCTCCCGGCCCGACGTGAGCGCTGATCAATCATACATACAGCGCACGTCTCACTTCAAACTAGTGCTGTTTCACACACGGTTCCTCTATTCTTTAGTTATATTGTAGGGGTATTAACCTATGCTAACTAATATAGTGCTAGAAGATGGAACATTCTTGTATGGAGATCTGTCTTACTTCCAGCAATTTTTTGAAATCGGACATTTTAGTAAGTCTTGTGTCCTACAATACTAGTTTATACTGATGAGAGCTATTTATTAACCGACTTCAACACGGAGATGACTTTTAAACACAAAAGTTAAAGAAAAAACAAACGATAGTGGCGGATAGTTGATAGGCTAATTATACAAATTATTAATCACCGGATAAATATAATCGCCAGGAGCTTGCCTTTTTTATCGTGTTAAAATCATCAAATGAGTCCTCCACCAGGGCAGGGCGGGATTAGGCTGCGTTTCCACCAGAGATGTGTGGTGGAAATGTGTCGTGCGAGGATGTCTAGCTGTGCTGTGAAAATGTGTGGGCGTTTCCACAAAAGCTGTGCGATGAAAATGTGCCTACGAGGATGTGTAGCGGAGCTGTGAAAATGAGCATTAATGTGTGGTGCGCGGATGCGTTGCGCAGCATAGTGGGAACGGAGACACAACATATCCCTCGCAACACATCCTTTGTACACATCCCTCGCAACACATTCGTTGCACACATTCCTCGTACACATCCCTCGTATGCATCCTTCACTTGTTTTGTATGTGCAAAAATCTAGCTCCGCTGAGCCGTTTCCACCAGAGCTGTGATGACCGAGGCGAGGTAAATGAAGCGATTCTGTTGGTTCTTTACAAACACAATCCTCGCTACACATCCTCGCACATCTCTGGTGGAAACGCAGCCTTAGACTTGTATTACCGCGACCCAGGAACATACCTTAGTATCTATAAATTGAAACAAATAATAATAATTTGTATCCCTTTTTACGAAAATTAGGCGGGTGAGAAAGAGTATAGAAAGCGTTTTATTTTTTCAACTTTTTTTAGTCACATTGATCCACCTCGTGGTCCGACCACTGCGCGGCCAGTAGTATAATGGAATTATGCAAATAAGCTGAGCTCGCATATACGTGCGGCCTTGTTGTCACCAGGACGCCAAAATGACGCTGTTTGTTTGTAACATAATTCCCATATTGTACATTGGCACCAGTGCTTGTAATTACTGTCCTTTGAAAAAAAGGTACGTACGAGTTTGTACTACACAAGTACCAAACTCGTGTCAATTTTTTTTTACTGCACTATTGGTGCAGTGTCTGAGCGATTGAACACATGAGAAATTCCTAGTGAGGGGCAACGTTTTAGAAAAAAAAACTGTTTGTGCTTATTAATGATAATATGCATGTTGTGACAGCTATAATGACCTACGTTAATTAAATTCAACTGTTTAATGTGGATAATGTGAAATGTGATATGGGTCCCGCTCAAGGCAACTCATAGTTTTAATGGACAGTAAGCTTCTCCTTAAAACTTTTCCGTCTTAACACGGCAACATTATGAATGGTAACAACACCCGCGGGTTCTATTCTTTTCCGGAGACATACGTTTCATTTCGATCCAAGTTATTTTTTTATTTATCTTGTTTACTATTTTATCTTTCTTTTACAAATTAATTAATCAATCTCCATACACTCATAGTCAGGGCCCCCGCTACCATATGTGCAAAGTGTGCAATGCACACGGGCGCCACCCTTTAGGGGCGCCAAAGCCAAGGACCCAGTAGGGCTAACTTGCGTTCGCTCTTCTATGAAGAATTGCCTTGTCCTATTCCAAAAAGCTAAAAATGTTCGCGCTCGCTTCGCTCGCGCTCCCAATAAGGCTGACATTCGCTTATCAGGGCCTCGCTTTTGATAGCTCACTTTTCAATAGCAAATGCATCTAATGTAGATAATCTTGTCTTGGTCTACAAAAATTTAAATTTGTCTTCTCTAAGATGGTATGGAACCCTGGGTGTGAAGTTTGAGTAGCACTTGATGGTTTTTTTTTATGGTTAAGTTCCGAGGCGGCAAGCCTTACAGCCCCAGGGCGCTGAATTTTAAAATACGCCACTGACCGACCAACCATAAAAAAAAAAATTCAAAATATCCTTTTTTGCACACAGGCGCCAGTAGACCTTACGGAGGCCCTGCTCATAGTAATGTTATATTATAACTATCTATAGAACTGTAACACTAGGGCCACACTAACGGAAAATGTCGTTCATATGAACATTTTAAGACTATTGTCACGAAAATCAACGGGAAATGACGTTAGAGTGGCCCAGTTGTAAAGGTTTGGCATACAGATAAACTGGACTGTGTGGATAGTAGTGTGTTCTCATGAGGTAATTTCCAAGTTACCAACTTTCACATGGGGTGTTTTTAACATCGTGCGGATTTCATCACGCACGCGGGATTCCCCGCATGCGGAACACCCGCAAGTGTCTTTTTAATACAAGTATTTATTGTAATGCGTGGAATACGCACGCGGGACGCGGCATGTGATCCGCCGCATGGTATTAAAAACAACCATAGTTGGAGTCATCAGCACACGCTGTATATAAAGTACTATGATATTATATAGACCGTGTGTGCGGACACTAGCACGCTTCAATCATCATATTCATAGCGCGTCGATCAATGGCGGCGGCTGCAATTATAATATGTAGTAAGGATTTTTTTTACATCAAACATGGTAAGAGCCTTCGGTTCATTAGCAAATCAAATTTTCAAGACTATCCTGTTACTATTTATGAAGTAACTCAAATAAATGTTATACAATAAATCTACAATTCGAGGGTATAGTGCTCAAACCCAATAAGTACGAAATTGACACTTTTGAGATATTCAATATTTAAGTTTTAAGGACATAAATACCTATGTTATTCAAATAATGTCGTTATAATGAGTATTTGTGGTAAAAGTGGATGTATTGAGTTAGTGTAAAACAGTACTTTTGAGTTTCTGAAGTAGTCCATTTTGTCATAATAAAAATTTAAGTTACAAAGGGTACCGACTTATTGGGTTTTAGATCTAGAGAAATTAAACATATTATGTACTTTGAAAAATGTTTTTTTTTTAAAATCACACAAAAAATCAGGAAAAATCACTCTTCGTTACTTTCGAAAGCTGTCGGTTTGGTGTACGTCTTCATACCACACATCCATGCATGAAATTCCTCTGATATGATAAGTTTTTCGAGATATTTTATATATTTTTAGCAAGGCTAAGTGGTACGGCGACCTCCCCGATGGCGTCAGCGTCATATGTTACGCTGACGACACGCTCATCCTGGCGTCCTCGACAGCCGGTGGAACTTCAGGGAGCACTTCCTGCGTCTGGCCCCAAAACTGAACCGGGCAGCAGCCGCCCTCAGGCGACTCCTGCCTAATCTCAGCGGGCCAAACGCCTCCTGCCGTAGGCTGTACGCCAGTGTCGTGCGGTCTATGTCCATCTACGGGGCCCCTGTGTGGGCCCTGAGCATCCGGACACGACCACTAAAGTTGGTCGCATGATAGAGGGTCATGGCTATCCGGATGAGCCGGGGATACCGCACAATCGCCGGCGAATCGGCCAACATCCTTGCTGGATTACTGCCCTGGGATTTGGAGGCGACTGCCCTCCAGCACGTCTATGAGTGGCGCAGCGCCGGGGAAGAGCTCCGGCGCGATCTCAGGGCAGTATGGAGGGGACGATTGTCGCGACCGACGTCCGGGCACGCCGCAATCGCGGCATTGAGACCCCTCTTTGAGGAGTTGCAGGGTAGGCGTCACGGCGTCCAGACCTACCGCATGACGCAGGTCCTCGCCGGACACGGAAGTTTCGGGAGGTACCTGTGTCTGATAGGGAAGGAGGAAACGCCCGGGTGTTACCACTGCGAGGATCGCCCGGAGGACACAGTAAAGCATACAGTGCAAGACTGCCCCGCTTGGGCAGAGCACCGACGTGTCCTCACGGCGACGATAGGCGGAGACCTCTCGCGCCCGGCATTGGTCGAGGCCATGCTGCGGGGCGAGACGGAGTGGGAAGCGGTTGCCTCCTTCTGCGAAGCAGTCATGCTCGCGAAGGAGGAGGCGGGCCGCGTGAGGGAGAGGACAATGTCCTCCCTCCGCCCCACCCGCAGTGGTGGACGCCCACGGCGACGGACGTCGCCAGACGATCTCCGGCCACCGTAGGCTCGGGCATGCGGGCGGCGAGTAAAGGGCAACTCGCTGTCCGACCATGGACCATTCCGGGTCGACGGCGCGTTGTGTTCCACGCGCGCCTTAAAGAACGTCAGAATAATGACGGGCCCCCCTCTAGAGGGCCAAAGCCTGCCGGAGTCGCGAGACTTATCTCTTTACCGTGACCCCGGAACATAAAAGGCTATTGAAGGACACCGTGTAGATATTTTAGTCAGTACGAGTCTGACAGTCCCTCCCGCCCTGCCCGGGCTGGGAGGACACCTTTTCTGATAACCGCATCAAAATTGTTTCAGCCAAACCCGATATAATCAACGGACAAACATACATACAAACATACAGGTCGAACTGAAAACCTACTTTTTTGAAGTTGGTTAAAAATACTAGCGTAGTCCGAACTATGCTTTATAGTACAGGATCCGTATATAGAACGACCTTCACCGATCGAGTAACCGGACGAAATGTGTTTTTTATGAATTAAAATATGTTGAAGAATATGACGGTGATGGGTTGCCTCATAAAATCCTGTCAAGGATATTTTTAATTAATTTTATAAAAGGTTATTTTTTTTCAATACCTTCACCGATAGAGTAACCAAAGAAAATTAACACCAATTGAAAGTCCGAAGTCTATAGAATATGCTAACGTAGGGTTGCCTACCTTTTTCTTGTCAAGGGTATAGGGTTGCCTAATTTGAACAGGTGATAAAAAAATGCTACCTTCACCGATCGAGTAACCAAATAAATTATATATCAAAATAAAGACATTTTTTTTACGAATACGATGGTATACGGTTGCCTATGAAAAACTTGTCAGAAATTAGGGTTGCCAAGCGTTGAAGTTTGAAAATTTTAGACGGTTGGAAGCACATGAGTAGATAAACGGACTAAGCTTCTTAAGAACGAGCAAAATTGTTACCTATTTTGGTAGGGTTGTCACAATAGGGTGGACAAATTAAACAAAAATATATTAAATAGCTTTATTATTCAGTATGATAGAATCGAATCAAATAATTTAATTCAACTAAGCCAATTACAGGCAATTTTGAATTGTCAAAAGACATTTTTAAAGGTGTTTGGTCACCAATATACACACATCAAAAGTGTCTAGGGATCAACATATATTTTTGCAATAACTTTTCTCCTGATTGATATTAATTAAAATGTTCTTTAAGGATTCATCAAATAAAGTGTTATCGTTTGTCACAGTAACGATAAACCAAGTCACCTTTGCATTCATAAAGAAATTTGCCATTTTCCTAATAAAGGGATTTTTGACATTTGAACCACTAACATTAAAGTTCGAAAAAAAGACTGAAATAACAGTTTTCTTTAAAATTTTATTGGGTAACTTAAACAATTAATAATCCGTGTTTCTACCGCGAACACTAACAACACAAGAACATCGGTTTGGCATACTCAAAATGAGTTCATCCAAATCACGCTGTGGAATGGCCGCCCATGTTCGTTGCAACAACAAAAAAAGGTCTTCTTGCGACTGGATACCCTTCATATTCGGCAGAGCTCTTCTCTGTAGCATATCCCATGCATGCTCAATCGGGTTCAAGTCTGGCGACTGAGCAGGCCAGGGCAGGACATTGATGTTAGCTGCGGCGAGAGTCTGTCTTACAACTCTTGCGGTGTGCGGTCGTGCATTATCATGCATTAACTGAAATAAGGGACCGATTTGCACTTGTAGAGGAACGATGACGTCTGATACAATCGTCTCAGCATAAATTTGAGCGTTGAGGTTGCCTCTGATCCAAATCAACTCAGTTCTTCCGCCGATCCAAATACCCGCCCATATCATGATGGTTCCACCACTATAAGGATGGACTTCCTGGCAGGATTTTAATCGCTGTTGGCGTCCAGGGGTTCTCCAGTGTCGTATACGTCTTGTATCCGGTCTCATACCAAAACGAGACTCATCAGAAAAGCACACGAAACGCCATTGTTCTTCTGCCCAATTTCTGTGTTCAAGAGCCCATTGATATCGAATCCTACGATTGTGCATTGCTATAGGTGGTACCCGTAGCGGTCTTCGGGGATGAAGGTTCACTTCATGCAAGCGGTTTCTGACTGTTTGGTCGCTAATTAAGTTCCCTGAAGAGTGATGAAGCCTCACGGCTAACATCATGGCGGTTATTGTTGGAGCTCTTCGAGTTAAGATTTGAATGTATCGGTCTTGTCTCCGTGTGGTGCAGCGATACCGTCCTCCATGGCGCTCAGCCACGGTACCAGTGCTTCGGTAACGTGTCCAAAGTCGACTGATAACACTCTGACTTGTATTCAGAGCTAAAGCCACAGTACGTTGCCGGGAACCAGCTTCTATCATTCCCACGGCTCTGAGCATTTCTTCCCTGCTTAAATGACGTCGCCGCTCCATAATAACGTTGGTTTTAATCAGTAGTAGGGAAACAGTAGCACTAATAATGTCTTCAATGCGTTGTATGTTTTTATAGGGAAAATATTGACAGCTGATTTTCATCTTTTACTCGAATTTGATTTACAGTTCCTGATTCAAATTATGAAATGCACCAAAAAGGATCCATATAAATTTATAAAATCATAAATTTATTACAAAGCCACATCTCAATCTCAAGAAATCCGCATAAAAATGCTTGATCCCTAGACACTTTTGATGTGTGTATTAGAGACCAAACACCTACCTTCAAGAGGGCGCGCGTTGTCAAATAGACCGCGCTTCGTACCACTTTATATACCGCCCGTTCTTACCTTATAGTAGCCATACACCATCCTGCCTATCGTACGATCGCGGATCGATTTGACGCTTGTAATTGTTTCAAATTGGCAGTTCGTCCATATACACCATACACTATACTGCCTATCGTACGATCGATTTGACACAACTTCAAATCTGCAGCAGTGATGCCAACTCAGCAACTTTATAGCTAGATCTGGCTATTATTCGGTGACGACAGCTACAATTTTATAAAATTTGTGGCTAAACTTTTTAGCTACTTTTTCTAGCACCATTTCATTTGTATTTCCATACAAGTACAGACCAGTAAATAGGCAACGAAGGATGAATAACAGACCGAACAGACCGAATAATTTTCGACCTTATCGACATTTAAAATTTAGTTTGTTTTTCTCACATTCTCGTTAGCTAACATTGCTCCTTCATTAAAATCCGGTGTTTGCATATATGTCAATAAGGTCGAAAATCGCTTGAAGGTCGGAAAACATTTGCTTAACGATAGCAAGTTAAAAAAAGTGGTGCAAGCAATTTTCGACCTTATCGACATTTAAAATTTAGTTTGTTTTTCTCACATTCTCATTCGTTAACATTGCTTCTTCATTAAAATCAGGTGTTTGCATAAATGTCAATAAGGTCGAAAATCGCTTGAACCTTTTTTTAACTTGCTTTCGTGGTCCCTTGACACCTCTCAAGTTTTCAATCGTATTTTGGTTTAAAATAAAATGAATAACACTTTTTTTATAAAAAAAAAGGTTGCACTCCAGGAGTGCCGGTAGAAGTGAAAACTTTTTTGTTACTATGTTTTATTTTAAAACTGGAGTAGTACAGATATGAAATTAACTAATTTGAATGACGTCTTACTCATTTTCGATCAGGGTCACGTGACCCTGACGCGAGTTTTAAATTTTTTACCCATTATAGAAAAAGTGTACAACGCCGCTAAAGAAGTTTTCACTTCAAAAAATCCTAGAACTAAAACTATTAAAGTTCATCATCATCATCATCAGCCGGAAGACGTCCACTGCTGAACATAGGCCTCCCCCTTAGACCGCCACGCCGAACGACAATTCGCCACTTGCATCCATCGGCTGCCCGCGACCCTCACGATGTCGTCGGTCCACCTAGTGGGAGGCCTGCCTACGCTGCGTTTTCCGGTCCGTGGTCGCCACTCGAGAACTTTTCTTCCCCATCGGTTGTCAGTAAACTATTAAAGTTACACAAGAACAAAAGTTTGATTTCACAAAAATTGCAATAACTTGAAAACTACTAGACCGATCTTCATGAAACAACTTGTGAATCTATTTTTGTAATGAAACACAGCCCTTTTAAATACTTTAATTGAAAAACATACATAAACAAAAAAGTGAGTTTTCAAGTTACGTAATAATCTAAGTTTTAAACTTTTACAATTTTCCACTAAAAAACTTATCTAATTAGAAACTAATAAGAACGTACAAGATAATCTAATAAGAATCGAATATATACACAACACAATCACTGGATTCTGATTAGAAAACACTTGTCTTAAAAAAATCACCTTATAAATCACACTTGCACCCCTTGTCGTTGCGTGGGTCTCGTCGCCGACAATCACCTTCATCATATGCCAAATTTCAGTTCCAGAGGAGGAATTTTTCGGACCACATATGCCTCGTTGACTGGACTATTGGAATGGGTATCTACGGTACTTTCACAGTTATTATTTCTTGTGACTGGGCACCATAACTATTTTTGTACTAACTTTATTTTATGTCTTTTGACAATTCGAAATTGCCTGTAAGGCTTAGTTCAATTAAATTATTTGATTCGATTCTATCATACTGAATAATAAAGCTATTTAATATATTTTTGTTTAATTTGTCTACCCTATTGTGACAACCCTACCAAAATAGGTAAAAATTTTGCTCGTTCTTAAGAAGCTTAGTTCGTTTATCTACTCATGTGCTTCCAAACCGTCTAAAATTTTCAAACTTCAACGCTTGGCAACCCTAATTTCTGACAAGTTTTTCATAGGCAACCGTATACCATCGTATTCGTAAAAAAAATGTCTTTATTTTGATACATAATTTATTTGGTTACTCGATCGGTGAAGGTAGCATTTTTTTATCACCTGTTCAAATTAGGCAACCCTATAACCTTGACAAGAAAAAGGTAGGCAACCCTACGTTAGCATATTCTGTAGACTTCGGACTTTCAATTGGTGTTAATTTTCTTTGGTTACTCTATCGGTGAAGGTATTGAAAAAAAATAACCTTTTAAAAAAATAATTAAAAATATCCTTGACAGGATTTTATGAGGCAACCCATCACCGTCACATTCTTCAACATATTTTAATTCATAATAAACACATTTCGTCCGGTTACTCGATCGGTGAAGGTCGTTCTATATACGTATCTTAGACTATTAGTTTAGAGTATTATCGCACTAAATAAAAGAACTTCGATGACAATACGCGCGATGCAAATGCGCCTCGCAAACTGACAACAGTAATGCTAGAAGTTCATAGGTCCAATTGATTTATTGGGTTCTTCTTCGAACAAAGTGTCATGAAAGTTAGTTGACGATGAGAGCTAATACAATATAACTTAAGAGCGTATATTCCGAAAGCTGGCAACGTCGCAAATGGTTGTCAAATATTAACAAGTTTTAATTAATTTAGCATTGTTACTGTATGAAAATAAGAAATTTGGCTCTGTAGTGCACTAAAAAATTTATAAGGGAATGCAATAATTAATATCTTAACACCGAATATATAGTTTTAGATGTAGAAAAAGCATTTGGAAGCTTTCCAAATGCCTTTTATACACCGGAAACGGTTACGACATCAAATTCAGTGTTTTAGTTGCATTCCTATATCATTTTTTTAGTGCACTACAGAGCGATATTTCTTGTTTTCATACAGAAAATTAGCCAAATTAATTAAAACTTGTAATTATTTGATAGCTTTTTGCGACGTTGCCAACTTTCAGAATATGCAGCCTTAACATAACTTGTTACTTTTGAAACATAATCGAACAGTAAAACCCAACAAATACATTTGTTTTGATTTAACTTTTGATTTTGTTTGTTTTTTAATCTACGTATTTAAAGATAAAACCCGATAAATACAAATAGTGATTATTGCCTCTAAACAATTCGGTCATTTTAGTTAAAATTGTTGAACACTCAATACCAATAAAAATCTTTAAGTGGTTTAAGCGTGAAATAAAAATATTATGTTACAAGATAACACGCTTTATAGGGTACCAGTTTTTAAGTCTTGGCCAAACGTGGTGACTTTATTGGGTTATTACCTTAAGTAACTTTCTTTCTGCTGCGAATTCCACTTATTGGATTAGACCACTGGAAAGAGCGTCAAAAATGCATTAAGATGTACTAATAAAACGATTTTTGAATTTTCGACACTTATTGGGTTTGAACACTATACCCTCGCATTCATTTGAATGATCTGTTGCGCTACGTCGCGGGTTCGATTTCTACATGACTCAAATATTTTTATGATTTGCAAGTAGTTGGTCCGGACCTGGGTGTTAATGTTTACATAATATGAAGATAAATGTTTGTAAACGAACACAAAAATTCAAGATAATATCTTAGTGTTTAAAAAAAAAACTTGAGAAGTATCAAGGGACACCCGGATGGAACGAAGTTACTGTATACACTCAACAAAAATAATCGTCGCGACTCCACTCCACTCCACTCCCGTCCAGTCCAGTCCGGTCCAGTCCGGTCCGGTCCGGTCCGGTCCGGTCCGGTCAGTTCCGGTCCGGTCCGGTCTGGTCCGGTCCGGTCCGGTCCGGTCCGGTCCGGTCCGGTCCGGTCCGGTCCGGTCCGGTCCGGTCCAGTCCAGTCCAGTCCAGTCCAGTCCAGTCCATTCCATTCCATTCCATGGTAATAAACACATTACCCTCCTTTGCGTCGCGCAGTCGGATAAAAGTGTCGTGCCAACTTTTCGTAAGAATTTATTCCGTCCAGCCCCTTTTCACAACGCACGATAAGGAACTTCGTTCCAACAATACTGTTAAACTGTTTAAAATGAAAAGATGTAAGCCAGGTATTAGTTATGAGTAAAAAAAACTTGAGAGGTGTCAAGGGACACCCGGATGGAACGAAGTTACTGTATACACTCAACAAAAATAATCGTCGCGACTCCACTCCACTCCACTCCACTCCACTCCACTCCACTCCACTCCCGTCCAGTCCAGTCCGGTCCGGTCCGGTCCGGTCCGGTCCGGTCCGGTCCGGTCCGGTCCAGTCCAGTCCAGTCCAGTCCAATCCAGTCCATTCCATTCCATTCCATGGTAATAAACACATTACCCTCCTTTGCGTCGCGCAGTCGGTTTAATATAATAAATTGCCAACCATAATGCGCAAACTTTACACATTAAATTTTTAACATAATTACGAATATCTAATAACATTATGCTAATATAAATACTGGGACGGATTCAGAATTGATATTTGAGTTAATCAACAATCAAATCTCGTAGCAGCTTTGCTACGACGCTTCTACGATGTAGCGACATTGAGCGGCTACGGCGTAGCGACTACGAAGGGTTACGGCGTAGCGACATCGAGGGGCTACGGCGTAGCAAAATTCAACAAAAACTTTTTCTAAAATAATAATAATAATAAATACGTACGAATTCCGTACGTATTTTAGAAAATTTAATGGTAAATTGTAAATTACATAGTTACAAGTAAAACTACAAAGTGAATGTTTATTCACACCAATATACGAACATAGTTTTATTCAATGTTATTTTTATCCCGGGATTTCATGTGTTTTTCGAAGACATTAAACCCTTAACTCAAACCACCCAGGTTTTAAACAAATCCTATAGGCACATGATAGAACATTAATGATTCAGTTCCGCGATCAACACTATCAGGCGTCTCGTCCCGGGATGCCAGGGATTAGTGCGGTGACGTCACTTATTGCGTTACCGGGATCAACATGACGTAACGTGTGTATAAGGCGAGGCTGTTATCTTAAGATAAGGAAAGCCTCTGTAAATTAAAACATTCCTCTTTGGTCGTTTGGGAAATATACTGCATTACGGGTGTAAAATTTAAACCTCTTCAAAATAATTATGCTTTAAATTTATAATTTATTTAATCTTCTATATTGAAAAAGTCGAATGTTTGAACATTCTTTGTTAGTAATTGCATTGGAGAAATTTGTATAGTTTAAAAGATAGTATGGTTAAGTTTAAGCCGCGCTTGCCAAGGCCTGGATAGGTCGGTGACCGTACATCACATACAGACTTACAGAGTTTGTTCCGTGCCTCGGATGTCACATTCATCATTCACAGATTATTTGTAGATCGTTACAAGCTGTCATTCCATATACCACAACACATTTTCTACCATCATGATTTTGTCTGACCTTTTAATACTATTCTAAATATTTCCACTAAGAAGTAATTGTCTCTTTTCTTGAGTCTGTGTAACAATTCTTATCTCTGAATAAGTCGTCCTGTGAGTAATGGCGCGTAGGCTGCGTACAAGCCTCGCTGGGCAAACTGTGGTCCGCTGAGGTACTGCTAGTAACTGAGATAAGCCACTACACGGCATTAAATGTTTAAAAAATAGTGTAACGATACGTTCATAACCTCAGGTGAAACGATTAACATTAAGCGCGTGTGTCACTTACTTCCTTCACATGCATACTGTGTGAAACTTCCTTCATTTGTTAATCCCGCTGTCGCTATTACGAGGTTGCTTAAGTGTGGATATTATAGCCAGACCGTTAGCCGCCGTAAACCACGGAAAACGCTCCCTAAGTCTCTTGGGTCCTTCTCAGTAAGCTGAGACTTTACCCAGAGATAGTAGGACGTTTTAAATGCCCTCGAGGGCCTGTGTGAATTATAAATTTATTTAACTTTGAGTCCAGATGATAATATTCGTAAACTATTTTATTGTATTTATTGTATTATACAAATTAATTAAAACAGTAATGCAGCCTAGTATTACATAAGTTTGCACCCGATAATTACCTAATTAATTATTTAAACATCCTGGCCCACATTCTAAAAAAAAATTGCGCTCCACATCCCACCCCGGCCTTAGACTGAGTCATTAATGGACCAACTAAGACAAGTACATCTTAACCTTGAAGACTGACCCGTGCGGTCGTTATTGTTTAGCTGCGGACTCCTCATTCAGTGAGTTCACTAATTAGGAACAAAGGCCAATTATATAACTTGGCGGGAACGCAGCGATCGCTCGTCAGAGATATAGCTCTCTCGGGGACTCCTTTCACCGAGCTATTTATAGACAAGTGGGAGCTTTAGAAGTTCATTGAGAACAAGTTTGTTGGAGTTGTTTGTTACGTGATATATGTTGGCGTTCTGACAATGCAAGACAATAATTGTTTGCTGGGTGAATGTACGGAATATGGTATTTTTGTATAAAGGAATAGATATTTTTAATCAAACTATTCAATAGAATGTCCATAAATCCATTACGTTCGCAATTTGTCAATGACCTTGCCTCTGGTATATGTCATTGATGAATGTTAATATTTATTTCCTTTTTATTAAATTATAGGTAAAGTTAGATGTCTTCTTCCGTTCGAATTGATAGATTTATAGTATGGTCAACATGCGATCAGGTTATTAGAAGCGTCGCGCGGTGGCATTCCTCAGATTATTTATCGAAAGTGCACATGAACACCGGATACTTGATAAACATGTGTCATTAGAAATAGTAAATGTTTTGAATTCGCAGATGTCGATTAAGTAAGTTTCTGAGTGTGCTTAGATAATTTAATTTGTTGGTAGTTCAGGCCTCTTTTTAATAATGTTCAATGTTTGTAATTAACTCTCTGTGTTAACAGGGCGGACATCGACTAATTACAGATTATATTGTGATATATTATTATCCCAACAATACGCTCGGACACGCAATATGCAGGAAATTAACACGACGGTATTATCGTAAATTATAGCTGCGCCGAGAGGTCAAATGATAAACCAATCATTAATATGTCGGAGCCACCGGTATTGTTCCGTCAGATTCAGGCATCATGTGGGCAGAGTTTGGGTCTCGTGCAATGAAAATACACTGGGTGCGGTTCACTTGGTTATTTTAATTTTAAATCACAAATTAAATCAAACACAATTTAATTTAATCACTCACTACACTTATACTGGGCACAACGAATCGAGTACAGTTTCGGGATGTCTTCACACTGCTGCGGTCGGGCACTGAATGCGCTCCTCGCCGCCCCGATGAAACATCACGACTCTGTATAAGCGCACGCAGACCACGTGATACTCAAAATGGCGCGCTTACGATTCGTTTGCTGTCCGTACTATTGACCGAATCCGACACGGCCATCCTGCGATTCACACGTCCTCGTGTGATCTTCTTCTTCTGCCCACTTTCAACCATCTTGATGTAGGCCTCCTTCAACTCTTTTCACTCGTCCTCGTGTAATAATCACTCTGAAACACAAAATAGTCCACGACAGAATACTGTTCCACTCGGTCATTCCTGACCAAACTCTATATTCAGTCCTTTGGTGAAAATTAGGAAATTTCAACTCTACTGTACCATTAAAACCAATACTCTTTAACTAAATCAAACATTGGGAATAGCCAATTGAAAATACATCAATCACTACCCTAGGCCACTAACAACCACCCCGGGCCACCAACAACTACCCCGGGCCACCAACAACTACCCTGGGCCACCAACAACTACCCTGGGCCATGTACCACAGTCGTTCGAATCTACTTTCACAACTCTATTGCAAAAACTACCAATTTTCCAGTGACCTTTGACTTTCGAGTAAAACTTCTAACGCCACGGCTCTCTAGCCGACCAGCAATCACATTGCTTTCACACATCCAATGCATGGATCAGAACTTCTGTGCGCATCCACCACGTGGATCGCCCGAGTGCATCACCCGCTGACTACACACTATGGTCTCTCAAGACCCCGACCTCCGCCAGAGCCACCCGCGCACCGCGCATCCATGGACACCGGGATGTCAATAAGATACGGATTACGGCTACGAAATGGCTACTGGTACAGTCGAAAACAAGACGGCCAATAGACCGTTTTACTCGACCTCTCACCACAAATTAATCAGAATCTATGGTAACTTCGACTGGTACATGACCCGTTGGCATGTTTGTAGGTACACTTAGAGTTCAAGAGTTTCAATGTGTAACGGTCACCATCCCAAAATCTTTATCACTCTAAACAGACCCTTAAACTTTGGATCTAATTAAGACTGATCGGAAATCCCAGAGCATTCAAGTACCTTTGCAATTGTATTATCACAATGCAGCAATATTGTAATCAAAACAGCAGGAATCAAATTCGTGGCCTGTGGCTAACACTAGCCCCACTAACAAACCTCTGTTTGTTTACACCGTTCACCATGAACGCACAATACACGACCTCCGCCAGTGCCATCCGCACACCGCGCTTCCATGGACACCGGGATGTCAATAAGATACGGATTACGGCTACGAAATAGCTACTGGTACGGTCCGACCAGCCGACCTAAGATTCCACACTATCATCCAACTAAACATCTCTACTTCAAAATGGTACTTGAACCTCAGGCATTCCCCCCAAATCCACAGCACTTAACCAGCACTATGCATCTCCACTTACGCAGTAGAGTAAATCACTGAAGTACTTAACCAGTTCTTAACATTGTAGCGCTTAACCAGCGTTACAAATCCTACCACTTAGACAGTAATAATAAAAAAAGCTTAACCAGCGATATTAACTCACTAACGCTTAACCAGCGATAGTCAACATAAAGAACACAAGGCACCAGAGGCGTAAGTAAAAATTAAACGATTCACCTGTGTGTCTGATGGTGGTTGCACGATGCAGACATCGACGCGTCGCGCCGCGCCTTGGACTGGTCCGTTGCCACTGCCGCCACTACTGCTCGTACAGCGCACGGCTATGTGACCTGGCTTGCCACATTTGAAGCACACCAAGGTTTTCCATGCCGGCTGCTGCGTCACTTGACTTGATGCTGTAGGTCTTCCCTTCGTATCCATCGCCTTACTTCTGCACTCAATACGCTTATGGGCGTTTTAGCACAGTTATAACACTAAATTGACGTTATTTTTCCTCGCTTGGTGTCACTTTGTTTTCGATGATTCACAGATAGTGTTCATTTTTCGCATCAGATATGAAACGACTGGCGAACGTGGGTAATGTTTCTTTATCACTTGGTTTTTCACCACTCATTTTTTTTTTTTAATGAGGGTACCCGCCTTTGCGAAATAAATCTTGTTGTAAAAAGTACCTTAAATTCCTTTGTGGGCTATTTGAGATAGCCAGGTTGATGCTTCACCTTTAGCGCCTTGCTCAGCGTCAAAATAAGCTGGCATCCCTCCACTGCACTCCCGTTAAAACAAAAGTCGGTGTGGCGCACCACGACCGCGCATCGGAATCCGGTTTGTCGGGGTCGAATTTCGGCAATAAAAACTTGTTTTTCACTGGCTGCGTTTTCAAAGTTTGCTGGTTTTGCATTTCAAAAAGTAACTAACTTCCACTGATTGTTATTGTCACTGTTCCCGCGTGTAATTTCATTAGCACGATTTGATCCCAATTCTGATGTCGGAGCCACCGGTATTGTTCCGTCAGATTCAGGCATCATGTGGGCAGAGTTTGGGTCTCGTGCAATGAAAATACACTGGGTGCGGTTCACTTGGTTATTTTAATTTTAAATCACAAATTAAATCGAACACAATTTAATTTAATCACTCACTACACTTATACTGGGCACAACGAATCGAGTACAGTTTCGGGATGTCTTCACACTGCTGCGGTCGGGCACTGAATGCGCTCCTCGCCGCCCCGATGAAACATCACGACTCTGTATAAGCGCACGCAGACCACGTGATACTCAAAATGGCGCGCTTACGATTCGTTTGCTGTCCGTACTATTGACCGAATCCGACAAACATATATAAAAAGCTGGAAAAGGAACGCAAAATAGTATCAGTCTGTTGGATTTTTAACTCTGGGCTTAGCGCTGAGAGCTGAAATTAGATTAATGCAGTTTAACCTAGTGTCACCGGGTATTAGTGAAAAAGTTCCACCTTTTATTGTGAATTTACAGCAAACATTGGGTTAGGATTCGAAATGAAATTTCAGAAAATTTACAATCCCAAAGATAACGAAATACCTTTTTACTACCTTTATCTATAAACTCTTGAGATGACTTGCTTGACTTCGCAAACTTTGTTAATAAAATCTTTTCTAAGTTGCGCTAGTTCAAGTTTCTGATAGAAAATTTATCCTCAACTGTGCGCTTAAAGTTTATATTTTAACAAAATATTACCCATTACGCTAAACTTGTGGCTGTCAAGTTAACATCACCCGCACACACAGACATACATTACATACGTACTTACACAAGGAGGCGGGAAATGAAATGATTTGGGTGGAAGTTGGAGTGGGCTGTTACTGGCGAAGAGCAGGAAATTGTGGCGAGACGAAGAACTTTACGATGAGTGGAATATATCGCTAGCGTTTTGAATGTCTTTGAACGTTTATAGCGAAAACAGACACTCTTCTCTTTTTTTTAAAGTACAACTCAATTAAAAGAGACTGGTCTCTCAGCTCTTCCACTACTGCAAAAATCACAGTATGGCGAAAAAAACTCCAGCGCAATTTTATGGCAGCATAAGAAGAGTCTAAAATTACATAGTTACAACAGTTTTATATATGTTATCATTCTTGTACCTCAAATTATACTGATGGCAACAATCGATATTGCAATCTTCGCAAAGCCAACACCTCCTCAAGCGCTGCGATGCCCTCACTCGAGTTTCCTACGCGACATAACTCGACAGCGACCAACAAATCGGACAGTCTTCACGTATTACCCATATGGGCTTGAATTTGCCGCTAGGGGCAGCAGTGTAGGTACATTGCTTGTGGAGGTCAGATAGTTACTATATGTAAATTCCTGGTATTCAGATGCATGCGGACATACTGGAAGCCGACCAATATAGTTGGGAAAAAACTAGGCGGATGATGATTATGTATTACTAATTTTAGGAATAATAATTTACACACTTATTTTAAGTAGCCATTTTTTTTTTTCTAATATTCCTTTACTGTAATAGAATTTAAAATTATAAGCACTTTGAAACACAACATAAAGGCAATGACATAACTCGATTCGCCAAGGGCGCCATGGCACAAAAACATTCTCTTGTTTGATAGCGACGTGTCCGTATCCGGACGCCGAGCAACTTGTTACGAAAGCCTTTGATGTTGGGCAAAGTGTTGTGTTGTAAGTTTTTATTAAGGAAGGCTTCTTTTAGTCCAAGATACAAGTTTAGGACTGTAATTGGTACATTGGTAGTCGACAACTATTTGGATGTAAACTAGTTCGTACGACGTAAAAGACAGAGCATGGAGTTTCTTGCCTAGACTTCTTTAGATATTTACGTTTTGGAATATAAGGTAAAGGGAGATTATTTGGTGAGACAGGCAACTCAGTGATAGAGTCTTAAAAGTCTCTCAAAACGTCACCTATGCATGCCGTAATGCGAAATGATGTGTCACTACATCTTGTCCACTTTAGTGGTGAACTAGTTGCATCATTTCGCATTACTGCATGCATAGGTAACGTTTTGAGAGACTTTTAAGACTCTATCACTGAGTTGCCTGTCTCACCAAATAATCTCCCTTTACCCTACAGCTATCATACTTTTACAATTTTATATTTTCACTGAAATTGTAATGTAACTTTTTTGACAACTCAAAAGCGCTTATAATTTAGTTTTAGTTACATTTTAAACAGTAGCGATTGGACTGCTGCGCAGCGTGTCGCGGGTTCGATTCCCACACGGAATAAATATTTGTATGACCTACAAGTACTTTTTCCGAGTGTGAGTATTTGCGTATGTGAGTTTCTATATTTGTGCACCCACGACACAGGAGAAATTCCTAGTGTAAAGCTACGTTTAAAAAAAAATATATAAAAATAAAATGGCTCAGAATCTGTCCACAGTAAACACTAGTCCTTTATTATTATATTTAACCTTGGGCTTCAATTTCATGTTGTCTATGTGAAAAGGGACAACCTATTCCATCCGATGAACGCTCCAGTCTAGCCAGTATAACTTTCAGGGGCATGGACTAAGTTACACAATCAAAACCTTACTGTATCTGTATTGATTTCATCTGGCATTCCACCAAAACACCACCTTTTATAAACAGAAAGATAAGGAAATTATTTGTGGAACAATGTCTGTCTGTCTGTCTGTCGACACTTTTTGATTTATTTACGAGAGATTTGGGTTTAAAAATTTATAAAATAGAAAAGGAAGCACTCAGTGTCAACTGCTTTTTGTTTAGAGTTGTTTGTTTTGAATTTAAACTCAACAACGGATTTCGTTGAGGAAAAAAGGCCTTTGATTTATGATTTGTTTATGTTATGAGTTATTTTTTACAACAATATGAGAAGAAGCTAGGCTTTTTAATTCAATTTTATGGACACACATAAACAAGAGTAGGTCTAATTAAACAAAGCTCGTTTCATTTTGATTTCAACGTGTTTCACAGCGTGCGGAAGTCCTAGTTGTAGCAATAGAAATTAATTCTACCTATACACATACTACAGACTATCCAATACAAAAAATAATAATTTGAACCAGTAGTTTCTGAGATTAGCGCGTTCAACCAAACAAACATTAGTATAGATTAGTTGAATATAGTTAATAAGTAGCAAAAATCATGCTTTATCCCAATAATTAGGTACTTAGCCTGCAAAAACTATTTAATTTTGGAAGTAACTGTCACCTATCAATACCCGACGTTTTCAAACAAACTTTTACATCCGCCATATTGATAATTTATCCTACTTCAAAATACCCTGTCGAAAACAGAATTTAAAAAAATCCGGCACTAGAGGTTTTCAATCTTCGGGCAATGTAACTAAAAGTAATTTATGATTCCCTATGAAACTAATTAGATTGTGTGTAGCTGCCGCAGGGCACGTCTGGGAGCAATGAAGGAAGAAATGTTTTCTGTGGGTTCACTGTTTTCTTTCGACATAAAGCAGTAACTGCAAATAAGCCCGAAAACAAGTTTGAAGCCTGAATTCCAAGTAGGTACCTAACTATTGTACATAGAACATTATCCTTATAGTATACTCATTCATAATTATTTTTAACGCAAATTTTATTTTACACGTTGACATTACAGCCAAATCGAAAGTGGAAGTTAGTTAAACACTAATACAAGAGATGGCGCTACGCTACCGAAAAGCGTTCAAATGAGGAATAGAGAATTTCAGCTTGCAGGTGTGGGTTGCAATGGCCTAGTTGGTTAAGGCGTCTGGAGTACCTATCCAGAAGACGCGGGTTCGAATCCCACTTGCAATCTGAATTTTTTCTTTCCTCTAAAATCATCTATACTCATTCATGTTTGCTTATTCTTACACTGCGTAAAGTTGTTGTACACTACGTCGCAGCCTTCATCCTAACTTGTAGTACAGCTTGGCCGGAACGTCTTGAAACGGAACTAATCTTTTTGTTTGCTGACAATGTTTTAAAATCTTTGATATTTGATGTAAACAAAAACGCAGGTTTGTTAGATTTATTATTGTGCCATAAAACTAACGTAATAAGTGAAAATAAATAAAATTAAATCATTCAAAGTGCTGGTAGCGAGAGCACAGTGGCGATTTCCGGTTTTCTACTGTTTTTTGCCAAGCTGTACATCTTGCTGATCCCGCGCCGCATCCTAGACACTACGTTACCCCCTAGATCTGCTTTACTACGCCTTCCGTGATGCTCCACTACTATCTCCGTTTTCTTACAGAAAAGTATTATTTAAAAAGTCTTATTTTATTTAATGAGTAAAATGATCAAGTTAGGCATACAGCGTGGGTGGAAGTCAAATGGCTTCATATAAATGCTAGTACCTAGGTAGGTAGCTGAATAGGTATTCAGCTAGGTACATGTGATTAGACTGAAATTTGATCAAAACAAAGTTGCAAAAAGGCAGATAACGATTGTATCTGGTAACAGACATCGTTAACTTAATAACATGACAACAATAAATACCCTCGCGAGTCCCGCGCGGCTGTGAGCAACAGGTCGCGCCGACAATCACAAATACATTTATATATTACCTACGTCTAGAACATTCGTGTCAGCGCGCTATAGATATATGTTCAGTGAGGAGACCGGGCGGCGCCGGCTCTAATATTGCGCCTGACTTGCGTACTAACTGAAATAAATAGAGTCAAACGAATGTTGCAAACTAAAAGCAGTAGCCTCCTCTGTGTTACAGAGTATAGATTGTGTGGACCCAGTGTACGTTGGTGTGACAAATATACATACATACATAAACACATGCGCCTTTTTCCCATGAAGGTAGGCAGAAATTATAGGAATCCACCTGGTGCGATGCCGACATACATTCGCCTTTTCAGACGCCCTTGCCTTTTATTTTTCAGCTCCAAAACATTCCGGTTTCCTTCGGAATTACTATCTTATTCAAGTATCAGATAGTAATTCTTCAGCTATAGACGCTTTAAAATCGTTAAAACCAAGACATGTGTCAAAAGAAATCTGTGTTTTACGCCTCCACAAATTTACAATTAACCGTTCGTTCCGGCTGTCATTTGTAGATCTTTGACAGTCGTTACTGTAAAGCAGAGCTAAGAAGCTCGAAAGACTCGATAGACAACCAGTCTTACAAAGGGGTATCGCATTACCGCTGTGGAGGTCAGATAGGCAATCGCTCCATGGAAAATACTGATATTCAACTGAGTTCTCTCTTGTGGAAAGTTCTAAGGACACTTCTTCGCCTCCCGTTCCCCCGGTATCACCATGGAAACGAGCATCTGTTAAACCATTGTGCAAATAATAAGATGAAAGTAAATAGCAAGTATCAATAGTCCCGCGCACATAATCAACGCTTGATCTGTTTACAATCGAGGACGGATATTGTAATATTCCAGTAATATCGGATGTTAATCAAACCGCACATAATTTGCGCCATTTTGATTTTGGATAGGTTATTGTGTTGCTATGCAGTTTGTTTTGCCTTGTTTTTCCAGTAATTTGCGGACTATGGAGTTTTCAATGAAACTTAAAACAAAATTAACAATGGGAATATAATCTAGTATAGTTAAATACTAAAATAAAAAACCGGCCAAGTGCATGTCGGGCCACGCACAGTGTAGGGTTCCGTAGTTGCCCATCAAAATACTTATGCGAACTAACTAAACTGATTCGCTGAATTTAATTTTAAAAAGAAGAATTTTCAAAATCGGTCCAGAAGTCTTTGAGAAATCGGGGAAAATACATAAAAAAAAGATTACGACGAATTTAGAACCTCCTCCTTTTTTTGAAGTTAGTTAAAAATAGTTGACGATAAAAACCTGCCTATCCCCAAAAAACATACCGTAAAAACATACCTATTAAAGCTGTAAAAATAAAGTTGACAAACTTACATTTGCAATTGAAGAACATGTTCTCCGATACATTTTGTTTAAGAAAATATGTTATCCAAGTACATTTTATAAGTTGGCCGACTATTACTCGTAAAGTTGTAAAGCCTACTTAGTCATGATAATTTTCTTTTAAACTTTGTTATATATACTACTACTGTGAATTTTTTCACACCCCCAAACATAACCGTTAAGCTGGTAGAGGGGGGGGACACTCGAGTCGAGCAAAATTTAGCACTTTAAAGTTTAATATTTCACAAACGAATTTTCGAATCAAAAAATTGTTAATGGAAACTATCATTATTTTTAAAGGCCTATTTAATGATACCCCACACTAAGGGGAACGCGAGAAAAAAAAAATCCTCACTTTACGTGTAAGTACTGGAGGTACCCTAAAAAAAAATATTTTACGAGATTTTATTTCACCACTTTTTCGGCACAACAAATCCGTATATTTACACCAAATTACAGCTCTCTAGTACTGTGCGTCTCTGAGCTAAACTGCGGACAGACGGACGGACGGACGGACGGACGGACGGACGGACATGGCGAAACTATAAGGGTTCCTTGTTGACTACGGAACCCTAAAAATGATTAGTTACAAAGCTTGGAAAAATTCATCCTCAACTAAAGCTGTCAACTGGCAAATGTGCCCGAGAGACTGGTGGCGTTGCCTCTTTGTATGACAATGCTTAAAGGTCAAGTTATAAGCCAGCCCTTGTTTCACGGGAAGCGTCAACAAGTCATTTTCAATTAATTAAGAATACTTTAGAATTTAGAATCTGGTTAATATACTGACTCTATTGCTATTAAAAATAAGGTTACGATTATTTTACTGCAGCACCCTTGTTTTTAACAAAATCAACTCTATTATATTTGAAATTGTTAAGCCAAAATCTGTATTTTGGCTTTTTTTCCGTGTCTTCAATGACATTTATAAAAAGTTTCGACGTAATTAATGTTCTCTAATAGTTGTATGTTCGCGTAATAACGTGTACAATGTACATCACAGTGATAACAATCAGTATATTACGAACATCATAATTTCCTTCAATTATGATACCATAACATTTACAATAACATTCGTATTCTCGGTATTCATTAAAATTGTTATATCGTATATTATCAAGATTATGATAATAACATGAGTACAAACCTTATACTCGAACATTACTTTTTATCTGATAAACTCGAGCGTTATCAATGTTTTCTTGTTAATTAATATCCTTTTGCTTTGTTACAGATCAAATGGTCAGACAATGATATTGTAAGTTAATTAAGGGATTCTCTATCTAAAAATAATACGTTTATAATATACACTGTTCATACATTCATCATCATCACCACACGGGGTACGTGTTGATTGGGACAGGGTGGGAGGACTAATTGAATGATTTGATCACGTCAAAATGGCACTAAATTCTGGCTTTACTTTCATGTACGTGTTTGGGTCATATGTATAAGGTTTTTTTTTGAAGTGAAAACTTCTTTAGCGGCGTTGTACACTTTTTCTGTAATGGGTAAAAAATTTAAAACTCGCGTCAGGGTCACGTGACCGTCAGGGTCACGTGACCGTCAGGGTCACGTGACACTGATCGAAAATGAGTAAGACGTCATTCAAATTAAAAATAAAACATAGTAACAAAAAAGTTTTCACTTCTACCGGCACTCCTGGAGTGCAACCTTTTTTTTTTTTTTTTTTTTTACGTGGCAAAATCTTCAAATGAGTCCTCCAGCCCCGGGCAGGGCGGGAGGGACTGTCAGACTTCTACTGACTAAAATCCACGGTGTCCTTCAGTAGCCTGTTATGTTCCGGGGTAAGGAAATAATCCCGCGACCCCGGCAGGCTTTGGCCCTCTGAGAGGGGGGCCCCGTCATTATTATGACGCTCTTTGAGGCGCGCGTGGGACACAACGCGCCGTCGACCCGGGCATGGTCCATGGTCGGGCAGCGAGTTGCCCTTTACTCGCTGCCCGCATGCCCGCGCTTACGGTGGCCGGAGATCGTCTCGCGACGTCCGTCGCCGTGGGCGTGCCACCGCGGGTGGGGCGGAGGGAGGACACTGTCCTCTCTCGCGCGCGGCCCGCCTCCTCCTTCGCGAGCATTACTGCTTCGCAGAAGGAGGCGACCGCCTCCCACTCCGTCTCGCCCCGCAGCATGGCCGCAACCAATGCCGGGCGCGAGAGGTCTCCGCCTATCGCAGCCGTGAGGACACGTCGGTGCTCCACCCAAGCTGGGCAGTCCTGCACCGTATGCTCCACCGTGTCCTCCGGGCGATCTTCGCAGTGGTGACACCCAGGCGTTTCCTCCTTCCGCATTAGACACAGGTACCTCCCGAAGCATCCGTGCCCGGTGAGGACCTGCGTCAGGCGGAAAGTAAGGACGCCATGACTTCTCTCCAGCCACTCCTCAAAGAGGGGTCTTACCGCCGCAATTGCGGCGTGCCCGATATGTATAAGGTTGGCAGATAGATATTCCCACAGATTGTCCGACACATAGATACATTCGTGTAAATGGTCCGCAGCTGTCTGTGAATAGCTGTGAGGTTCATTGAGCCGTGACGATCATTGGACAGGTGTACACGTGTACAGTCGGTCTACTGACTGTTATACAAATTTCTTTTTTAATTAAAAAAAAAAATATTATTGCTCAACAGCTAGTTAACTTGCTGCAGATATAAAACGATTTAAAAGCAACAGTTTTCGAGCTCGTAAGTTTTCGACGCGGCGAACATGCCTGTCACAGTCGGCCGGACAGTTGGCTAATATTTCAAAACAACTGCTGTAGTCGCCGTGACATCGCAAAGGGTATGATCATTATCAGTAACACTATGATAGTTTAAAAATACAGCGTGTAGTTTTTTTTTCAAATCCAACGGTTTCAGTTCTTGGGCCAGGAATACTGTTTTTTTTTATCCAATGATGCAGTTATTGTTTTTGATGTTTGTTTTTATAAAAATCTCGAGACTTCATTCAGTATGTTTGCCTCTGCCTGCTTATCCTCGCCAAAGAAATTGGAAAATGAAAAAATCATTTTGTATTGTATAAAAATCACGCTCCACTGTGTAGTTTTGTAAGTATGGTTGATAATAGGTATGTATCTGTTCAATCTAAGTGAAGTTTTAGTTTACTGGAAATGCTGCCAGAAGTGGTAAAGCAATTACGAGTCCGATTGTACTTGCGTAGCTCTGAGTACCTGCATATAACAGTAGTAGTCGTGGGCGCTCATATTGTGCTGCCCCACCATCGCACGAATTTCTATTGTTGACGCGAATTCTGTGTGGACGAATAATTGGACATCGATTTTGATGGACAGAATATGAAAGGGTTCTAATATCCATTGAATTTTTATAAATACAAAACTAAAAAGTGTTTTAGCTTTAACATTTAAAAGTTTGATCGTGGACAAGGAGAAATAGTTACATAAGGATCATAGTAACTGAGGTTCTGTGGTTTCTGCTCATCTCTATGAAAAAAAGTGTAGGTACGTACTGAGTCACTGAATCAAACTTTAGTACTATCCAACGGCCTTGCATCTGTGAGTAGTGACTTAGTGTGCGGCAGAGAACGGTAACATGAAATGTTTGAAACACGCCACGTTTCGCCGCCATTGGTAAATTCGTGTACTTATAAAATAATTCGACAAATGTCGCTCCGCCCACCGCTTAGTTCAAAGTCGTAAACGGGACGTAATGTATTCCGTCGAGGCTGAAACCGTGACTCACATTTAGACTAGTATTCAATAACACACAAACTGTATAGTATAGCGTACCAGTTCGAGAAGCAACTTAATATTCATGAACGATATAATACCTCAGAAGAACCTAAAGCTTCCCTCTCAAAATTCCCCCTGTGTACATATCGGCTCGTTACCGGGGCAACTGGCACCGCCTCGAGGCGCGCGTGTAAGTGGTGAGTCGGCTACCTGTTGCCGCACCTCATTGAGGAATTAACTCGCGACGATACAGACTGATGTTATTGTGTATGCCGTACGGCTGTACAATTACAAAAATTCAAGGCCGTTTTCTTCGGAATGACTGAACCGATTTGACCACGATTTATTATAGCGCATGGTCAAGACAGTGTCTACTGTTTTGTCTCTCCGTTCGTTCATCAACTCGACTTTCTCTTGTTCAGCAAACCTTAACTGTGCAAACTTAGTTTCAGCATTTTATTAATTTTTTCCCGAATAAATATAATAAAAACTATATCCCCCAATTTGTATTAATGTAACAAATAAAACTCCTAATATTTTTTTTACAAAATAAAAGTTTCTGTAGCAAACAATTTCTCACATTTCCAAAATTAAACGGACAATATCAAAGGGAACAATACAACTGTGTCTTAATCAGGCGCACAGCGAGAACAAAACAAACAGCGCCTTCCATTCCTTGTCCTCTGAATAACGAAGCACTATTCTTTTTTCAATCTCACCCGCTACGTACACTCATGTACACACACTTGTTAAATTTAGCCACGCCTTTATTCCGTAAAAATAAAGTCGGTTTTTGTATTTCGTTTACTATTTCAGTTGACGGTACAATCTGATTCAATTGTCTGAGGGACAAATACATAGGATGGTATATAAATCTATGTCGGGAGCAAATAGTTGCAATGAGCGGAGATTTGTGTCGCCCGAGGGTTCGACGACTAGATCGCAAGTCGCCACTCAATGAGGTTGTCGCCGAGTGGTTCTTTAATTTATCGGGAATAGCTTCCAACACAAGAGTTGATTATGTTGCTCTATAACGCGTAGCTTTTCACTTTCATAAGTGTTGCAACCTATTTTAAAAGACCATTCAAGAGATTTAATTATATTATTAAATTCTACAAGAAGAGGTTCCATTTTTAATACCTGGTTAGAGTTCGTATTAATTTAAGTGTTTTTCATATCAAAATGAATATCTTAATCATAATGTAAAACTATAATGAAAGACGCAGCGTAGGCAGGCCTCCTGCTTGGTGGACCGATGACATCGTGAGGGTCGCGGGCAACCAATGGTGAATTGTCGTTCAGCGTGGCGGTTTAAGGGGGAGGCCTATGTTTAGCAGTGGACGTCATCCGGCTGATGATGGTGATGATGAATGTATATTTATTTTGGCAGAATAGATAATACGCATTATGTTAAATAATCTAGGAAAACAGGCATATTGTTTATCCATTGCGTAACATCACCGGCAAATGAAATCAGAGTGCGCCAACAAAAATGGAGTACAAAAAGATATAGTTGTCTCATTGTCTGGGAGTTTGCAAGTTGATCGATCGTGATGTATAATAACAATTACTGACTGATAATAAACATTCATTTGTTAGTTGGGATCTTACAGGAAAAATTGTTATGTTTCTGATATGAATTTTTTTTTTTTATACCAAGACGACGAGACGACTACTGTAGATGAATGTAATAGGTACTCTGGCTAATCCTTTTTGGGTCACAGGCGTGATGTTATATGCAAACACCGTAGTCTCTACGACACTGCTCAAAAAACGCACATATTGGTACAAAGATTCTTACACGTTTGTCTTTTCTAACAAATTGAAATATTTTCGTGGGAATCCTATCTAAGTCGCTTGCCTCTCCCATTCATCCATTTTTGTGATTTATTAAAGACATGCACAGAATGATAAAACTAGACTTAACGAATGACCTAAAAATGAACGCGTTCATGATAAAAATGCCTTTGAATTTTAGATTGATTAAAGTAAGTAAATATCTGTCTATTAAATAATCTTAGAACAGAAGATATTCTCGACTCAACAAAGGAGAAACCCGAGCTCCCACCAAAATAAATGTTTTCTTGGAAATGTGAACGAGAGCTAGTGAACAGGCGCAGAGAGACGTTCTAGTTCGGGTTATAACGAAATATGTAACTAGAAAATAGACATTTTATATCTAGTACATTGTTAAATAGCTTTTTTTCTTTCAATTTTAGACAGTGATAACCAAAAAAAAATCACAAATTACGTTCCTGATTTTTGATTTTGAACTTTATGCTTAAATTAAATGTTATGAAAAATATCTAGTTTTAATTCCGCGACAAAAATCTAGGCTTGTTGCAGGGTGCAATCCCACCCTATGCAATCATGCATATGCACATGCAACAAAGGAAACATGCATATGCACAAGTGCAAGAAACAGAAAAACATCCTCAGGAGATGCCCCGTGGAGGGGCGAAACACGTGTCGAGTATAGGTTTGATTGCATGGCATGTTTTTCTGTTTCTTGCACTTGTGCATATGCATGATTGCATAGGGTGGGATTGCACCCTGCAACAAGCCTGGATTTTTGTCGCGGAATTAAAACTAGATATTTTTCATAACATTTAATGACATGGATTTCCGCAAAGTAACTGAAACAGCATAAAGTTCAATTACATTATGGAATCAACATAATTTAATTGAACTTTATGCTGTTTCAGTCAGGGTTAAATGTCACTAAATGATTAATTATTAAAACAGTACCTACCTACTTAAATATTCAAGTCGCTTGTTATATCCTTAAAGCTATTGTCAAACAGACAAGCGAAGGCGAATGCGATCCGAATCCTGACATATAAAAAAGCGAAAGCGGTCCGATAGTCTATGTGACAGGCTTCAAACAATTACATACATTACAAACAAAAACGCCTCGGCACGCATTCGCTTCGTCCGTCAGTTTGACAAAGGCATAAGAACCGCGCGCCGAACCGCGGGCAACTAAATACTGCATAAACAATAACAATAAAACAATGGTGCTAAAACGTAAAGCTAATGAGCTTTCCATTACACTAGGGCCACTAACGGAAAATGCCGTTAATTATCACGTTAATGGACATTTATACGAAACAATTTCATTAAAGACTTTTCTTGAAATCAACGGGAAATGCCGTTAGTGTATCCTGGCTATTAGAGAGAGGCAATGACCTTCATCATATCCCGATCGATTAATGTTGGCAGTGAACCGAATAAAACATGTAATAATGAAAGATACTTCGTAGTTTTCTTTATATTCCACACACTTGTATTTAATTTGCTAAGATTTAAAGTAATGTTGAGTTTCATTTTACAATATATTTTTAAAACGAAAATAAACTGACGAAAACATATCTCAGTGTCTCTTTGCCTTTGGATCTTCTTGCCGGACGGCATGTTTCACTCAATTACCGTCTAATTCCCTCGTCTTTCTCTTCCACTAAGCATATAACTATAATAATATCAGATTCAGACATTTCCACTAGTGTGGTTTGTTTCACTTCACTGTAGTTAGATGTGCTTCCTGCCGCTCTAAACTGCTGAAACACCGTTTGTTCTTAGAGGTACATAATAAGGAAATTCAGTGAATAGAGGATTTTATTTCTCATGTATTTGTTTTTTCACCATTACCATTTTTTAAACCCTCTTGTAAAGTAATCCTATCCTACTTCCTACCCTACTAATATCATAAACGTAAAAGTTTGTTTGAATGGATATTTGTTACGCTTTCACACAAAAGCTACTGAACGGATTGGAACACAGATAGTTTGTAATTTTGATTAATACATTGGATAGTTTTTATTCCGATTTTCCTGTGGAATAATTTATTTTCTAGTTGTAGCGGGTGAAACTGCTGGCAATAGCTAGTCATAAAGTACCCTCACAAAATTACGTGAATACTTTTTTGTAAAATTCTTTTTTTCAAAATATCTGTTCCCATTAAAAGTTCCAATAAGTTACAACTTAAATAACGTCAAGTGAGCGTGCACTGGCCAAAGTACTGCTACAGTATAATACTAAGAGCTGATTTTTCAATAGTCAGTTATCCGTTAACTGAGGAATAAGAATGGCGGTTTGACAGCTTATCTATGGAAAATGTCATACCGTTATTTTTATTCCTCAGGTAACGCTTAACTGACTATTGAATAACCCTCCTGGCGCAGTCGGCTAAAAACCAGCCCTAAGTATGCTAAAACTTTCACAACTGAGCAGTTAGGAAAGTTTCATTTTATTATTTATTCTGACATAGGTAAGCCAAGTTACAGGTACATTGTACGTGAGCGCAAACGAAAGTATCTGTAACAATGTCTCCAAGCATTAAATAACACATCATGCATTTTTCAGAGGTTCAGGGTACACGCAATAGTATCGTTGTCGAAACTATTAACTAACATATTTTTAAATAGCTGATAATTACAAAAAGAGCAGTCATCTTTTAATTAGTCTCTGCCTTGTCCTGCACGCTTTGTGAGAAGTACAGTTATACAGTTAGTAGAAGCCTTTAAAAAGCTTTGTAAAGACTTAATTGAGAGATAGATAATATTGTACAACATACTTTTCTAGTTCTAATTTCACCTGAGATGATATTGGATTTCAAGAGCTGATTGGAAGAGCTGGAAAATTACTAGAATATACACCGTTACTTTTAAGAAAGTTACGGTCGCGTAAGTATAATTATTATACTTTACGTTTCTCGTTACCCTGGAACTAAGAAAAATGCTCTCACAAATTTTACTTTTCATTGAACATTATTGCTACAAAAAACCTTCCAGTTAGTAAAACGTCGTCGTCTGAACGTTTAGCGAATGACTTACATTCCAATCCATTACGCGATGTGTGGCCTCTTGACCGACTGCCACATAAGGCGGCCGGTCAATACATTGTGAACTTACACGTATCATATATTTTGAGAGATATTACATTAACTGATAAATATCTACCTATAAGTATATCCTAAGTAAACGACAGTGTGGTATCAATGGTCACAATGAACGATATTTGATTTGATTCAATTAAGACCGGCCGGTTGGTGTGGTCCTCAGAGACGACCCGGGAAAAGGGCAAACTAATATAGTCTGTTTATACACACAACGATACGTCATGTTCTTTTGCTATGTTGATTTGTTTTTCCTGTTTTAACAAAAACCGGCGCAAACGTGTAGATATTAGATGCCAGTATTTAGACTCCAAACTGAACTACTGAAACTACATTTCAGGGTCTAAACTTCATCTATCTGTTTAGAAGTTGAAAGAGACTGCATTAGGTTTTCAAATTTGGAAGCAGCAAATAAATAGTAATTTCTAGTGTAAATTAATGGTCTATAGCAGTCATTTACACGCACGTATTTCATTGTAACAACAGGCCGATACTAATCTTCAAGTAACAATTGTACTAGGCGCTCAGTAAGCTACAGGAGCTATAGTTATAGAGAGAGCGCAGTGGCTGCGAGACAGTTTACAGCACAATAACAGACCGCGGTGCGTACTTTATATTGTGCTCTATTCTTTACATCCGCTTCCCGCGTACGGAGTGACTTTACTTGCTACGTTTCCACTGTTGCCTTGAGTATTAAAGATTTTATTATTTGAAAAGAACGTTGTCAAGATGTATTCAATTACTGGGTACTTTGAAACTGTACTAACTTTTGAAAGCGTACTTAGTTTCGTATAAGACACAATGTGATTGACGGATTTGCTTCCTTACCTTTTTTTTATTGTTATTTTGAAATTCTCTACAATACTGAAGGTTTTATCGAATCCGTTTCCGTCCCGTAGCCCGCAACCTCACATGAGCACAACTCAGGAAGTAGAAGCAGCTATAAAACTTCGTTCCAACTTATCGCCGGGGAATTTGTGAGAAAACTCAATAGTTTGTAGTTCAGTTTGGTTTGAAAACACGTACGTCCCTTCAAAATAGTCGGGTGTAAGTCTACTGAAAATGTAAGAGATGGTGAACTAACTACTAGGTATTGTGTACAATTTTTATGAATGGACGCCGGATGTCAAAAACCTGCAACACCACGAATGTTAATATGTTAACCTTCTGTATCGATTATATGCCGTAAATTTGACATATTTTTATTAAAAAAATCTAATAATAGTTGATAAAATGACAATCAATCTTTTCGTTTGAGATTAGACTATGAAGTTATAATTGTTTGTGTTGGGCAGCGCAACTAGCTATAAAACGTGTAGAAAAAATTAAATAAATTGAAGTAGAAGAAGACCGCTGATTTTCGTCACGTGCAAAAAGATTATTACTTAGTTGTCGTCTTAGTAATGATTTTTTAACAACAGTTCATAAGAATAGTTTATATTAATAACTCATAGAACTCACTGTGCAATATTTAATAACCGTAATAAACAGCCCTTACCCTATATGTATAATTATCCAAGTAATATTTAACTTAACAAAAAAATTAACAACCTAATCTATTAATTTTCTAATTCATGACAACATAACATAACCTTCTTTCAAATCGTCAACTTTACAAATTAATTAAGATTGCTGTGTTGTCCTCGCGAAACCCATTAATGGCATTTACAGTATTTTGACTGTACAAAGGTAGCATAATCATTAGTCATTTAAATAATGACTTGTATGAAAGATTGGATGAAATATAATCTGTCTCTAAATTAAAGTATAGAATTTAATTGTTTAACTGAAAAGTTAAAATAAATTAAAAAGACGAGAAGACCCTATAGAGTTTTATAAAACGTTAACAACTCTGAAGCGATCACTTACGGGTTTAAAGTTGTTCTGTTAATAACCAATGAATACATAACTTCAACAGACGAAAGTCTTCAACCAATGTTTGTTACCAGTGATGAGTTACGGCACCGAAACGTGGTCTTTCACTATCGGCCTCATCTCAAAGCTCAAAGTCGCTCAACGGGCTATGGAGAGGGCGTAGGACGTCCACCAGCAATGTTGACAGACGACCTTATAAAGGTCGCCGGAAGACGCTGTATGCAGGTCGCTTCCAACCATTGGTATTTGTGGAGACCAAAAGGGGAGGCCTATGTTCAGCAGTGGACGTCCTATGGCTGAGATGATGATGATGATGATGACGATGATGATTAACTTCAACAGACTTGAGATACAAATGAGATTATTTCAACAATTAACTTAGTGATTTATTAGCAGCTGATAGTTTAATAGTTGTTATGTAAGATCGAAGTTTCAGTGTCTCAACTATTCTACCATATAACTAACACTTTTAGCGCTGTCAAGAAACTGCGTTTTCGAAACAATCAGAAAATAATGGTTGTATTCTTGTGCTTCTGATTACCAGTAACGACTGTCAAACATTACTTTTACAGCGCTATTTTTAACAGGAAAATGAAAACATTATATTTAGCTACATTTAGGCTTCGTTGTAAGATACAGCGGAGTCAAATTTGCATATAATATTCGTCGTTCTGGAAAGCTACGTGCGGTCGGCGCTAGTGATAAGATTTCACAAACGATTTGCTACAGATACGGTTACCATACAGAGTGCTGCTGCGGTGCTTTCAACGTTTTGTAACGATGCGCCGCGGGAACTACAAAGCGCTGCCACGAGATGTGAAACAGAAGATTAACTGAAAGGGAATAGAAAACCTAATATGCATTTAACACACGAATTAAATGTAGTAAAACCGAGAAACATTCTGAACGCAACATTTTAGAGTTGTAACATAAGGATTCCACTGCATGCCGCGCACTATCGGAAGAGGCTTTTGAGCGGAAGGGACCCCCCTCCCGCACAAAAGCTTTAAAAAAGAATTTAAAAAAAGATTTAATAGTCAGTGTCCCTCAAACATACAGAGTAGGAAAATGCAATGAGCATCCGGTCATGCCGAGAACTTGATACAGTGCAGCAGACAACTAAGTTAATATCTATTTTTATTCCACATTTTATTGGACAATAGTGTCAAGTGGGAATTCTTTAACTTATTGTCGAGTGGTTCGTGTTCAAATAGAGAGAAGAAGATTGCGTTGGAGCTTTTAGTGTTTTAATCTGAATAAACGTTCTACCTCTGAGGTGTTCCACACTACGGAAGTGAGGGCGGTGATAACACACGCCAGCGAAATTAAGATATGCTAATAAGTTGTGTGCGAGATACGTTATCTAAGTATATTATTATGTAGAATACACTTTCTCCTCAGGTTGCAGCTTTGTCTCATATAAGTTTCTGTCTTTTATTTCATTTTTTTTTAATGAAAGGTATACTTGGTCTTTTTTTTTCGATGTAATTGAATAAATTTAATTAATTACGGATTTGCCCGACTACCTGTCCTCCCAAAGACGGTGGGACGTGCCGCTCTGCAGTATTGTACGGAATAACCTGTTAAATACGTCAACTAATGCTGCGGAGCGCGCCCGTCTGCTGGCTGTGGGGGAGTGGGAGTCGGGATTATGGCTTCAAGCACTCCCATCATCCACCATTGGTACCATGATGGATGATGCTTCATTTCGGCTCGCTACAGGCCTTCGTTTAGGCGCACCTTGTGTTGCTCCGCATCGTTGCCTCTGTGGTGAAGCTGTCGACAACCTCGGGCATCATGGCCTGTCTTGCAGCAGGAGCGCAGGTCGCATAGCTCGTCACGCTAGCATCAACGACATTATTCGTCAAGCTTTTGCCTCCGCCGGCGTACCAGCGGTTTTAGAACTACATGGCTTGGTACGTGACGATGGGAAAAGACCAGACGGTATGACGTTGGTGCCTTGGAAGGTGGGTAGGCCTCTGGTGTGGGACGCTACTTGTGTCGATACCCTTGCGCCATCCCACGTTGCAAGCACGGCGGGCTGTGCTGGCGCTGCTGCTGCGGCTGCTGAGAACCTCAAGCGGCGCAAATACTGTAACCTTAATGGTTGCTACAGTTTTGAGCCGTTTGGGGTCGAAACGCTCGGGTCATGGGGTCCGAGTGCGCGTCACCTTTTTAAGGAAATTTCGCGCCGACTGATCGACAGCTCGCGTGACCAGAGGGCTGGTTCCTTTTTTGGTCAAAGAATAAGCATTGCCATCCAACGTGGCAATGCTGCCAGTCTTCTGGGCACGTTTCCGGATGACAGCGATGCGGAGAAGTACTTTGACGCCTAAGTGTCTCTGCCTTTTAGTGTTTTTGTTTTTTTTTTACTTAGGTATTTGGTTTTAGTTTTAGTTTAGTTGTAAATATAATTTTAGTTTTATTTATTTTTATATCTAGTTTTAGTTACCTGTGTACATAATAATTTGGTAGCTGTTTTAAAAAATGGAACACCACAGCCAAGTGTTTTTCAACTATAAGTACTATAAATTAACTATTTTTTATTTAGTCCTTTCAGTAAAGCTCGTAATTCTGTCGTTATCTAAATACATTTAACTTTTCTTCAAGTAAACATTGCAGATGGCGAAATATTGAAGCCTCCCGTCTGTTATGTTGTTGATATAAACATCTAATAATTATGTTGATGGGTGAATCTTGAGAGGCTAATTTTACGTTGTCCGAAGAAAAAAACTACCCGTATTATTTAAATTAGAAACCAAAATATTTTTTTTTATGCTACTATATTGTATGATCTTACTGTTGCACGATAGTTTTTGTGTCTAATTTGGTTCTAAAAAGTCTAAAAAAAATCCAAAAGGCTTAAAAATTGATAACCCTGGCGCGTCCGCTGCACATTTCGCAAACAAAATACCAATAAAACTCTTACTTACGAACGTAAACAAAATAAACAGTGTGGTCTAATCGCTACCAGGATTGTTGTAGATATATTTAAAAAAGATACAGCATGTATATTTATGATAGTTTTTTTTTAAATTACAATATAAAGTTTGTCCGAGACTAAACAGTGATTCCCGTGGCGCGTCACAAATCTTCGTATATCTTAGTAGAATTTTAAAGAAGATTGTCTCCGTGCCGTCGCATGTGCGCTGCTGGTAGTGCTTCGTACGTCTTTGTGAAAGATTACGCCACTCTTTGGTCCAGGACGAAATTATGAACATAAGTATTTGATTCCCCTGGTTTTGGTTTCGCTAGCTCGTTGATTACCCTGACCACGTTTTCAAATGCAATTTCTGATTTAACGATTTGTGGTCGGGTATTGAAAGTTATAAATTGTTAACGAGACTGATTAGTATTATATAGAGGCTACTTTAAAATATTAATAAAACTTGATTTTCCTCTACCTTTTTTTGATTCCCCTGGCCAAAAAAAATTAAAACGCCATATATTGGGAACCATCCGGCCTAAAGTGATGCCAATTCGTGAAATGTGTTTATAATGAAGCTAAATTTTATATTACATTGTTAGTTATAAAAAATCTGTTTAAATAAATTTCGCCAAGGGAATCACCTGAATATTCCGAATCTCAGGATTCACCCTGATAAGATCCTTGTGAGAAGCCCAGCCATCCCTCGGTCGGTGCGGGCGCCGGGCGCCGGGCGGCGGGCGGTGAGATCAGTCTGCGGTGATTTCCCGTGGGCATTGTCACGCGAACTAACTAGTCTGTCGGCTGTTTGTTGTACAAGATAACAAGTAGACCTTATATTAGTTGATCTTTCAGCCGTCATCTTTGCTAATAGATGGAATAACAATTTATTGATGTTGTTAACATAAAATTGATGCCACAAAAATACGGCGTACATTTGACGATTCTTTATAGCCCAAAAAAATTCCTACATCTCGCTATTTTTGTTCTCCGACAGATTAGAGCGTTTAATGAAACCCAACTTACGGTTCATTCACACAAGAACGTTGGACGAAACGTCTTTTTTCACGATTGATTTGCTTTTTGATACTGGTGTACTGTACCTCTACCATGAGTTTACACAGCCAAAACTCGCTAGCGTCTCCGTAATTTATTTGTATGAAATATTGTACAGCGCCCCTAGCGGTCACAGTGAGAATTAAAATTCGTACCATGAGCACTGTAGATTACGATTGGTTAAAAACCTACCGTAATCTACACGACAGTCACTAACGTTTTTCAGCTGTCACCATACAAAACGGTACCATGAGTCACTAATACTACAGGCGCTAGCGAACGATACGCTTACGATAGTAGTTACGTAGCTCACTAGCATTTTGGCGTGTGAAACATGTATTCACGTTAAAATTATTAACGTTTTTTAGTATAAAAAGTCAAAATAATGCTTACAAGAGCTTTTTAACATGAAATATGTTAGTGGCCGCTTAATTTGGGAACTACAACATGAATATCAAGCTAAAAATATAAGTGAAAAAAAATATCTTAAAATTTACGGACCCTTTAAAGAAGCGTTGGACGATTTGCTCACATTATTGTTTTATTTGTTGCGATTCTCACGTCTTGCTTGGTTACACTTGAACACTGACACTTAAACTTGGTTGTCTTAATAGGTACACTTCCACATTTTCATAATTTTACACATTTAACTGCGTTTAGAGGGAACTATTTTGGAATTTTATCACTTTACGTTTTTTAAATAATTGAATACCAAGTAGAAACATTCCATCTCATGATATCCACCAATAATTGAAACAGTGAGGCAGTTTGTAGTTAATAATCCAAATAATCTATTAATAGAAACTTTCAAACCACACAAAGCAGTGTCAGCAATGAGGTGTCAGTGATACAAGGGCAAGGTCAACGACAGTGACGTATTATAAGCCGTTCTCTCCTCTTATTTGTGAGAAAGAAAGAAACAAAACATAAGTAGTGAAGTTAGCAACACGACATCATCTATCGAGCTTACATTATCGCCTGCGTAAGATTCAATTAATCTCATGGTGCCAGCAATATCGAAATCTATTTGATCCAAGTTAGTACGCTAGCGATTTCAACGCTAGCGAGTAAGTTTCCGATGACAACTCATGGTAGAGGTACTGGTGTTCACGCGTCAGTAATCGAAACAGATTATAGTCTAAATGCAGAAGATACGCAGCTCTTTTGTACATGCATTCAGCGGCTATGTGGTTATTACTCAGCTATTATTCAAATTAAAGCAAGTTACTTAAGCTTAAATATCATCTGTATAAGCACTTATACAGACGTTAACAGTCACCGCGGCAGCTAAAGAGTCTACAAAATTTCTTTTACACAGAAGTTATTCAGCCAGTTTGTGTTGCTTAGGTACTACTTAAGCAGTACTAAGTCAAAAGCAAACTTTGAGAGTCAAAGAGTACAAACAGCCAGTAACAGATCAAAGAAACTTATAATTGAGTTGACTTGTTTGTGCTGATATTCAATCTAGTTGTGAAAGTGAGACTCGAGCGTCATATTACGTTTGTCGTGACAGTACACTAGTAATGCCTATAGCACACGGTCCAAGCTGACCTAATGAAACTGCTTCCAGGCTCAGTGCGAGCTCACATTGATAAGTCACGGATATTGATCTTACACAAGGGCTACCGTTTTACTCTCGCTTCTTACAAACTTTCTAAATGAAATCTACACATAATTTGTACAGATGTGCAGAACTATTGGAGCCAATAGACCTGATATAGTGGTGGTGGATCGATCAAAGTGGCGCGCAATGATTGTTGACATAACCATTCCGCATGACGAGAACCTCGTGAAAGCTGGAAAGATAAGCAACTCAAGTATCATGATTTGGCTCGCGAAGTTGTCTATATGTGGGATGTGGATTCAGCGATTATTGTGCCGATAGTTGAGTCGGCCCATGGCTTAATTGCCAAGAGCCTCGAACAACATCTAAGGAGGCTCTCGTTAGGCAGCTTTCTCAAGAGCCTGATTCAGAAAGCAGTTCTTCTGGACACGGATGGAGGTTCCTTTCCCGGAAACCCTGTTAGGGCTCTGTTCCCGATACCGATGGGCAAACTTAAAGAATAAGGAAAAATAATTAATAAAGGAAATAGTACAGATGTTAAGACACAGGTAGATAAAACAAAGTACCTATTCGATAGAATCGATTTAACGTAAGTATTCAAGATAATAGTATAATATAAAAAAATTGATGGCGTCATTTGTATGTATGTCGTCTACGCGGTGCTACGAGATTCGTAGACACGCTGCTACGCCGCCTACGCGCTACGAATACCACCATCATATAATTCATAAGTCTTTTATCAATACCTTATTGATATAAATCGCTCGGCGCTATTTACATGTAAATTAAACTGAACTTCACTCAAATAAGTGCCGTATATCAAAGTAGTACGGTTCATAATTGAGCGGTCACCAATCGCCGCCGTACGTACGTGATTAAACGCTATAATAAGGATTAATGGGATTCTAGAGCGAACGCAAAGAGGTGAAGCTCACTGTGTGCCTTCTAATTGTGTCGACAACGAAATGATAACCTAGTAGACAAAAGCGTAACTGCAGAGGAAATAGGTTTCCGTTCCTGGTGCAGGTGATAAATCGTAATTTCCAGGAATTTCTAAGTGACAATCCTCATTTGTGTGTGTGTGTGTGAGTGTATGACATAATTGGCATGCAGCGAGTGCACACTGTGCACAGCCGCGCGGCTCTCCCGCGCTTAGAGTGCTCTCACACTGTACGAGCGACACGTTTGACGCTGTGCACTCCACGACATTTTCAATAATTTCATTTTGTGTGCGGAAAAGAGCAAATTCCATTAAGAAAATATAACTTGCAAGTTTTGTCACATTATGGTAGATCGAATTGTCACTTATTCATTTATAAATAGGAAAGTTTTATTTGTTGTCCTCTTTTTAAAATAGGAAGGATACTAAGTTTGATCTAAACGTCCAAATCGTAATTCACTAAAAAAGAAACATCTAAAAATGTTGTAGAAAAAATCACGAGCTTTAAAATTATGCTAAATAGCAATTATTTTATCTTTGAAATTCCAAATTGGTCACTATCATGCTGCTTAAAATTGTACCTTAATGTCGCTGAGCGTAAAGTATGTTTTTCGTCATCAATTCAGAAATTACAAGCTCCTCGTCAATTTGGAAATGAAGGCAGATTCGTTCTACATATCCTAAATATATTATGTAAATATATCAAGGACTGTTCATCACTTGGAGTTTGGAATAATTCGAGTTTGCCTCCAATGAGTATCAATTTGCTACATAATTTGCTTTCAAATACAAATACAAATACAAATATTATTTATTTACTCAAAAATTGTTACAATAGGGTGTGGGACACTGGATCCCGCACTAGGATACCCTGTGTTGCAGGATCCAGTCTCTTTCGTCAGGGATGATTACACTTACAGGTAAATAAATAAATTAGTCAGGGAGTAGGTAACTAACGTGTGTATTTGTGTGAGTGTGTGTATGTGAATGTGAATATGTGTGAGTGTATATGTGTGTAAGTGTATATGTGTGTGTATGTATGTAGGTATAAGAGAATGTGATTTTTGTGGGTGCGCGCCGTCGAGCGTGTTTGTGTATGTATTAAGAAACGGTCACTAGCTTCTCTGTTTCAATATAATTGAAACCCAACAACCAATTCATAACGCACTTTTTGCAACCAGATTTAGTCATTGGGTGAATTTTTAGTAGTCTATTGGCCTTTTCATATAGAATTGGCCCAATTCGAGAGAATGCTTTGTCACCAAATTTTAGTTTATAAAAGGCTCTGTTCCACTTTGGTTTTCTCCGTGAGCGCTGGTCAACCACGGCTGCGGCAACTGCGGATTTATGGAACTTCATTATTACCGCCAGTATGTACAGTTGACGCACCGTCAGTAGAGCAGTGTCTCGGTATAGTAGGTCTGTTGGGTGTCTCATTTGCAACTGGTACGTGACTTTTAAAAGAGCTCTTTGTGCACGTTCGACATTAATAAGATGGGTTTTACCAGCAAGGCCCCATACTATTATGCAATAGGTAACTACTGACTGGCACAGGGCAAAATATGTCATTTTAAGTGTGTTCAGGTCTGTTATGCATCTAAGTTTTTTAAAAATGTATATTATTTTACGAACACGGGCACTCACTGAGTCTATTTGTTTTCTCCACACCAAGTGTGCATCGATGAAAACACCCAAATATTTAATGCATTCAACTTGTTCGAAAAAAGGACAGTGGCAACCTGAGCTGAAATGGCATTGATGGAATTTGAGTGAAAGATGTTTAGGGGCAGTTGTTTTTTTACTTACAGAAAAATTCAATGTTTTAGTTTTCGTTACATTAAGGGTGAGAAGGTTATGTTGTAGCCAATTTGCAACTATCCTCATTCCAGCCTCCGCGGCAGCATAGGACTCTTCCCAGGAGTTACCGTGGAAAATTATGGCTGTGTCATCAGCGTAACAGAAAATTTGTGCGTTATCTAGATTGAGTGAGCAGAGACCGTTAACGTACATGAGAAACATAGTGGGGCCAAGGACACTACCCTGAGGCACGCCACATGCCATATTCTCAAAAGAGCTTTGGTAGTCTCCCAGGTAAATTTTCTGTTTGCGTTCAGAAAGATATGAGCTGAACCAATTTAAGGCAATGCCCCTGACACCCGCCCGTTCCATTTTCTTTAAGAGTATAGGCCATGATACGGTATCGAAGGCCTTGGCGAGGTCAAGAAAAACGCCCAGACAACGTTTTCCATTGCCAAGCCTATCAATAAGGTGCTCCACTAAGTTACCTACCGCGTCCTCCGTTGACCTGCCATTACGAAAACCGTACTGGTTGGCCGATAACAGTTGTTTCTTTTCTAGGTACGTTAACAGCCTCTTGTTCACCAATTTTTCTAATATTTTAGACAGTTATGTGAGAAGAGATATTGGTCTATAATTTGATGGAACTGATGCATCACCAGCTTTGTGGATTGGACAAATATTTGCTATTTTCAGTTGGGCTGGAACTATTCCCGACGACATACTGAGGTTGCATAAATGTGCGATGGGACTGGCTAGGTAATGCTGTGCTAGCTTAAGTATGCGATTTGAAATTCCGTCCCAGCCAGGAGCGGAATCATTATTGAGGTTAGCAATTATGGCACCAACTTCTGTTGCATCAGTTGGGGTCATGAAGAAGGAGTCTGAGAGAGATGAAGCGGGGTTATCAAGTGCAGTAGCCAAATCGGCTAGTTCTAACTCTGTTTTATTGAGCTGAGTTAATGATTGTTCAGCTAGTTGGGTGCCAACATTAGCAAAAAATTTATTGGCCATATTCAATGATACCACCGGATCAGAATATGCGTTAAGTAGCTTTAGACTATCCGAACCATTGTTTTTAAAATTGCATATTGTTTTGATTGCCGCCCAAGTTTTCTTTGAATCGCCTTTAGAATTGTCTAGCAGTCTTTTGTCGTGAGCGTTTTTAAGATTTTTAATTATATTGTTGCAGTAATTCCTGTATGATTTATATTTTTGTTGCAAATGGTTATTATCTTTATTTTCCTGTTTTTTTTGTTTCAGAGTGAAGGGTGTCTCTTTTACGTATACATTTGAGAAGGTTTTTTGTCATCCAGGGTTGTCTAATTGTTTTAGAATTTCGCAAAATTTCTTTTTAAAATGCATGACAATCTATTTTATTTCTTAAAAATTAAAAGATTATGAGAATAAAATAACTTTGACGTTCAAATTCATTAGTATAGTGAAAAGAATGAATGAAGAATGAGGGTGGGAAATCGGGAGCTGAATTAATAGGTATCAAGTGCTACCCATATCCAGAAGGCTTAAACATCATCTACACAGCCTTTTTCTGACTTAACCATACATAAAATTATACCATGGCACGGTTACCGCAGTGGCTGAGGTATTGGACTGTTGCGCTGATTGTCGCGGTTTCGATTTCCGCACGGAGCAAATATAGGTAAACTGGCAAAAAGCGCCTGATTAGACCATCAGCTCAGTAGCTTTATGTCAATCTGTCACCCCCTCCCCCCCCTCTCCGCACCCCCCGCCGGGGAAGACATGACGTCGAGCACAAATTGAGTTGTGTCACAAAGAAGTCACGAGCACAGTCAGGGGACTCATGAATAACATTACTAACGTGTTTTATGAGGAGAAGGAAGATGGAAAATATATATTTTTACATCAAGATTTTTGTATCTTAAGGTACTGTTCTAATATTAGCTGTGATATTAGTATATTGTTATTTACTTAGTGTATCGTTTCACCATTACATCTCTGAGCCAGTATTTAGAAACGTTCAGTAGTTGCGCTTGCGACCACGAGATCAACAGAGCTGTCACTAAGTATTAAGTAACTGTATGCTGAAAACATTAGTTAAGACGTATTAGAACACAAACTGCTAAGTAATCTATACATATATATTTCATAATATGATCATACAAACAAAATTTTCCAGTTTCCTTAATTAAATCCGGGGGTTAATCCTACAGATTAAAGTGATGTGTGCACGGGCGAAATTCCTCCATATTTGGGGCACAGTTATGACGCCTACGCGGATTACCGGTAGACGTACATCGTACAAGTATACCGGTAATCTCGCTAGATGAGCACAGCGTCCCGACGCACACACGTCGTCGATGAGGCAAACGCTTAGAGCGAGGCCCCATTAGTGCGTTGCGCTGCGTTGCGTCGCGTCATCGCAACGGAACAACGCATTGTATGCCACACCTGTGTTGCGTTGACGCTGCGCCAACGCAACGCAAGAGGGTATGCACGCCGACGCAGCTGCATCTCAGTTCAGCCTTTGCAATGGATAGATGCATCACTGTCCGTCGTCGCAGCGGAGCTCCGACAACGCAGCGCATCAACCTCCCTCCCGCTTCGTCTCTTGTCCGTCGATCCGTTGAAACGTCGCGCGCGACGACGCAACGGTCTAATGGGGCATGTCATAAAAAATGTATGGAAAACGACGCAGCGACGACGCTGCGACGACCGACGCAACGCAGCGCAACGCACTAATGGGGCCTCGCTCTTACATAGTTGCGGCGTAGCTCCTGAATACACCAGTATGAATAGTTCGTATTGAGTTAAATGTAGTCGCTGAGTTCACCCCATTTTATATATATCTGAGAGCAGGGTCTAATTAGACTACATTTTATTTTATTAACTTAAGTTTGTACCAATTACTTCTGCAACTTAATTGACGTGATGAGACTACTTTTAATTTTCTGTAGTATCAATGACAATTATGTTCAAATATCATAATCAGTCATAAGGTCGTGAAGAGCATAAGTTCAAGCATATTTGAACTGAGCTGCCTGTGAACTCCCCTTTATGAAGATTGTAATAAGGAAACGTTTTTTTTTTTTTTGTAATTGCATGTCAAAATGTATAAAACAAGCTGTTATAAAGCTGTTTGCGGAATGAAAAATTTGACTGGAAGCAGGACTAGAAAATGCTTCCTGCTCCAGACGCCTCACCATATCGGAGTCCTGCCCAGCAAGGTCAAAATCTTTCATTCCAATTTATAATTTAAATAGACTAGATTTTAGGATTATCCCCAGAACTTGGCAAGCATTTAGATCTGAAACTGTCCAAATGTCTTTAATCGGTAAAGTCGACAACCATGCATATTTTAAATATTGAACTTGGCTTCCATTTTCACTTTTATGTTTTGCCGGGATCATGTGTACAGATGGTCCATTACCGGACCGGACGCAGCCGCGCGGTGCCGACGATCACCCCGGACACACAATCACGAGCACTCCCGGCATACCCAGATACTCACCACACATACATCATATACTCAGATGCAAATGCAATGTTTTAATTTTTCATTTATATGTTTGTGAGTTTCTTTATTTCACCATAACTTTTGAACGCCTGCTGTGCCGCTTTGGTACCGTTATAATCGCTGTGTTATGATAACATAGCCTATTGGAAATGTTGTTAAAATAATAATTGGGTAACCATGCTTCAGCCAGTACAGTCATATTCTACGTAGTTATTAGCAGAGGAATTCGTCGGAATTAGGTAGAGTTGTTTTAGTACTAGCATCGAAATGTTGATATTAATACGGATCTTCCCGGGATTGCTAATAGAGAATCTCGTGTGCAAAACAACAAAATAAATTATAATAATAAAATCATCAGAGATAGATTAGACAAATAACTAAATCACGGGATTTTTCTGCTCTTTAAAAGTAATTCCGGGATTTGGGGCATTTCCACTTTATTCTTTCGCTATATGAAATCACCGTAAGTACATAAACAACTCTTCCTAATTCCGACCAATATTTAGTTTACTTGCTAGTAGTTGTGAAGAAATGCAAATACACACGAAATCCGGATGTCATCGCTGACTGTTCATATTAATCGGGCAACGTGAACATTCAAACCTTATTATCCTTTGAGTCCTAAACTTCAAACGTTCACACCCGGCACACTGTAACTTTACACAGATTACCAGATTACCTCACACCTACAGTTGTTGACCACAGCTCTGTGTGAAGTGGCCGGGGGGAGGGGGGACTAATTAATCACGTGCACCGCGAGATGTGATGCGGTCGTGATCAAAGATACACGTCGGTGTACACTCTGTACCGAGTGACGACCGACTTGTGAGCTACCAACACTCGTGTGCCGAGAGGAGTATTAATGAGATAACATCACAAACTGCTAAATTTTAATCGCTCTAACAACGCTTCCGCTTTCCTGAAGCATTGCTAAATTTTAAATTAATAGTTTAGATATCAGTAATTCTTCAGTAGTCATTGACCGAAAAATAAATAATAGCTTATTGAAAAGAATACCTACAACGGTATTTTAAAACAAACAAAAGTGTAAAATAACTTTTCTTGCTAAAGTCTGCAACGTTTTTATTTTTATTTCATTGACTCTCCCACTGATTTCTATTTGATGTAGCTCAATTCTCATTAAAAGCATTCCGCCGATATAATGATAGAAACGATTGAAAATGTATTGAGTATTTGGTTAAAACCACCGCATGCAATTAATTTGTTGAATGGCGGCGCTCAGTTTGTGTCCAATTTGGATTTGTTTCACATCGCAGGCGTCACAAAGCCGCGCTCGGGACGTGTGGACCGGCCAGGGGGCGGGGAGGCGACAAATTGATGTGCTCTACTATAAGGAAATGCGATAAAAGCCTTTTCAATCTTTATTGATTCAAACGTGAATGAAGATCGATGCATACTGACTGACCTATGATCTAAAAAATGGCTGCAATACAGCATAATTATATGTAAATCAAACTAAACATGAGCATGGGAAAGGTCATTTCCAATCATTTTACCTCTGAGACATAGGGTGCTATTTTTTACGGTTCAAAAGTTATTACCACTTTCATCATGTTCAGATAGCCAACAAGTGCAGAGAAATTGCAATTTAATTAAACTCTCTAACTTTAAAATGGATAAAAATATCCCAGTGATCTACTATACAGTGAATACTTCAGAGGAATATTTATGGCTTTGGAAAGTTTTTCTAATATCTAGTCAACTTTTTTCAAGAAAATCGTTTGAAAATCGAGTAACTTTTTTGCAGTAGGTACTAGCATCTCTTCCATGGCCCTGTTCAGTTTGATCCTTACTTCCCAGAATATGCTTATATATTTTAGATAATGGATAATGATGAATCGAAAAAGGATCATCATAAAATCTCTAATTTAGACTACAACGATGGACTAATCGCTAATAACGATATCTACAAGATAGCAAAATTATCTCCAAAAGGTTAAGGTTTTATTCCGTCATCAAGAATTCCAAGTGATGATAAAATTACAAAGTTGTGTAAGCTCGTTTGTAAAGTTCAAATAGTTACTTTAAACTGAGGGGACTTGAGATACTCTCGAGATTTGATTTCTTTACACTTGATTGAGATTAACTTTAGTGTTTCAGCTTAGGATTCATTTTGAAAGATTCGGCTGTAGTGGAGGCTTTTGAGTATGATAAAAAGTGACGCGGTGTGATACACAGTCAGCCACAGTCAGCTAATAATAATCATTACATCTGAGGAGGCTCTCGTTAGGCAGCTGGATCAAGGGCCTGATACATAAAGCAGTTCTGCTCAGCATCTGGACGCGGCGCGCATCGTTAGAAGGTTCTTTTCTCTGTTCTTTTCTCGGGCTTCAACCTCCGGTAGCTTGGACCCTGTTCCCGATACCGGTGGGCCACTATTGTTAATATTTTATATTTTTTGGTTTTATAGAAATATAAAAAAATTAAAGAATAAGGAAAAACGATGAATAAAGGATTTCATTACTTACCTACATATTAAGTGCATCATTCTTACAAGATGTCAATACTATAGTTACTTATACAGGGTGCAATATTAGTCGTGGGTGATATTTTAATCTAAGACTCTAGTCACGATACTGATTGCATTAGGGCTAATAATTCGCAAATCAAAAATATTTTTAGTGCAAGTTTGGAAAACCTTAAAAATGTTTTAAGTCACATTGCAAATGCATAATGTTGCAAATAAACACTAAAAGTAATTTAAAAAAAAAACTTAATCCCCAATAAGTCTTGAAGTATCAAAATTTTAAAGCGCAGTATAACGCGTCGCGAAAGTAAACAAACATCAATTACTAGTTTGCTGCCGGCCGGCGCGAGCGCGGCATAATCCAAACAAAAGTTAAAACGCGTGCCGCCCGACTCTCTCCATCCCGCTTCTTCTCGCAAAAATACGAATACAGCCCCCCCAACTACGCGCGCGTGGGGGTGGCCTCTCCCGAGTCTCGAACTTTTTTACAAACCGGAACTAACTTGTGTAGTTAGTGTCATTACGATTCCGCAGGTGCATTAACGTGTATTACTCCTGCGACGTAATCGCCGCACGCGCCTCTCGTATCGTACTCGTAATATGAAACTTGGATTGCAGTGTTTGTGGACTTTACTGTAAAGTGTGTATCAGTCAATTACTGTTGTGACGATTCTGTGATTGTGATAACGATGATGCCTCGACCGCGTAATGTGCAGGCATACTTTGAGCATCTTTTGAAATACACGTAAGTGCTAGCTAATAAGTTAAAATTATTGTAAATTCTTCGTGATTCTCGAACAATTATTGTAGGTAAATACTGTGATTAAAGCTTTTTAAATACGCCAAAACTACCTATGGGACATTAATTTTACCATTTTTTGTTTTATTTTGCATTAGTTAACGTCATAGGTTAACGTAGTTTTGACCGTCCTAAACCGGCAAAGTATGAAGGAAAAGTTGGATCAAATCACAGATATGGATCAAATCGTAAGTCGTAAGCAACTTACCATATGACGAGTCAGGCGGGGTCAAAAGAGGTCACGCGCGATGCCGCGTTTCTACGCGCCGCGTTGATACTTTGAGACACTTATGAATTTTTTTAAGGTTTTACATACTTGCATTAATAATGCTTTTGAGTTGCGTTATACATTCAGTATCGTTAGTAGAGCATTACATTAAAATATTACCCACGACTAATATTGCACCCTGTATATGATTTAAAAGAAACAATTTTATATACGTCTAACTGTCGTACGAAAAGTAACCAAATATATTGACGTTCGTACTGTGAAATTGAACACGCACCGCATGTATGTGTACTTGTATACGTAGTTTGTACACGAGTGTATGAGAGGCCGCCGATACAAACTGTATTGACGGCGCTCCAGTCTGAATTGAATGATAGTTATACACACAAGTATAGGTGTCGCGGACGAGGCTAGCATAATTTTACTACCGAGCAGTACCGACATATGTTTTTAATATAACAATTTACATAAAGTGTACTGCACTAGAGCACAACAGCATTCTCTTAAAATTAAACCTGTTCATAATAATTTTCCGCAATTATGTCCGAGATACCATTTTCAATCTGCTACTGATGGAATCAAAATGTAGTAGGAACTCAGTGTATAATCACAATAAATACTACAAAGCCTAGAAATTACTGAGTTAGTTGGCTCAGTATCCCACTTAAATAGGCAGGCATTTTGTGTTATAATTATACATGTTTTAGTTATGATAATTTTTATTGGTCCCTTTTAAAAAAAAAGCGTAATGATAACTTTATTAATAATAATAAATTTATTTATTCACATTTAGTGGCTTAGTCAGGTTACTTGCAGAACTTGGATTGCGCGTTACTTCGCAGAAAGTCGAAAACAAATGTATTGTGAGTTGTGACATCCTCCTAATCGCAGTTGGCCTTCATTCTCTTGCTGACAGGATTCTTGTTTACTAGCAATTTAATTAGTGGACTCATATTTAAAACTCCTAATAATATCTGTACCATTTTTGTTCAGGCTGACTCCACATTCTAGCTCAGAACTCACGTTCGATAGTTTTCGTGTGAACAGTAGATTGCCAATCACACTTAGCGCGGAGTCTGAGTCGACACGTCGAGAGCAATCTCCTAACTGCTTCTACATTTAATATTACGATCACATTAACCTCATAGGCTTTTTGTTTTTTTTTTAGCGTGGTAAAATCATCAAATGAGTCCTCCCACCCCGGGCAGGGCGGGAGGGACTGTCAGACTTCTACTGACTAAAATCCACGGTGTCCTTCAATAGCCCTTTATGTTCCGGGGTCACGGTGAGGAAATAATCCCGCGACCCCGGCAGGCTTTGGCTCTCTGAGAGGGGGCCCCCGTCATTATGCTGACGCTCTTTGAGGCGCGCGTGGGACAACGCGCCGTGGACCCGGGCATGGTCCATGGTCGGGCAGCGAGTTGCCCTTTACTCGCTGCCCGCATGCCCGCGCCTACGGTGGCCGGAGATCGTCTCGCGACGTCCGTCGCCGTGGGCGTCCACCACTGCGGGTGGGGCGGAGGGAGGACACTGTCCTCTCTCGCACGCGGCCCGCCTCCTCCTTCGCGAGCATTACTGCTTCGCAGAAGGAGGCGACCGCTTCCCACTCCGTCTCGCCCCGCAGCATGGCCGCGACCAATGCTGGGCGCGAGAGGTCTCCGCCTATCGCAGCCGTGAGGACACGTCGGTGCTCTGCCCAAGCGGGGCAGTCTTGCACCGTATGCTCCACAACCTCATAGGCTTCAAAGAAATGTGTAACACTTATTCGGCTTACACGGTAGGAAACGTTTTTAAACTCACACATGACAAACTAACCGCGAGTTGGGGCTGAACTACAGAACGCCACTTTCTAAGATCTTATAATATACTCCCTGAGCTTCGTTTACAATCATCATCATAATCGTGCAATACGCTCCCGCTGTATTTTTACTGTTCAACAAAAAAGCACTTCATCCAGTTGGTATATGTACCTATTTTATTATGCACTCTATTCCAAGCCACTACTCAAGAATTTCCAATTGAATAAAGCATCGTAAAGAAACACTTTCTTCAGGATATAAAAACTAACATATTGCCTCGAAGAACGTTTAAGGAATGCTCCGATATTTTACATGGCAGTTTTATGAGTGGCCCCGAAAGGGAAGCTTCGCATAAAATCGTTTAGTCCAAGTGGCTATATCCTATTAATGTCCATGATGCGGCTTCTTGCAAAAATATGATTTTATTTAACGTAAAAGTCTACTGTCGGATTATTATGGATACTTTTGTGGATGTAAATATGGATAACGACAAAAAACTGTACGTACAAGAAGTCATACCTCCTTGTTCACGACCGCAGGCGATACTTATATTATTTCCTGCTTGTGGATACCGTTGCTTCACAAAACACTTCGTGGTAAGTGTTAACATACTTTACACAATTTCTTTCCTTTGTTTTTACCGCGGTCGCAATTGTAAAACGGTACTGGTGAGAGGCTCGATTATATTCTATAGCTTTATGTTATCTCTCAATGATATTTTAGTAAACAGATATGTTATGAGCGCGCAAAACGTGAAGACCAGAAAATGTCCTACGGGGGATTGATGACGCGTGGCGCTGTTTGTTTATCTAGCTGTCACTTATTCTTATTGCATTTTATCAAGCTATCCTTTTTACTTGTAGTGAAATGTAATGTGTGAATAAAAAAGGGTGTATGTGTGCTACCGCTCGGCGTGGAACAGTTTTTCTGTTGTTTTGTAAGTGTATAACATATCTGTATATTAGAATATCATTGTTATCTCTCCAATATGTTGTAGACTATACCGCATGGATTACGAGCACGACCTCATTTTTACAGAATTCCAATCAACACTAGGTACACTTTTTGTGTCTTATAGTCTACTGTCATAGTTGTGTCTACTATCATAGCTGCCTAGGGTGATAAATTGGACAAGGTTGTGTGTTGTGTTTAAAAATCCGCCTTATAGTAAGAAAAGAGCCTCACTTTGGAAAAAATAATATAATCTAGTCTACCTCAAAGGCTAGTGATATTAACGGCTAGTTATATTTTTAAAAAGCTTATGATCCACTGTGTAGTATGGAGGCACGGCTTAAGACACAAACAGATCCGCACGGGTCCGTTTTATTAGTGCAATATCAGCTACAATGCTGCGGCGGGAAGAGCGCCGCGTGTCCCAGACTTATCGCTCCGTAAATCGTACTGATTGCGAGCCCGCGAGGGCAATTCAACTAGTTTATTTGATAATACATTGTTCAATATTATGCTCATGCACAAAATTAACCACTTACCTATTTTTTATATACCTATTTCAATTTTTTTTTCTATATTATCATTTTTTAATTACTAGTGTATTTTCATCTCTGAAGTCTGGAACGCTATAGACTCCCTCTTTGATGTGGGCGTTGATATCTGTGAGACAGTTTTGTAATTAATGTAGCTATTTACGTACTCTATCAATTTGTTAAATGTGTTTTCTAATAAAGATTTTATTAATTTGTTTGTTATGCAATAAAATATGATAGTCAGCCCTTATCGCCACAGAGTGCCACTGCCTGCTTATAAATACTCGTAAATACGAGCCATCTCCTCTTCTTTCTAACGTCTCCACTAAAACTTAACGAAGATAAGGAGAGGAAATAACTGTGTTTTATTGGTGATCTTCTCGTCTTGGTTCCTCTGTGGAAGTGTGGAGTCCGGACTTTCTGAGACATTTACCTTTCTATAGAAAGAGAGTCTTATCCACATAAGTAAAGATCTAGGACCATAAACTATTTATAGCTAGGAGCAGCGGATCACTAATAGTGATGTTGCGAATGTTCGATTTTTGACATTCGCGAATACGAATGCGGATGCGAATATTTAATTCCAATATTCGCGAATGTGAATATTCAGTTTAAAATCAATCACGTTTAATTAAAACACTTTTAAATTATCGAACTTCATAACTTAATTTTAAATTTATTTGTAACGAGTATGGAAAAAGTATGTAAGAGTAGCTCTAAGAGGGTCAGTCAGTGAAAGAAAAGCAGAATGAAACACGTTTATCTTAATACATGGTCATTTTCATGATTGATGTTTGTGATTGATTAGATGAACATTATATTGGTGAATGGCGAGATAAAGGCAGACTGAGTAAAAGATGAATGGAGAGGAAGACGCCAGATAATAATGAATGAAATGTGTAGAAGGAGTTCCAAATATTGGTATATTTCACTCGTTCGTATTCACAAAATATTCGAATGAATTTATGCGGATGCGAATGCGAATGTCTAAAAATCTGCGAATATTATGCGGATGTGAATGTGAATATTCGCAACATCTCTAATCACTACACATTCAAAATCTAGTCACGCACTTAACATTTTGATACCACGAATTTGTGGGACAAACTAACTTTATTTTAGCCTAAAAGAATAGTGTCTCGGACTTTAGCATCAAACCTAAGACGTCGATCTAAAGCGCCCTAACTTGTCAGAGCGCCTTAGTATGCATGCCACTAGTACTGCTGAAATACACGCAGATTTGCATACATTTGTATATATAGCGAGGAGTAAACTTGTTCCTAAGACTAAGATCGGTACTAAGACTTCGTCGGTATGCTGTCGCGGTATAGTTGGAGCATGTGATGTAATCTGTGACGTCAGCGTCTGAACACTGTGCGTGAACTTATTAAGACAAGCTAATAACGCAAACACAAAATCTAACAATTCTGTTACACTCTCCAATATAACGTAACGCTCCAACCGTTGAAAATCATGCCAGTACATATTTAATTTATTGTAAATATAAACTATCATAACTGAACATCGTTCTAAATGAATATTTTGATGTGATAAGCGGATTAATAAAGTGATATTACAATTAAAATTAAAACCAGCAGAACTAAACTATCATTTAGTTAACTGATAAAGACGATGTACCTGAAAAAAGCACCTCCACCTTACACAGTACATCGCAAGATAACTCGTATCATTCATACTCAGATGTACGTGCCACGTTTATCCCGAATTCCCGATAATCTCGGGACAAATGTACACAGTGATCGCGGAAATTGAATGTTCTAACATGTATCGCGCACAGCAATAATACAACAATATTGGTAAGGCGCACCCTGCAATGTCTCGTAGCTCGTCGCTCGTAGCTCCACAGCGTAGAGTCGTAGACCGTCGTAGCAGTGCTACGAGAACGCAGAATAAATAATATAATAAGTTTGATTCTTGAGAAAATGAATCGCCCAGGTCTGGTTAAGGAGCAGAAAATCCTTCCATAAAACAAGTCAGAATACAAAGCATTGCCTTCCCAGCGGCGGTTGTACGCGGTAATTAATAGTAACAGTAGCCACTCGCTCCGGTAACTTTGTTCTTATTTATGTACCGCTGAGGGCCGTAATGACTCGGAAATGAAACACTGCAAATGTAACGAGGGAAGCAAAGACCAGATGAACTAGACGAACTGATACTGAGTCCAGTTAGACCGCATTTAGGAGGGTGGTTTATAGCCTTTTTTTTGTGATAAAACTATGAAATGACTGGGCCGCCCGGGTTGAGACTGGAGGGACTGTCAGACTAGTACTGATTAAGTCCACGGTGATCCTTCAATAGCCCTTTACGTTCCAGGATCACGGTTAACTGATAGGACAGTCCCGCGACCCCGGCAGGCTCTGGCTCTCTAAAGGGGGCCCGACAGATTGTTGACAACTCTTTGAGGCGCGCATGGAACACGAGGCGCCTTCTACCCGGACATGGCCCATGACCGGACGGCAAGTAACCCATAAATTACTCGTAGACAAATAGGTGTTGCAGCCAAGATATAGTAATTTCCTATCAGGTTCTATATAATGTAAGAGCCAGTAATGTATGAGACTACGACTGAAAACATAAGCCAGTACTATTGGAAACCGTTCTAGGACAACGGATTTAAAAGCGATTGTCACTAGTGATGATCGCTGCATGTTACTTTATAAGTTTATACTCTAGGGGTTGTTGTAAATTCGCAACGAAATAAAATCCCCACGAAAAAAGTATTGATCCTGTTCTCCTAGCACTCGTACTTTCTGTTCTGATTCCACATTGTGTCCTCGTTTTCGGTAGTTTTGTGCTGAAGTTTATTATTTAATTGTTCTGCTACGAGTATTCCCGTGCGGAAAAAAATGGGTCGAATTTACAATAATCAAAATTGTAAATAAATGCTCTTTTATACATACTTTTTTTCGTGGGGAATCAATTTTGTGGCAAACTTAACACAACCTGACTCTAGACAGATGAACTGCATTTCAACTGGTAGTTTGGAAGCAGCTAGTAATTACAACTAGCTAGCACTCATTTCACATGTACGAAACAGGGTTTATTGATAATGATCATACGAATGTAAACCGCGGTACAAACGTGCTCACTTCCTGCACACATATACTCGTATAAACATAATGAACGAGGTATAAAGTATGAATATTTATAATTTCTTTTGATGTTGTTATAAAGAAAAATGCCCTCAGGTGGTTTTGTCACACAAATAGCATTCATTAATATAATTAATTCAAATACATTAAAATACGGCACAACACTGTGGAACTCTCCTGGAAAAAGCTAGTAAGTTTAAAAAATCATTATCAATTTACCTGTCGGAGAATCAACACAGAAGCACAACAATTTAGAACAACGCCATCTATTGTCGTTGCAGCGGAATCAAAACAAACACAATTTAGAATCTCAATTGATTATTGTTAATTTAGAATAACGCCATCTATCTCTCATTGAAGGAACTATGTAGTAAAATTTGACAGATAATGCTTGGGAACTCAAGTTATTGATGAATAGACTTGGGGAAGGTTAGCGTGGGGAGCAATGGCAACACCGAGCGAATAGTCGAGTCAAAATGTCGATCAGAAGTTTAATCAGCTATTCGACGTTGACAGGTAGTGACGTTGACAGATGTTGGCTAACCTGTGTGGGGTAGGGCACATAAGCGGTGATAGTTGTGTGAAGTGGACTTTGAATCGCTACGGCAAGCTGGGTAGACATTTTGCTTGCTCCGCCATGTTAAACTTCCCGAGTTCCTAAGTTTTAATCGAGCGATATCTCGGGCATCCTTGATTATTTTGTATTCAGTGTGTGTTAGCAGGTAATTAAAAGTGTTAACGAAGATTTTGTGAGGATTATTTCCGATATCCCGACCCCTCTGATAACGATTCTCCGTTATACCTATAAAAATAACTTAAAACAAACAGAGGCTTCTTTTTTTCAAATTCACTGGAATATCGTGAAACATTTCCAATACTGCGGAAATGATTCTTGGAAATAATATGTATTTAATAAATACCTACGTGTACTGGTTTTTTGTTCCAAATTACGAGTATAATTAAAATACTTCCATAACGGATCAACAATCAGTATTGATTCCATTTTATGTGAAAATAAAAGCGGTTGTTATTTATGTTAATTTATTAAAATTTATATTGACTTCTGCATGAATTTCGACAAAATTAATAAAAGCAGAATAAGAGATCTGAAATTAATTTGTTTAAGAACCTTCTGTACCTTATTTACTCAAATAAATAAAGGACATCATTTTTTTTGGGCCTTTTCTGAAAGTGCCGGCCAAGGAAAAAAATTGGTACCTATGGGTAGTACTAGTCATTTGGAGCAATAGTTACTATGGCACAAAAGTTGTAGGATTGCTCTCGGCCAAGTTATACAAGTTCGAAGATTCGTAATTTTCATACATTTTTTAATTTCTGAAAGTGCCGAGAATCACCAAATAATGCTAAGTATTGCTAGAACTAGCAACCTCAAGCAATTAAACATAACGCCTGTAATCCCTGAACACCTCTGCCCAACCCGGGCAGAGTGTACCGAATTAAAATGAATAATAATCTGTTTATTTTTTGTGAAAAGTAATAAAAACATTTTAAAATATACAAATCAGCTGGTGGGACCAGCATCGGGAACAGAATTGAAGCTGTCTGTGGTAGGCCTCTTGGGAGAGCAACCTCCTAATACATAATACAAGTCGTGACCAAAAGTACTGCTTTCTAAATCAACCACGTTTTTCGGGTAATAAAATCATCAACCGTGCTACGGTACCTATCCTGCTGAGATAGTCCCGCAAGCCGGTAGGAGTTTGGCTCCATAAGGGCCACTGAAAGCTTATTTAGACGCGCGTGGAACACGACATGCTGTCGTCCTGGGCCTGATCCTTGATAAGACAACTAGGTCTGCATTACTTGACGTACGCGACTGGATTGAGATTTCGAGGGCGTCCTCTTTCGCGTGTTCTGCCTTTTCCTTCGCTGTCATTACTGCTGCAGAAGAAGAGGCAGCCTCCTTTCCGGATTGCCAACGTGTGATCTGGACCGGGATCCTCCAGTATCATGTGTATGAGTGGATCACCCGAATAGCCATGATCCCCTGGTGCGATTAGCTTGTCTGTTCGCTTGCTTATGGAAACGACAGACACAGGGTTCCCGTAGAGGGGCTTTAACCGTACCACTCCCACGTAGAGCCTTCAAAAAGCGGCGTTGCCTCGCAAGGTTGGGTAACAGCTTGATGGCAGCCCCGGCTCGATCCTGTTTTTGTTCCAAACGTCGGAAATGCTCCTTGAAGTTCCACGGGATGTCAAGGACGAGTATCAGTCGAGTCTCGTTGACTAGACGGTGAGGTAAACCCGTCTCACCGCTAATTGTGGACCCGAAAGTATCGCGTTCCAAAAGCTATGAGGCTCTTTGAGAAACAACAATTAATGTATGAATGAAATGTAGGTACCGGTTCGTCGACTATCTTAGTATCTGGAACGCAAAGGGCAACCGAATGAAGAGGGTGGACTTTTAGTCAGCAGAAGTCTGACAGTAGATACATAGAGCAGTGGTGGCCCAGTATGGAGCAGTGGTGGCCTAGTGGTATCGGTCCCGACTTACGAGTTGTAAGTCGTGGGTTCGAACCCCGCCAGGCGCATTACTTTGTGTAATTTAGTTCATCACCACTGCTCTCAAAACGGTGAAGGAAAACATCGTGAGGAAACCGGCATGTCCTAGAACCAAAAAATTCGAAGACATGTGACATCTGCCAACCCGCACTGGGCCCGCGTGGTGGATTATGGCCCACTCCCTCTCACAAAGAGAAGAGGCCTGTGTCCCAGCAGTGGGAACATTATAGGCTGATGATGAGTCTGACAGTCTCTACAGCTCAGCCCAGAGCGAGATAACTCATTTGATGATTTTATTTCCCCCTAAAAAGGGTTGATTCAAAAAGCAGCAGTGCTGATCACGTCTCTAATTGTTAGGAGATTCCTCTCCCAAGACCCCTAACCACAGGCAACCTTGGTTCTGTTCCCGATGCTGGTCCCACCAGCTGATTTGTATATCTTAAAATCTTTTTATTACTTTTCACAAAAAATAAACAGATTATTATTCATTAACCGACTTCTTTTTATTCGGTACTCCTCTGCCCAACCCCTCAGGCATTACAGGCGTTATATTAAATTGCTTGAGGTCGCTAATTCTAGCAATACTTATCATTATTTGGTGATTCTCGGCACTTTCAGAAATTAAAAAATGTATGAGAATTACGAATCTTCGAACTTGTATAACTTGGCCGAGAGCAATCCTACAACTTTTGTGCCATAGTAACTATTGCTCCAAATGACTAGTACTACCTATAGGTACCAATTTTTTTCGTTGGCCGGCACTTTCAGAAAAGGCCCAAAAATGTATGGAGCCTGAATGATCTCCTTTCATTTGATTTGTGACCTTGTCAACATTGTCTTTTGTTAGTTTGCACTACATTTATATTAAACGCTACGACTTACTCCACCAAGTTTGAAATTCATGTTAATGCTTTGTTATACAGGCTCCAGATGAAAAGGATTTTGATCATTTGTATTACTGACTATTTTTTAATATGAATATAAAACAGTTTGCATAAAGAAACAATAAAACAACCGCTATCACTTGAAGTTAGCATGTTATAGGGAGAACTTACGAAGGCGTGAGTTTATGTATGTACTAACTTATAATGTTGTAATTAACACACTTCCAGGCTTCAGTTAATAGAAAGTCGCGTGTTCAGCAGCACTTGTTATTTTATTTATTGGCTTTCTTGATTTATTTTAGACTCACCTCAGGCCACTTCATTCAAAAGATTTATTGTTCGTAGACATACTTGTATAAAAATTTTATCGTGAAATATATAAACATCGAAGAAATAGGATAACATAAATTAAATAAAATTGCGGTATTCTCGTCGACAGAGTTCAAGAGCTATACTTTTAAGTCATTTATACATTATACTTCTAGAAATTTTAAATATTCGACGCCGGTACCCCTCCAGCCGTGGACTCGTCTCTCTCGTGGGCGGTTTGCAAACTTTTATAGTCACTATAAAACCGTCTCCCGCACCGTTCAGTACAGTTCATTTGAATAAGATGAAATGCGGTGACGTCAGAGGCTACGTACTTGTTGATACTAGGTTATTGTCGATCAATATTAAATGTTCAGCTCATTGTACCCTCGTTATTATGCGCCAAATATTTACGAGTGGGGGGCGCTTCTCCGGTTGTTAAACTGATGGGCCGCGCGAAATGTTCGGCTGTAGATCATGAATAAAGCTATAAACTTTACAACTTTACTTGTTTTGTTACAATCTATAAAATTACACGGAACTTAAAGAATTCAAAAGAACTAAGAAGTAACTGCTCAAAATATTTCTTTAGTAAAACACAGACTTTTTACTTACAGTTTATTGGATAAAGGACATTGGGAAACCGATGTATGGAATCTGGGCCCACCCCTCAATAGTAACATGTGATATACCGTTGGATAGAGCTTTTTAAGCGGAACATTAGTTACTAACAAACATATGGTCTAACGTTAGTACTTTTGGAGATACGACGTCTTAAAGTCGTCTCGGTATAACATTTTCTTTGCATCAAAATAATTATCTATTTATTAGAAGTGATTTGAATTTGGAATGTTGATATTGTTAGTGTTTAGTGTGCCTACGAGAAGAATGGTAAAACGCTAATAGGCAATTTTAATTCACTTTTGGACGGCAAAGAAACATTACTATTATATATACTGTATGAACAAGTGCCTGGTTAAAAAGCGCACGGGAACTAAATACATAAATATGAGGACAAGCCGCAATGTCGGCGGTAAGACCCCTCTGAGGAGTGACTGGAGAAGCGCCACGGCGTCCTCACCTTCCGCCTTACATAAGTCCACACCGGAAACATATACATGCTAGCAAAAGGAGAGGCAGGACGCGTGAGGGCGAGGACAGCCTCCACTTCACGAACAATACGCCGTGAGAGACGCCCATTGCAACGAACGTTGCGAAGCGATTTCCGGCCACCGTAGGAGCGAGCGAAGGCGAGTATTGGGTGACTCGCTGACCAATCATGAACCGTGCCCGGTGTGTTTCACACGTGCCTTAAAAAGCGGCCAGCAATCTGATGGAGCCCCCCTTAGAAGGCCAAAGCCTGCCGGGGTCGCGGGACTGTCTTACCAGGTTACCGATACCCTGATGGAACGTAAAGGGCTATATAAGGTTCACCGTGGTTTTTAAGTTAGTACAAGTTTGACATTCTCTCCCGTCCCAGGCCCAGGGTGGGAGGATTCATTTGATGATTTTACCACGATAAAAAAAAGCCAAATAAACACAAAAAGTTATAGATATAAAAAAAAACGCGCAGGGTGTGCATTCAGATCATTTGCCAGTGTAGAAGCTCTACAATTAACTACTATGTCAATACGAAGTATAAAAATAGAGGTGTTCCGACTAGGAGTTAAAGACGTCTGAGTATCAGAGTCAGTCATAATTATAAGATTAAACGAACTTACCTTAAGTGAAGTTCTATCTTAATTATACGAAGCTCCTTGTCCGAGACGGTTTAACGTGTAGTAAGCTGTTTGTACCAGCGCCATGTCACAACTTTAAAGCTATAAAAAAAAAAGTTAGTTTCCTCGTGTCACATCCCTATTTACTTGTCATTACGTTTGAAGACAGGTTTATGAACAACCTCAATTCTGGGATAATACTCAATAAGTATTAGTGGGGGGGTTTTCTGGGACTGCCGTCTCGGACAAGGAGCTTCGTATAATTAAGATAGAACTTCACTTAAGGTAAGTTCGTTTAATCTTATAATTATACTCTCTCCTTGTCCGAGACGGTTTAACGTGTAGATGTTTGAAGTTAGGTTGTGAATAATCCGATTTGGTAATTAAAAAAAAAGAAAAATAAGTATTAAATGAGCTCCTTAAGGTAATTATATTAATCAATAATCAACAATAAAATTAATTATAACATTAGGTTACATTAATTTGTAACAATGCAAAGAAAATAATCAACAAATTATGTGATAATAACAGTATTACATATTGCACTACTAAACTGGGTTGGATCTTGATTAATAGGTCTATTGTAATGCCTGGCAAGGATGGCAGAATTTTGAGACCACCCTGCAGCTTTCCTAATTACATCAATACTGAGGCCGATCTGTTTGCAGCAGACGTTGACGCATGTCTGGTGCTATGGGCTGTGAAGATGGAAACATCAATTCCTGCTTCTTTCAACGTCAGTTTGATCCAACGGCTTATAGTCTGCGTTGATGCGTTTTTATAAGGTTTCTTGAATGTAAGAATTAATTTGTCTGTTCTCTTCCAAATAGAACTTGTCTGATCAATATAAGATTTAATGGTGTTGACAGGACAGATTTCTTTTTTCTGGATGAAAGCTTTCAAATGGAACATTGGTTGTATGCTACCTCTTCTGGATGTTTTTATTATATCAGGTATGTATATTTCTACACCACTGTCACTGAATTTCATATTTGATATCTTTATCATCGACAAAGTTTGAACACGATGCCCAGTAGTTAATGCCAGTATTGTGACCAATTTTCTGGTTATTTTTTCGAGTGTTAACTCTTCGTTTGGGTAATACTCTGCTAGATGATTAAGTACTATTCCTGGATCCCATGTTCTGTCGTATTTCGGCATTGGTGGTCTTGATCGAAAGATTCCTTTAATCAACCGTTTTATCCTGTCATCAGATCCAATTTTGGGTCCCATCAGAAGGGATAGTGCAGACCGGGTAGTTAATTGTTCCATATGACGCCCCATTTTGATAACAGTTGGTTAAAAAATTCAAAATATATGTAATAGATGCCTGATAAGTGTCCAAACTGTGCTCCCTGCAGAACATCCACCATAATTTTAGGTGTGAATCGTACTGTTTAAATGTATTAATTGAGAGTGAGTTTAACATCACATCTAGAGCTGAGCGTGGTGTTCCTCGCCTTATAAGTGCTTGGCTGATAGCAGCCCTGCAGCCAGGGTAAGCTGGTGGTGCAGGGGATGGTATTCTTTGAAAGGGGATGACAACAGACTCTTGTTAGGACTAAAAATGATAAGATCTTCAGAGGATAACGATTTAATTAGCAGAAACCATGGTTGTGATGGCCAATAAGGAAAACCGGCCAAGTGCGTGTCGGTCCACGCACAGTGTAGGGTTCCGTAGTTGCCCATCAAAATACTTATGCGAACTAACTAAACTGATTCGCTGAATTTAATTTTAAAAAGAAGAATTTTCAAAATCGGTCCAGGTGTCTTTGAGAAATCGGGGAAAATACATAAAAAAAAAGATTACGACGATTTTTGAAGTTAGTTAAAAATAGTTGAAGATAAAAACCTACCTATCCCCAAAAACCATACCTACCGTAAAAACATACCTATTAAAGCTGTAAAAATAAAGTTGACAAACTTACATTTGCAGTTGAAGAAGATGTTCTCCGATACATTTTGTTTAGGAAAATATGTTATCCAAGTACATTTTATAAGTTGGTCGACTATTACTCGTAAAGTTGTAAAGCCTACTTAGTCATGATAATTTTCTTTTAAACTTCGTTATATATACTACTATTGTGAATTTTTTCACACCCCCAAACATAACCGTTTAGCTGGTAGAGGGGGGGGACACTCGAGTCGAGCAAAATTTAGCACTTTAAAGCTTAATATTTCACAAACGAATTTTTTTATCAAAAAATTGTTAATGGAAACTATCAATATTTTTTAAAGACCTATTTAATGATACCCCACACTAAGGGGTACGCGAGAAAAAAAAAAACATCCCCACTTTACGTGTACAGGAGGTACCCTAAAAAAAAATATTTTACGAGATTTTATTTTACCACTTTTTCGGAACAACAAATCCGTATATTTACACCAAATTACAGCTCTCTAGTACTGTGCGTCTCTGAGCTAAACTGCGGACAGACGGACGGACGGACGGACGGACGGACGGACGGACATGGCGAAACTATAAGGGTTCCTTGTTGACTACGGAACCCTAAAAACTGAAATTCCAGTGGCCTTATCTCTCAGTATCTTATATAAACATTTTAACAATAATGAAAAAGGTGGAAATGCATAGAAAAATATATTTGTCCAACTGAGAGTGAAAGCATCCACAGTGAATGCTTCTAAATTATCTTTGGTATTGATATAGGAAGCAAAGATCCAAATATTTCTATTTTCACACCATTGCCAAATCTCTCTTGTGATATCATTGAGGTGTGGAAATTGCACTCCCCCCATTTTGTTAATGTATGCCACAGCAGTAGTGTTATCTATTTTCAATAAAATTTCACAATTATATATGTCTTTTGTAAAACACTGAAGCCCCAAAGAGCAGCCTTCAATTCTAGATAGTTAATATGGTGATCCTGTTCTGAACGTGACCATGACCCAGAAGCTTTCCTGTGACTGCATACAGCTCCCCAGCCTGTGGTAGAAGCATCAGTGTGTATTTCTATAAGGAAATTATATTGTTTAATCGGATTACTTTTGTTTATATTGCCAACATTTCAATTCTGATTTGATTACTTGAGAGATAGTCATAGTCAATTCATAATTGTCATTAGATTTCAGTAATGCTAGGTATTTCTGCCTCTCTAAAACTTTGGTATATAGCCAACCATATGGGACGGCTGGACAAATTGAATTATGTGTTCCTAATAGTTGTGAAAATTCTCTTATTTTGCAAGTACTAATTTGTTTAAAGAATTTAATTCTATCTAGAATGGCTATTTGTTTTTGCTGTGGAACTGACAATGTGAGGTCTGTGGAATTTAAAATAAAACCTAGATATTTGCAGGTTTGACTAGGTATTAAAATACTTTTTTCAAAGTTTATTATAAAACCTAAATCTTGTAAGAGCTTGCATGCTATATGAATATCTTTTCTGCACTTAAGTTGGCAATTATTAAAATACAAACTGTCATCTTAATAGCCTGTTAATATAATATTATTATTTCGTAAGTATGTACTAACTGGTTTGAGAAGTTTTGTAAAAACAAAAGGGGCTGTACATAGGCCATATGGTAGGGCATTAAATTCATATAGTAATCCATCATATTTGAACCTTAAGAATTTTTTACTATTTGCAGATATTGGTACTGAAAAGTAGGCCTCCTTCAAATCTATTGAAGCCATGTAACAATTTTTTGACATTAATATACATGCTGTTCTGATATCTTCTAGCTTGAAATGCTCTGTGTCTATGTACTGATTTAATTTCTTTAAATTTAATATGAATCTAAATGTACCATTGGGTTTAGGTACTAAAAATATGGGAGATGTAAATTGGTCTGCACAGTATGAACACTCGGAGATTGCTCCTAGAAGTATAAGCTTTTTAATCTCAGAAGAGATAATTTCTTTTTCAGTTTTTGGCCAGTGTTGTGGCTCAGTGTCATGGTGTAGGTGGTATTTCACTAAATGGAATATCATAACCTTGTAACCATCCTACCACTACAGGGTCATTTGTAATCTGCAGCCAATTATTTAAATAGTATTTAAGTCGGCCTTCATGTACCTGATTTTTTAGCGGTAGTGCCTGGGCTTGGATCTGATTGGAGGGCAAGGTCTGGCCCGGTCTGGTCTGGTCTGGCGAGGTCGATCGAATCGAGGCTGTTTCTTGTACGAGTTCTGTTGAAATTGCCCACTGCGAGCTTGTTGATATTGTGGCTGATGGTTCTGCAGTGGGCCCCTCCAGTTTAACTGTCTTTTTGTTGTTGATGCAGCCGGTTTGGTCTTCCTGGTTTCCGCAATCTGTGTACTTGTTCTTTGTATAGACTGTGCTGCTTTAATTTTGTCTGCACAGTCCGAACCAAATAAAAATGTATCTATTTTTGTGTTTTTGACAGCCTCCTGGATCGTTTTATTGGCTCCAGAGAGGGCAAAAAATTTCCTGGAGGAAGAGTCTTGATGATGTATTTCAGATGCTATTTTAGCGGCATCATTGATTTCCTCAATTAGCTTTTTGCTGTTTATATCGCCCTTCAGTATATTTGTTAGGGATCGACCCAAACATGTCATTAATTTTCCATTAAGATTCTGTCTATAAATTATTCTTCTCTCTCTTAACAGATGGTTCTGAGAGGGTAGCTAATAATTCTGCATTCATTAAAGGCGCAACTGCATTAGGGAAGTTAGATGGAGTAGGATATTTTTCAATTAATTTGTCTCGGGCATGCTTACCCAGCCCGTCTGCCATGATTTTTGACAAGCAAAGGGCCAATTCAGGTCGGATTGGATCACCAACTCTTCTTTCTCCTCTCCCTCTTTCCCCAATGCAAGTAAAAACTCTTCTGGAAGTTGGTCATTTTCTGAAAAAGAATACTTTCTTTAGGAAAGGAGTGAAATGTCTATCCGCTCAGTGATAGCGCATCACTTAACTGTTAAGTAACACAGTTTTATGTATTGGAGCATTGTCTAACCGCAAGGTGATAGCGCCTGCTCTAAATTTTAGATTTGTAAGATAGTGAGACACTGTCTATCCACTAGTGATAGCGCTTGATGTCAGAATATAATTATGTCCATAAATGTGTGACCCAGGCGTTTGAAGTTTCTATTAATCAATTAGGTATTAGAAATGTACAACAGACCTGTATAATTATTAGCTTCTGCTTCGTTAATTATGACTGAAGGGGTTTCTTCTACAACCCCCACTGACCCAACCATCGTCTGAGTTGCCGGCGGCGGCGGCGTATACTGCTGAGAAGGTGGACGGCATGGTGATTTTTCTTCATTGCTATCTTCCTCTGATCCTTGAGACAGTATCCTCAATTTGTCTTCCAGCTTTCGTATCTTTTTTCTAAGATAATTGGCATCTTTACTTTTTCTTTTCCCCATTTTAACTTAGATAGTTACTAACACAGAATAACGCTTTAACGAAATTCAATTGCAAAAGTTTTTGAGTTCGTAACTTACGAAAAAGCCGAAAAACCGTTAGAAGAAATTTGCAATTTCGTTCATTCATTCATTTGATTAAATGTGAACAGAAAACCGGAAGAAATGAATAATAGGGTCGAATATTAGATAATCTGTACTAATAACCGGTATCCGGAAGCGGATATGTATTGTTTTATGATGAATATTTGCATAACTTTTAGGTTATACGTCTAATAATTACTTTATTTCACATATTATCTCTAATTCCCAAGGGTATAGTTTTTCAAAACGTACCTGTAACGCTAAATCCAATAAGAATTCCATGTAATGTTTACACAACAAACCTTGACCCTGAGTTGACGCTTGGTTGACGCACATCATATTTTGTAAGCCATTTGTCACCAGAACACTATGTAGTTTTCTTTTAAACGCAAAACTATGTAACACTTTATAATAACACTGATATAATATTGTTTTTAGGAGAATACTATCACAAAATAATAAAAATAACATTTTTAACACGAGAAACGAGTGACCGCGCTGTGCACAAAAAACCGTAATGACAAGTAAATAGATCATTTGCCAGTGTAGAAGCTCTACAATCTATACTTATAATAAATTTGTAGAAAAGTTGTGTCTGTACAATGGAAATATACAAAAAAAAAGTAGCAGGGGTTGTTATTTTATCGATGCCGAACCCGAAAATGTAGTTAACTTTTTTTTTGTCTGTTTGTCGGTTTGTCTGTTTGTCTGTTTGTCTGTTTGTCTGTGTGTTTGTGCACGCTAATCTTCGGAACTACTGGACGGATTTGAATATTTTTTTTTTTGTTGTATAGGTATTAAGTCCGGTTAACATATAGGCTATAATTTATCTTGGAATCTTGAACACCTGATGCAGAACCGCAACAGACCTGCTTAACTATAAGAGATACAGAAATGGTGCCATAGCAAAAATTGTTCCACGTGATGAGCATTTTCTGCTGAGAGAATAAATTTGAAGATCCTGGACACCTGATGTGGAACACCAAGAGCCCAGCTACACTATGACTATGACATATACAGGAATGACGTCTTAGCAAGAGTTGTTCAGCCTGATGAGCACCTTCTGTTGATGTATAAAAATTGAAGATCTGGAACACCTGATGTGGAACTTCAAGAGCCCACCTACACTATAACAATACAGGAATGACGTCTTAGCAAGAGTTGTTCAGCCTGATGAGCACCTTCTGTTGATGTATAAAAATTGAAGATCTGGAACACCTGATGTGGAACTCCAAGAGCCCAGCAACACTATAACATATAAGTGAATGACGTCTTAGCAAGAGTTATTCAGCATGATGAGTACTCTCTGTCAACGTATAAAAATTGAAGATCTGGAACACCTGATGTGGAACTCCTCCTGCCTAGCTACACTATAACATATACAGTAAAGACGTCTTAGCAAGAGTTGTTGAGCCTGATGAGCAACCTCTGTTGTCCAATAAAAATTGAAGATCTGGTACACCTGATGTGGAACTCCAACAGCCCAGCTACTTTATAACATATATAGGAATGACGTCTTAGCAAGAGTTGTCCAGCCTAATGAGTACTCTCTGTTGACGTATGAAAATTGAGATCTGGAACACCTGATGTGGAACTTCAAGAGCCCAGATACACTATACTTAATATACATACATAGGAATGACGTCTTAGCAAGATTTGTTTAGTCTGATGGTCATTTCCTGTTGACTCACAAAAATGAAAGATCTGGAACGTCTGGAATCGTCTCGCGCATCCCGTTGTTTTCCCGTCCCCAGGCTCTTAGAATTCGACGTTTCAGATCTTCGATTTTGACAACCCCGTCGTCGCTGGCATAAGCAACAGGATCCGCGTACGAAGTCGCGGGCAGAAGCTAGTTAACTACTATGTCAATACGAAGTATAAAAATAGAGGTGTTCCGACTAGGAGTTAAAGACGTCTGAGTATCAGAGTCAGTCATAACCAGGTATAACCTATACACAACCCCTTCAAGGGAAAATTAATTTAAATAGCCTTAATCATTATCTAAAAGATAAAAAGTTTTTGATGGTTTCTAGATTCTAAACCGAACGAAAAAGATTAAATATTTCTCAAAATATAATTTTCCGATTTCCGCCCCTTTATGGGTTGACTTTTTAAAAATAGATTAATACGCATCCTTTAGTTGATTGAGAGATAACTCATGCCAAGTTTTGAGTTTACCGAAGCAAGCAGTAAAGTTCTTCCCTTAAAACTTAAATACTGCTTTTCACCAACTTAGAGGGTGATTTTCGAAAAATTCAAAAACATTTATTTCTTTTTTTTTTGATCTTATATTTACGAGTATATATACTGAGTTTCAAATTCATCGGCTCACGCCTTACCATGGTTCCATAGAAACTTTAACATCGTCTAAATTACGAACGGAGGGTAGTTTGAAAAAACTAATAATGACAATCTTATTTATTTAATGGTCTTCGTATTCATGCCAAGTGTCAAGTTTATAAACCCAAAGAATAAGATTTTACACACAAAGCTTTTCACCCCTTTTCACCCCCTTAGAGGTAGATTTTCGTAAAATCCTTTCTAAGTGACCATCTACATAATAAACTGCAACTACTGTCCAAAATTCAGGTTTCTACGTTAAGCGGTTTAGGCTACTGGAGGGTCTTACGACCAAACCTTGTTCTTTTATAAGTATGGATAACTCAAAAAGTACAGACTTTTGATCTTAGTCGTAATACTAAGTTTTATTCTGCATAAAAATACCTATCCATTCATGTGTATCTTATTCCTATTGAGAGGTGGGCCCACTTTTTCCCAATGTCCTTTAAATGTTAGTTATTTACTTGATTCCTGGAACATCCTAGACCTTGGACTTCTGATAGATCATTGTGACTGCAGCTACAACCCACCGTGATAACTGAAACTTTAACCCTGTAACTGATGGAACAACGCTCCTTCCTATCATACTTTCTTCTCACCTTCAAAAACGGCGTGAAAATCTAGCAGAGACTACAACGTACAGGCGAAATGCAAGTCATTTTTTATTTATTTTTGTTAAATCATCTGGGTAGAGCAAAAGGGGTTGTCAGACTCGTACTTACTAAAATCCACGGTGTTCTTCACCAGCGCTTTACGTTCCAGGGCCACGAATACCTGTTTAGACAGTCCCGCGACAAGCCTACAGCATACAAGTAAGACAAAATTTAACGGGAAGGGGAAGGTGAAACGCTGCTAATAAATATATTTTCAAAGATCTCTCACAATCAATGGAACCACGATTGTGTTTTTGTCCAATGATCTCTGACTCAGTGACTGAAGACCTTCGATCGTCGCGCATAGAGCAACGTCGCAAGCAATCAGAAGCGTCTCAATATAACGCGTGTAGTGACTGTAAACAACATCGTAAATATGGAGGTAATGGTGGATCGAGGCTGTTTGTGATACGAAGTCTAAGTGAAATAGATTTTGGGGCGAAAATCAAAGTAAAATGGTTTATTTATAACTGCTTTCATTGTAGAATCACAACCTCTAAGCTAAGCAATGTTTTTTTATCGGTTACTGAGAAATGTTCCTAAATATTAGCATAATGAATTCAAGTTTCTTTGCAATATGAAATACGTAGCTTCTCATAAGATATGCAAATTCAAAGCAATAAAAGAATCAATTTTTATAATACAAGTTTGAAACTCGATTGAAGCAATATTCTGAGCTCAATATAGAATCGTTTCATTCCGATACTCATACTATTTATTGATATTATTCTTTTCATTATATTACTAGCTTATGCCCAGTACGTTGCTTGGTTGAACTTCAATAGGTAGGTAGGTATAACAAATAAATAAATAGAAATATTTATTACATCTACTCGTACATAAATAACTTATTGTAATTACAATGAATAGCTTGCTTGTGTTAGGATGCTCCGACCGCTCGGACATGCGGACGGCGAGCATCGGCGAGACTTTCCATCCGACTGTGATTTTAGTAAGTACAAGTCCGACAAACTCATTAATTTGATATTTTAACACGATAAAAAAGGATGCTCCGCCCAAAAATATATTATTTATTAACCCAAAATTAAGAGCTGCCTGAGTATCAAATTTCATTGTAATCCGTCCGTTTTTTTTTGTGAAATAATACCAAAAATCCACGTGTCCTGATTTTTAAAAATGTGTTTCAAATGTTGTGTTTTACAAATTTTACATAATTATAAAATTGAGGCAACCCTTTGAATGTTATAGCATAATGCTCAAAACTATTAGCAAATCAGTGCCTTTTTTTACGTGGTAAAGTCATCAAATGAGTCCTCCCACCCCGGGCAGAGCGGGAGGGACTGTCAGACTCATACTGACTAAAATCCACGGTGTCCTTCAATAGCCCTTTATGATCCGGGGTCAAGGTAATGAGATAAGTCCAGCGACCCCGGTAGGCTATGGCCCTCTAGAGGGGGGCCCCGTCATCGTGCTGACGAGCAAATCAGTGCCTGTGAAAAATATAATATCAAAGGCACTGATTTGCACCAAGTAGTTTGCTAGTCTGTAGTAGTAGTGGGATCATGATGATACAAATAGGCACAATTATACGGTCGCCAAGGCAACCTTGATCTGAGATTCATCTTAACAGTTGTCATAATTGCTGATAGTCTAAGATACGTATATAGAACGACCTTCACCGATCGAGTAACCGGACGAAATGTGTTTTTTATGAATTAAAATATGTTGAAGAATGTGACGGTGATGGGTTGCCTCATAAAATCCTGTCAAGGATATTTTTAATTAATTTTATAAAAGGTCATTTTTTTCAATACCTTCACCGATAGAGTAACCAAAGAAAATTAACACCAATTGAAAGTCCGAAGTCTATAGAATATGCTAACGTAGGGTTGCCTACCTTTTTCTTGTCAAGGATATAGGGTTGCCTAATTTGAACAGGTGACAAAAAAATGCTACCTTCACCGATCGAGTAACCAAATAAATTATATATCAAAATAAAGACATTTTTTTTACGAATACGATGGTATACGGTTGCCTATGAAAATCTTGTCAGAAATTAGGGTTGCCAAGCGTTGAAGTTTGAAAATTTTAGACGGTTGGAAGCACATGAGTAGATAAACGGACTAAGCTTATTATGAACGAGCAAAATTGTTACATTTTCTTGGTAGGGTTGTCACAATGGGCCATAGGGTAAGACGAATTAAACAAAAAATATGTTATATAGTTTTATTATCTAGTATGATAGAATCGAATCAAATCAAATAATTTAATGCAACCAAGACAATTTTGAATTGTCAAAAAACCTAAAATAAAGTTAGTACAAAAATAGTTATGGTGCTACAGTCCCAGTCACAAGACATAATAACTGTGAAAGTACCGTAGATACCAATTCCAATAGTCCAGTCAACGAGGCATATGCGGTCCGAAAAATTCCTCCGGAACTGAAATTTGGCATATGATGAAAGAAGGTGATTGTCGGCCCACGCAACGACAAGGGGTGCAAGTAGTGGAAGGGCCTTTGCCGATGAACAGTGTGATATAAAAGGTGATTTTTAAGACAAGTGTCTTCTAATCAGAATCCAGTGATTGTGTTGTGTATATATTAGATTCTTATTAGATTATCTTGTACGTTCTTATTACTTTCTAATTAGATAAGTTTTTTAGTGGAAAATTGTAAAAGTTTAAAACTTAGATTATTACGTAACTTGAAAACTCACTTTTTTGTTTATGTATGTTTTTCAATTAAAGTATTTAAAAGGGTTGTGTTTCTTTACAAAAATAGATCCACAAGTTGTTTCATGAAGATCGGTCCAGTAGTTTTCAAGTTATTGCAATTTTTGTGAAATCAAACTTTATTCTTGTGAAACTTTAATAGTTTTAGTTCTAGGATTTTTTTATTTATTGTTGTATGTAAAATATGTTTGTTTTATATAAAACTAGACGTAAGGACAAATTTAGAAAGGTATAATACATAGCTGTAAGGATAAATTTTATAAGAAAATAAAGGCTACGAAGGTCTCGGTCTTAGCAAAAATAAAACGGCCAAGTGCGTGTCGTGTCGTGTGTTGGATATAAACATCCAACAAATTTTCGATTTCAGTGTCACTCCAAATCAACTTTTTACCTATCGCGCTCTAACTTCTAGTGAAAAATTGCTCTTCCGATTTTTTTATGTGTTATCTTATCCTTAAATACATAGGTTTGTTACGTAATCTAAAACTTTTTCCTTTTTAAACAACATTATTTGATGTCATACCTGACGTTTTTAAATTTCCTAAAAATAAAAAAATAACCCTACGGGGCTGAGAGAGGGGCCACTCAAAACGTGGGGGCTTATATTATTTAAGGGATTATTTATGGGATATGTTCACATGACGTGTATAGATCGTGGGTGTAACAAGCAAAGATACGCCCCCACGTTTTTTCAATACTATAATTTTTTTTATACTACTTATTTTTTAATACTTTTTTTTTCATATTCCTGACAGCAAACCCTTTCATTTGATACCAATATCTTGGGGGTGCATTTCAAATAGCCTGTCCGCCATCTTGGACGTCCGCCATATTGGATTTAAGTCACGGGACTATTTTTTTTCGTATTTCTGACGGCAAACCCTTTCATTTGATACCCATAACATGGGGGTGCATTTCAAACAGGCCATCCGCCATCTTGGGGAGGCCGCCATATTGGATTTGTTATGACGTTCTTTAGCTAGTCATTCTTTGTATTGTCATCAAAACTCAGAGCGTGTGCAAAATTTCAGCCTGCTAGCTTATCGGGAAGTGCCTCAAAATTGAGTTGCAAAAGTTCAACCGGAACGACAAACAAACAAACAAATAAACAAACAAGAAAAATAAGTGTATAAAAACGTGGGAAAAATACAACAAATACACAAGCCTATTTCGATAAGATTGAGAAGAACCACGACCGCGTAACGAGCGCATGTCGCGTTGAACGTCGCGCGTAACCTTTTCGACGACAGGCGCGTTTAGTCTTTTGGACGACTGCGCCGGGGCTAAAACAAGTGCGATCTATGGAGTGGAGAGAGCATCCCGACTGACGGAATATTCTTTATTTTACTCCCAATGACATAGCTAGAGGCTACTATAAATGAGAAATACATGTGATGAGCAGTAATGATAATTTGAACGAAAATGTAAGAAGCGCGGTCTATTTGACAACGCGCGCCCTCTTGAAGGTAGGTGTTTGGTCTCTAATATATTGGTGACCAAACATCTTTAAAAATGTCTTTTGACAATTCAAAATTGCCTGTAATTGGCTTAGTTGAATTAAATTATTTGATTCGATTCTATCATACTGAATAATAAAGCTATTTAATAATTTTTTGTTTAATTTGTCTACCCTATTGTGACAACCCTACCAAAATAGGTAACAATTTTGCTCGTTCTTAAGAAGCTTAGTCCGTTTATCTACTCATGTGCTTCCAACCGTCTAAAATTTTCAAACTTCAACGCTTGGCAACCCTAATTTCTGACAAGTTTTTCATAGGCAACCGTATACCATCGTATTCGTAAAAAAAATGTCTTTATTTTGATATATAATTTATTTGGTTACTCGATCGGTGAAGGTAGCATTTTTTTATCACCTGTTCAAATTAGGCAACCCTATATCCTTGACAAGAAAAAGGTAGGCAACCCTACGTTAGCATATTCTATAGACTTCGGACTTTCAATTGGTGTTAATTTTCTTTGGTTACTCTATCGGTGAAGGTATTGAAAAAAAATGACCTTTTATTAAATTAATTAAAAATATCCTTGACAGGATTTTATGAGGCAACCCATCACAGTCACATTCTTCAACATATTTTAATTCATAAAAAACACATTTCGTCCGGTTACTCGATCGGTGAAGGTCGTTCTATATACGGATCCTGTACTATGAGTCAGGCTCTGTATTGTGTTCAATGATGAGGCAATGTTACTCAATCGTTCAATAACATTCCTCCTACACGCCACTACTTTGACGCCATCCACCCGACGTGAAGCGGTAGGCGGGGCGATTGTTCTGTAAAGGAATATCTCATGAATTTCTATTGTTGATCGCGCGCGCTCTGAATTACAGAAATATGTGAAATTCTTTCAGCTAGTTAGGAAATAAAAAATATAAATACTTCATTCGGACTTTTTTTTATGGATTATGATATGGATAACATGGATGACATGGATAATGGTTTTATTCGTATGGAACTCGTGTTTTCAATGTACAGAATTTTATTATTGCCCTCATGGTAATCGACTGTTATTCCTTGGGATCGTTACAACTAGGATAGTGATGCCTATATATATGTATGCTCCATAATTTTAACTCAGTGCGAGAATTATAGCAAGCCAATCACAGAGCAATCATTTGCACCACGTGTTACTCGTAATTGCTTGTTGAAATGGCCGCGCTTTGTTCGTGGATCGCTAACGACCGACACACATACAAATATGTCATGGATAAACTGTCTTTTTTTTTTCGTTTTATTTTATTTATAATTATGTACGAGTATGTACAAGACAAATGGATTGACTAAAAAAAATAGACGTTTATTAAACTGGTATAATGAAAGTTAAAAGATCCGGTGTGGAGGCATTTTGGGTATGGTGTAGTGATCTACCTTAAGATCTATAAGCCTTACAGTCCCTACAGCTCTGGAGTGATGAAATTACCAAATGAGTCCTTCTGTTAGAACTGTCTAGAAGTGAAAAGAATTTCTAGATAAGGACTGAACATAAATATTTCAAGATAAGCTGACAGCTTCGTTCTGCACAAAGCTACAAGACTTTAGTACGTCGGAACTGCATCTGAGACGTAATGGGATCTCCCGGAGATGCAGCTTCTGTACTAATTGTACCACACGGCTCAGTCTTAGACTCCAATGCTCGGCGCATGTCGTGTGCTGTGATTAATTAGTCGTAAGGCCTCGTTAGCAAAATCATAATAATTATGAATCGCGGTAAAAGGGAATATTTTATCCTATTGCTCAAGCGATAGTTATAGATTTTTTTTACAGATATGTTTTGAATTATTTGAACTTACTAACAAGCAAGTAATGAGGCTTTCTACTTCCCACGTGTTTCACCGTGAAACACACGTTGATCATCAACTAGCTAAATCTATCAGCCTCAATTATAATTACTACTATGAGCAACATCACGTAGTGGCTCGACCAAGTGAGTCCTACATTAGGTGATCTCTTGAAACTCAGCTTTGAACATATTTGTAAAGTTGCCTCAAAGTGCGATAGTTTAACAGTCCATAACGCTACCCGTCCCGGCTGTACATCACTTGATCATATCTGAAACATTGCGGATTGGAAACTTTACCTATTCAAACAGATCGTTAACTCATAATCCAATTTAGTGTTTAGTAATCACTTAACGAGGAGAGACAGATTTTAGCATTTAGAGTAATGAACTGTTGAACTAGTTTGTTAGTAAAATTGGAAGTTGTTCTGATGTTTCGTTCACCGTCAAGTTGTTCCAAATTAGTTCAACCAAACTTCGACAGAGACTGAGAGCGATTTTGGCAAACAACCATTCGTTGAGACACGGAAAAGATAATCTATAGCCCATTCATGTACATAAGACACCTTTGAGTTCTTACAGACTTTTCTTACAAACAACTTAAATAAATATCACCTAGTATAGATAATAGAGAATATAGTAGATGATTTTTAGTAGATGGCGGGTAAGGCATAGTTGAGATTTGCGCATGGTCAGGGAAATATAATCACAAAACGGAAAATGACTTTGATGCTGAACTGAAATGAAAACTGATCAGCTGAGACACGTAATGAGTATTTGGAATTATAGGTAGGTATCTAGATGAACTTATACATGGCTGCTGAGTGAGAGCTTAAACTGCGGACTTGGCTTTACATTAGACAGCGTTTAAATGGACCAACGCAACGTAATGAAATACCTCCGTCATTGGGCCATTTTAGTGCATCTTCCTTGTATTACTCTTACGTGTCCACATTCTTCAGCATTACGCGTTAGTACCTATATAATAAAAATCTCCGTGTTATATTCCACCTCGGTGCACTTTGCTATGACCTGCGCCAGTAGTAAGAAGTTTCGCTCAGTGCACCCGCTGTTCCCTCTGTTATACTCCAAGTTGGTAAGATTTATTCGCTGAGCACTACAACACTAAGTATGTAGGTTGATGTTCCGCATAGTGGTCAAGTGTGTTTGTGCTTAACCACCTTGGCATCTATGGTAGGTACAGTATGACGTATCTAGTTAATCCGTCAACCAAGTCCTCTCCCAGTAACGACTTATTAAATCTGAAATGGTTTTCTTTTTATTTATAATCTCCGAAAATTCGTTCCTCGAGCTCTTGTGATCCGATTACGTCGCACAAAAGAAATAATTTTTCATGAATACAACATCCGAGCGATGTCTTCCGTAGATACTGAGAATTTGAACTGCCTATGTTATTACACTTTTTCACCATTAGAAATATTTCCACCCTTATTTTATCCTTTCACCTAGAAGTTGGAGTAAAAGCCCATTATTTTCACTGTACGCTTACCTACTAGGTTACATAAAATCATAATTATTATAAATAACAAAGGGACCATTACTAACTTTATCTCTATCTTCAAATTACAGTCCGAGTTACGTATGTCCCTTATGTAACGTAGCGGTCACTTCATACACTTGTTTACTACACCCTGTATATTGCTCGTAAAAGAGAGCCAGTCTTGACATGCCAAATTAAACCTTATTCCCACCTAATAAGTGTCACGCTGTTGTTTCTGAGTTGTGATTTACATTTCAATTCATTACGCGATGACCTAGGTACCTCGTGAGCGACTCATACATAAAAAAGAGTGGTCAATTTATTGAATACATTTGCTTTTCGTGATTCACACCATTTATAGTAACGCTAAGCCTACGATTTCTGACATTAGCTGATTAACGAAAAAGATGCTATACCTACTTTTTATTTATATTTTTAAACTTGCCAAGTGTCACTATTTTTCATTACTTTTTAGACCTACGGCCACAAAACATTAGAACACCTATGTGCCTACCGTATCCTACAAATAAATAATAATTTATAATAAAAATATATTCCACAACTATCACACAACGCCATCTAGTCCCAAGCTAAGCAGAGCTTGTGTTATGGGTACTATACAACTGATAAACATACTTATATATTTCTAAATACATAAATGTTATAGATAAATTATTACACCCAGACACAGAACAAATGATCGTGCTCATCACACAAATATTTGTACTGGGTGGGAATCGAACCCTCGAGGGTTCGAACCACTAGACCAACTGGCCTGTCAGTCTCATTTTACTTTACCCCACAAAAACGTAAAAACTCGTGATAAGCCCTTAGTCCCGCCCAATGTAGCCAACTTAACACAGTTTTTAAAGCAACGAAAAAATAAGCCACTTCAGAATAACAATAGATAGAGAATGAGTCCTCCCTAACAACTTAACTTTATCTCTGACACTAACGCAATTATACAAGTACGTGCTCTGAATTAGTAACAGAAGCAGTTTATTACGTGAGATCAGTTGGATTATTTAATTGCTATGACAGAAATGAAATGTGTTCCTACTTCCTAGCCTTAGAGAACTTAATATGTAAGATCCTAGTGCTACGGTTGATGAATAGGTACAAGTAGCAAATTAAATAGGACATAACAGGGCTAATAATAGGATAAATGCTGTTAGAAAATACTTTATAATAAATAGAGTTACTGTGAACTAGCCATAGCTTTAACAAACACAATCACGTATGAAACTAGTTGTTCACACTTGCACCGGACCGTACTGGACTGTAGTGTTGTGACCACGCCGCAGTTAGATGCACATGTTGCCACATGTGACTTGCAGTCAAGTTGCAGCAAATGTAACGTCCAGAAACACTTACTGGCACACTCGTCACTAATTTTAACGAAACAGATCTTGTGAAAATTATTTGAGTGAACATTCCGCGTGAGTTTGCCTGCTGTGTGTATTTTAGGCCTACTGTCCACACAGTCGTCTTTCGAAGGATGCATTTAACCTACAAATGAAGATAGGCGTATTTTGCATAATTGTTCTGTCCACGCTGCTTCATGCAATAGTCAGTCACGCAACAAAAGGTATCAGTTTTCTTTCAACTAGCATCGAGAAAGGTGTCTGGCAACGCTGGTGACATGTAGCCGCGCGCGCGTACCGCATGACGAACGCAACACGAGCGGCTGACGTGACGTTGCCGCTTCGTGGACACAGATTTCATTGTTTCTACGCAAGATGCAAGCATTCGTCTTGCAATCGTCAATTGACGAAAGCGTGCGTATGACGTGCGGTTACATGGACAATGGGCCTTATGGTAGCCATACACCATCCTGCCTATCGTATGACGCTTGCAATCTTTTCAAATTGGCAGTTCGTCCATATACACCATACTGCCTATCGTACGATCGATTTGACACAACTTCAAATCTGCAGCAGCGATGCCAACTTAGAAACTTTATAGCTAGATCTAGCTATTATTCGGTGACCGATAGCTACAAATTTAAAAAATATATAGATAGGCAGGATGGTGTATGGCTACTATTATAGTAGCCATACACCATCCTGCCTATCGACGATCGATTTGACGCTTGCAATTGTTTTGTTGTATTTAATGGCATGACATGCCAATTTGACAGGTCATCAAATCGATTTGACACAACGTCAAATCGGCAGCAGTGATGCATTTGGCTATTATTCGGTGACGACAGCTACAATTTTATAAATTTGTAGCTATCGGTCACCGAATAATAGCTAGATCTAGCTATAAAGTTGCTAAGTTGGCATCGCTGCTGCAGATTTGAAGTTGTGTCAAATCGATCGTACGATAGGCAGTATGGTGTATATGGACGAACTGCCAATTTGAAACAATTGCAAGCGTCATACGATAGGCAGGATGGTGTATGGCTACCATTAGGGTTACCAAAAATACCTATATTTTTTTATTTATAACTATTACAATGTATAGCAATATACCTATATGTTCGTCCTATGTTATGAACTTCATTAATATACTTGTAATTTATTATCACATAACATGCATTATCAGGCCGAGACGGCCGCATAGTGGGCATTTTGCTAAAACGCCACAGAAACTGAAGAAAAATCTCCGGCACTTAGTACTTTGAGATAAATGGAGGGCCCTCAACGGGGGAGAGGAGCGGGGACCGCGGGGAGCGGAGGCAGGAGGGGCAGTCGTGACATTTGCATAAAGTTAAGCCGATGTTCTAATCAGACATTTTACCGCGCAACGTTTATCTACAAGAGACGCCAAATTCAACTTTAGATTCTCAGTAATACGGTTTAATTTGCTACGGGTTTTTAATGTTTATTTAAATAACAAGATAATTTGTATTTAAAATAGGGCATTTGAGGCTTTCACATTATTTTTAAAGATTGTAAGTTGTTATTTGTCCTGTCCTGTTCAGTACATTGAACTGAGAATATCTGCCGCTAAAGGACGCGCTTGTGAGGATCTGATTTGATCAACAAGTTATTGTTCTTATTCTGTAAAAAAATGCGATATCCTAACAAAAAACCGTTTTACTATAAAAATGATTTCTGCCCTTTTCTGTGCGAAACTTTATTTTTCAATATTGTTGAGAGCACCTCTCAAACGTGTGGAGAACACTTGGAGCGCGAGCGCCGCGCTGTGCACGACGCAGCCAATTATATCACACACAAACACACATGCGTAGAGATCTGATGACGTCACACGCACTGACATATTTTGTCCATCATCAACATTGTGCACAGTGGGTGTATAAAATCAGGCTTCGCGCTTGAACTGAGTACCTATTTTCTGGTCAAAAACCCAGTAACATGCACTTTGTCCCAAACTCAAATTGAAGTCAGATTATGTCTGCAGTACCTAGCGCTTGTTACAATGACAATAAAGCCTCTTGACTGCTCATACGGGCGACTCAGGCTCACGACACATCAGTGAAATTGCACTTATATTAGATGAAAATATGACTGACCATTTTAGTTTTGACCAGTTAATGGATCTCTCCACACGCGATTATTTTGATAACATTTTTAAATATTTCTGCTTAATGTCAAATTAATTATGAGTTCTTGTTCAATTAAATGGTGTGGGAAATCGTCTAAAACATCCAGCTATAAAAAGGATAGCATAACTTTTGATCGGTAAGTAAAATATATTTATAATTTGATAATATTATGAATAATTGCAGGGCTCAAGCTAAACTGGTTGTTTACGTTTATGGCACACAAAATGTACACCGCGTTGATGTCTTTTTGAAAAGTCCCTTACTCTCACTAGGTATTTTCAATAAGTGTGTCCCTTTCTATCTGTAGGCATAAATAGAAAGAGACAGATGCATTGCTGTAGTGTTGTGACAACTTCGAAACTAAGTCTTTAAAATATTGTCGATAAAAATAACGATGTTCCCTAACTGTAAAAAAGTAACGTTACTTAATGTTTACATTTTAGATTTCCAAATATTCCAGAAGTGAAAGAAAAGTGTATTTCAGTTAAATTTTGTATGTTTTTAGAAAAAAAAATAAGAAGTACCTACATGTAGGTAAAATAAAAACTTTAAAATTTACAGGCTTTACGAAGACGGCTGATCTATGTATACATGGTTCTAATTTACCCGGGCCTTCCCATCTAAATATCTCACAAGTAAGTTAATTTATTCTAACGACGTGATTCGTGATCCTAAGCCGCATTGTTACAATATTTAATGCCTAATGTATAATTACAGGATTTAGTATCAATAAATAGGACAAACTTACGATCAAATACCCTCCCAGAAATGCAAATTTGATGATCATAACGTACCTGGAACTTCTTAAATATGATAATGTCCTCGTTGTAAGTTAATTTTAAAATAATTGTCTCGTACAGGAGGATCGTCCAACCTAGGCGCAATTTTTTTTCTTTTGATTTTTTTACGATTTTATTAACCTCGATTTAATTTTAGCATTAATTTTAATAAAGTTAAAACAGAGTTACGTTAGTGTTTTATTTGCACCCAGTTAACGCCCAATCACTATAGTTAATAAAAAAAAAGAATATGCAGACATCGTTATGTTCGATTTTATCGATATTGGGTATTGTAGCAAAACTGACTTGTGCATCACTATGTTTGGATCATTCGTCCTGACATTGTTGCATCGGCCAATCACAACCGCTGTTTTTTCTTCGTCCCCCGACCCGCAGTGGTGAGTCGTGTGCCTAGACGAAATCGGTCTATGAGCTCTCAAGTGGTTTAATTCTCTTTGGCTTGTTACCAGTAGATAGTGAGGCAATTCTTCAATCATTTGGCCATACAATTAGAATGTACACATTGAGCTTCACCACTTTTGCTCTAGAATTCCATTACTCCTATACATATTATATAAGTAGGTAAAGTGTTTTATCACGTACGACGGCGGTAATTGGCGAACGCTGTATTTTGAACCTTACTGTTTTGAAATAACGGTTTAATTTACAAATAGCGCCGAGTGATTTATATCAATAGGGTATTGATAATAGCTACTTATGAATTATTACGATGGTGGTATTCGTAGCGCGTAGGCGGCGTAGCAGCGTGACTACGAATCTCGTAGCACCGCGTAGCCGTCCTCCGAACAAATGACATCATGTCCTTATTTAGTTGTTTGTCTTCTCTCTGTATTGGGATACTTTTATCCTGACCATGTCGAATTTTTCTGTCTCAATGTCCGCCTTTTCGACTTATGGATTTCATTTAGAAAGTTTGTATGACGGTAAAGTATAACTTACTTCAACTTGTGTGTCATCAATATCTTGTGACGTAGTTGTGTGTGCTCGCACTGAGCAGGGAGCTTCTTCAATTAGAGCTCGGACGATGTGCTGTAAGTACTCGTGTTCCTTCGTGTTGCTTGTTACATAACACGTTACTTCTCTCAGTTCTATAAACTAGATTGAATATCAGCACAGCCTGCCTGTCATATTAGTATAACTGATATTTTATTCACTGTTTGCTAATTGATCTTGACTAAATTAGTATCTAATAAAATACTGTACAATAATGCCACTATGTCGGTCCGAGTACAGGAGCAGAGTTCGAAGGCGATTCCTTTGAAAAGAGGCGTAAGACAGGGAGATGTGATATCTCCGAAACTGTTTACTACCACTTTGGAAAACGCCTTCAAGCTCCTGGAATGGCAAGGACTCGGCATCAATATTAATGGCGAGTACATCACCCACCTTCGATTTGCCGACGATATTGTTGTCATGGCAAAATCGATGGAAGATCTCAGCACGATGCTCGGCGACCTCAATAGTGTTTCCCAACAGGTGGGTCTTAAAATGAATATGGACAAGACAAAAGTAATGTGTAATGGCCATGTTGTGCCCATCCCATTGTCAGTTGGGAACTCGGTTCTAGAAGTTGTTGACTCGTATGTCTACCTGGGACAAACCATCGCGCTAGGTAGGTCCAACTTCAAGAAAGAGGTCAACCGCCGAATCCAACTCGGCTGGGCAGCGTTCGGGAAATTGCGTAACGTTTTCTCGTCCAAAATACCTCAGTGCCTCAAGTCGAAAGTTTTCGACCAATGTGTGTTACCAGTGATAACATATGGCGCCGAAACGTGGTCCTTTACTATGGGCCTCATTAGTAAGCTCAGTATAGTCCAACGAGCTATGGAGAGGGCTATGCTCGGAGTCTCTCTGCGCGATCGACTCAGAAATGAGGAGATTCGTAGACGAACCAAAGTAACCGACATAGCCCAACGAATCAGCAAGTTGAAATGGCAGTGGGCAGGCCATATAGCACGCAGAACTGATGGCCGATGGGGCCGTAAGGTTCTCGAATGGAGACCACGCACCGGCAAGCGCAGCGTAGGACGTCCACCCACTAGGTGGGCAGACGATCTTATGAAGGCCACAGGATCACGCTGGATGCAGGCCGCTTACAACCGGTCCTACTGGAAGTCTAAAGGGGAGGCCTATGTTCAGCAGTGGACGTCTTACGGCTGATATGATGATGATGATGATGATGAAGATACTGTTTTTAGATCTTTATTCTCTTAAGATCTTTCATTAAGTCGTCAACTTTTTATTTTTGCTTTCTTAGTAATAATTGTTCATAATCAGCGATATCACTGGCTGGCCAGGTGGTCGTGGGACTGTTCGGGGTCGCAGCCTCGCAGGACTATTTAAACAGGCCTTGATCCTGAAACGTAAATATCTATTGAAAATATCTAACACCGTGGATTTCAGTCAGTACGAGTCTAACAGTCACAGACACACACACAGTCACAGGCACCGTTTTTAAAAAAATGTCTTTCTAAGTATTAGACCGTGTCCTCCTATTAAACATAAGACACGCTGTGGTCGACAGTACAGTATAAGAGCCATTAAACTATCAACTGGTAATAAATCGTTGTTTGTTGTTGAAATAGTTTGATTGTTCAGAACACTATGGAAGTTATCGACAGTAAACAGAGTAAATTAAGCGTAAATGATCGCTACAGACCCACAACTTGTTAAACTGCTCAACGTTCATCAATATCGAAAGCGATTAGTTTTGTGAGATCATCACATTTATTTAGTGTAAACACACTATCAGGGCCTCGAGTCTGCTATTTCAATAGTGTCTCAATAGTCTATCATTGATTTCATAATTGTTGATTTTGACAAGTTTTTAATCTAATAAACATAATGGCGTCATTATGACTTCCCAATAGTCAACAACAGACACTCCTTTGAAAGAAATAGTATAGAATGACAATCTCGTACAAATTTTTTTTTTTTTTTGCTATTTACTAATTTCTTACTACTTCAGATCGCTTACTAATAAATAAGATGTATAAATAAATCAGCATGAACAAAATACGTAAAATTTTCCTTTTCACACAATTCTATAACGCAACATTAGTTAATCATAGGTCAGTTAATAGTTTTTTTATTCACGAGAATTTAACAGATTGCAAACTTTTAGCAAAATGGCAATGGGATCGTATTGAAATGACAAATTCATCTCTGGTGCCATTGTACAGTTAGGCTATGTTTTAACCTTCGGGTAGCTTGATACTCTCATCTGTAGTGATTTCGCAGATGTATGAAAATGATCAGAATAAAAATAAGCTCAAATAAAACTAGAAGGATTGCGCGTGTGGAATACATTCCTTAAACACTTGATTGTTTCGAACAATTGCAGTTCAAGACGTCAAACGAGGAACTCAATTGAACTGCAAGTTTTCTCATAAATAATTCGGTTACAGGAGCGGGAAGAAGTTTTATAGTTCCTTCTACTTCTAGAGGTGAGTGAAGATAGCTTGCAACGAGTTGGGAATGGATTCGATTCATAGTGCACAATATAACTTACACTCCGCATGTATTATTGTAATGTAAGCTGTTATGTCTCGCAGCCTCTGTGCAGTGCCCACAACCGCACCTCCTGTAACATGCTGCGCGCCTAGTACTAATGTTGACTCAGGTGACAACTCATCCGCAAAGTATTTCATCCGCGGATTATGGAGGCATGACTGTGAGTGTGTCTCTGTTAAGCTGACGCTGAATTTCACTATGGACCGTTTGCACCACATGCGACTATAATATATTTTTCATTTATACATACTGCCGTCTCTGCGCTAACATTAGATGATAAACTGACTTGAAATACACCGTAATTTACATTACAATCTACATGTAATCAAAATACTGGCTCTTGTAATTAAAATAACACGCTTTTAAATTTACTTTGGGTGTACTTCAGACAACAGAAAACTTATTTTGAAATATCTAAATATATATAGGTAACTCAAAGGTGACTGACTGACATAGTGATCTATCAACGCACAGCCCAAACCACTGGACGGATCGGGCTGAAATTTGGCATGCAGGTAGATGTTATGACGTAGGCATCCGCTAAGGAAGGATTTTGATAAATTTTACCTCCAAGGGGATAAAATAGGGGATGAAATTTGTATGAAACTTTGTCAATTTTATAAAAATACATTGTTAAGTTCCGACATCCACGCGAACGAAGTCGCGGGCACAGCTAGTCTTACCATAAAGCCACATTTTGGGGCGGTTGTCTCATTTTATATCATTGCTTCAGCTTGTGACAAGTGCTATCTGTCTGTAAGTCGTCCTGTGAGTAATGGCGGGCGCAGGCTCGGGGCTCGCTGGCCACTCTCAGGCCGCCGAGGTACTGCCATTAACTGCGATAAGCCGCAGCTTAATAAAAGGGATACTGTTTCGCTACATTCACGACCTCGGGCGGTGAAACTTGAGTCAAGATTTGTGTTACTTGGTTCCTTCGCGAGAGTACCGCGCCGCCGCCACCGCCGCCGCGACACGTAGTTTCATGGCTTCGCGTGCTCTAAACAATGCTCCTTTTATTTGTTTTGTGTGCAGTGTGTCGCTTGACCGTGTAGTGTGAGGGCAAGTGGTTAACCGTGATAAGCCTCGACTGTAGTTAATAAAAGTTGTTGTTAAATTCGGTTCTGGCAAAGAATTGGGCATTTCATTTTGTTGCCATGCTCAAGATAGATTTTTTTAAATCTATTATTTTTTTTGGAACGAAGTTTTATCGCGCGTTGTGAAAGGGGGCTAGACGGAAAAAATTCTTACGAAAAGTTGTCACGACACTTTTTGGAACGAAGTTCCTTATCGCGCGTTGCGAAAGGGTGCTATAGCTCAAAGAGTGGAGTGGAGTGGAGGTGAGCGGAGCGGAGCGGAGGGGAGCGGAGGGGAGCGGAGCGGAGCGGAGGGGAGTCGCGACGATTATTTTTGTTGAGTGTATACAGTAACTTCGTTCCATCCCGGTGTCCCTTGACACCTCTCAAGTTTTTATTTCCAATTAATCACTCTTCACCGCATCATACATAATATCGGCTAGTTATCGGGGCAACGGACGACAGACGCTTCGAAGTGGAAGACGCGAAATGTCAGACGTCGAGATGTGCGCGTCGGTCGGCCCGAGGCGAGGCGAGACGTGCATCGGCCCGAGGCTGTAGGCGGCGAGCCGGCTACCTGTTGCCTCACCTGATTAGGAAATTAAATCACGACGCTACAGGCCGATGTTATTAACGTTTGTTTACTGAATATTTTATATGCGATGAGTTAAGAACAATTAATAATTTGGACGGAAAATAGTCTGCTAAAAGAAAATACATAATTATGAGCAAGTTCATGACGAATTGAGAACTTCCTCCTTCTTTTTTCATTGAATCAGAGTAAATAAGAGGAACAGTTTTGTTAAGTTTGATTTCCAAGGTTAAAAGATGCAGGAAATTGTGTGTAATAATATTTTACTTAAATTAATAACTGTACTTTATCGTAGTAATCTCTAATAACAATGTTACATTCATGAATGTTTGTTACAATACTGAACTGAACCATTTTGAGAATACCTTCTGGTAAAAGAGGTTTTACCAAATATATCATAACCACCTGTTTGCCTCGAAGTATTTACATATAAATACGTACACGCCTGTCTATCCCTCCCAAGTAACACAGTCTGGAAGTTTTAAAACCAATCTGTCTATAGACTGTCTATTCAGGGTTAATCTTTAGATACGGGCTTTCTAAAGATGGGTTTGATATAGAACATTTAATCTTATAGAGTTTTTTATCTAAAGCTTTATTATTTTAAGAGCATTTGTTCTATAGAACACTTATTTTAAGTACGTTTATAGTTATAACGAATGTTTCTAGATAAAATACTCTACAAATAGTTAAAAAAGCCTAAAGGTACCTATTTTGAAGTAGTTTTATAGATAAAACGATATATTTGAAGACAAAACTTTCTACAGATATTCCATTTTACCTAATGGTACTCTTATCTTTTTTTTCTATAGATACTTCAGTCTAGATAAAATACTTTACTAGATATTTTTAAGTTTGTCTAGAAAAATGATAGAGAAGTCGTGTTTTTAGAGTTTTTATCCTTAAAAGTGGCTTAGTTAAGTGCATTTGCACTAGAAATTTAAATTGGATGAGTTTATGCAATGGAGAAGATGAAACAAATTAAAAAATCTGGTGGTTTTCGTCGAAAAATCCGCAAGTATTTAAAAAGAAAGAAAAATGAAGAAGAGTCGACCGAAGAAGAATCGAAACTTCCTAGTAACTTCCTCCAAAACGTAGAAAATTGTTGATGATATATGGGTATCAAAAATGAAAAGGTTTGCTGTCAAGAGTACGAAAAAAATTGTCACGTGACTTAAATCCAATATGGCGGACAGGCTATTTAAAATCCACCCCCATGATATGCGTATCAAATGAAAAGGTTTGCTGTCAGGAATACGCAAAAAATAGTCAGGTGACTTAAATTCAAGATGGCGGACTGGCTGTTTGAAATCCACCCCCATGATATGCGTATCAAATGAAAAGGTTTGCTGTCAGGAATACGAAAAAAATAGTCAGGTGACTTAAATTCAAGATGGCGGACTGGCTGTTTGAAATCCACCCCAATGATGTGGGTATCAAATGAAAGGGTATTAATGTAATTACAATTATAATTATTATTTCTCACATTGTTTGTACTTAAATAAATCAGAAATACTTTTTACTCGGGTACCCTCTTGTATTGATTAATTATATTGGTTTGTTACTGCATAAAATGGTCTTACATTCACAACACATGAAATTACCTATTCACTGAAGAACGTCTAGAAATACTGTGACAAGATAAAAAGGAATACAGAGTGACAGTTACTAGATAATTTTAGACCACTCTTAAATCTGTTTATTCTCTCACTAGATAGTTTAGTATGTAGTAAGTAAAATTATTCTAGAGCCATACTACAAAAAAAAACTCTAGACTGTTTGTTCTATAGAAATCGGTTTTCTAGTAAATTTTATCTGGACGCCATTTTTATTGCCTATTTTTTGCTTCAAATAATTTTCGTTACGTATTTTAGTGTTTTTATCATTAAATTATGTCTAATTAGACATTTGATATGTTTTAAATTACTGTATTTTAAATAAAATGAGTATTTTAAGCATTAAAATGTAAATTCGAAAATTTGCTTATACTAAATAATATTCATATTTTGAAAAAAAAAATGTAAAATCTTACATTTACAGCGGGCGCTCTTATTTTACAAGAGTTTTACATAATATTCAACGATAGAATTTCAATCGCATATTGATTTGCTTATTTACCCATTATTAAAACACAAATTAATGAAAAGTAATTTTGTTACGCCATGATGCAAATATTATTAAGTAAAATAACTCTTGTAAGTTCCACGCCATTATGCGTCACTAGTAAAATGTTACTTAAAGTTGTTAGTCTTAAGATCATTTGGTTTTAAAACTTGACGAGCAATGATTCCTTTAAAGGTCTTAACTCTATCTATAAACTATCTACTAGTACGCTACTAGATAAACGTGCGGTCTATAAACGGTTTAGAGAGACACTAGAAACATCTCTTAAGTCAATTTGATCTTAACTCTATCTAGTCATGTTTTCTTAACTCATTCTTAAGAGAGGGTACAAGAATGTGCCCACTTTTACTAAACTCTGTCTATAAGCGTTCTAGAAGATTGCTTATAGATATTTTATTCTTATGGTAGACAATTCAATTTAATTCTATAAGCTATCTAGTAGTACGTTTCTAGACACGTTTGTGTTACTTGGGCTTCGAGGCGAATTATAATTCCATGTGAGTTTTGTAGTACCTGCCCGGCCTACCTACATTATTGATAGACAGAAAATACACACATCAAAAGTGTCTAGGGATCAACATATATTTTTGCAATAACTTTTCTCCTGATTGATATTAATTAAAATGTTCTTTAGGATTCATCAAATAAAGTGTTATCGTTTGTCACAGTAACGATAAACCAAGTCACCTTTGCATTCATAAAGAAATTTGCCATTTTCCTAATAAAGGGATTTTTGACATTTGAACCACTAACATTAAAGTTCGAAAAAAAGACTGAAATAACAGTTTTCTTTAAAATTTTATTGGGTAACTTAAACAATTAATAATCCGTGTTTCTACCGCGAACACTAACAACACAAGAACATCGGTTTGGCATACTCAAAATGAGTTCATCCAAATCACGCTGTGGAATGGCCGCCCATGTTCGTTGCAACAACAAAAAAAGGTCTTCTTGCGACTGGATACCCTCCATATTCGGCAGAGCTCTTCTCTGTAGCATATCCCATGCATGCTCAATCGGGTTCAAGTCTGGCGACTGAGCAGGCCAGGGCAGGACATTGATGTTAGCTGCGGCGAGAGTCTGTCTTACAACTCTTGCGGTGTGCGGTCGTGCATTATCATGCATTAACTGAAATAAGGGACCGATTTGCACTTGTAGAGGAACGATGACGTCTGATACAATCGTCTCAGCATAAATTTGAGCGTTGAGGTTGCCTCTGATCCAAATCAACTCAGTTCTTCCGCCGATCCAAATACCCGCCCATACCATGATGGTTCCACCACTATAAGGATGGACTTCCTGGCAGGATTTTAATCGCTGTTGGCGTCCAGGGGTTCTCCAGTGTCGTATACGTCTTGTATCCGGTCTCATACCAAAACGAGACTCATCAGAAAAGCACACGAAACGCCATTGTTCTTCTGCCCAATTTCTGTGTTCAAGAGCCCATTGATATCGAATCCTACGATTGTGCATTGCTATAGGTGGTACCCGTAGCGGTCTTCGGGAATGAAGGTTCACTTCATGCAAGCGGTTTCTGACTGTTTGGTCGCTAATTAAGTTCCCTGAAGAGTGATGAAGCCTCACGGCTAACATCATGGTGGTTATTGTTGGAGCTCTTCGAGTTAAGATTTGAATGTATCGGTCTTGTCTCCGTGTGGTGCAGCGATACCGTCCTCCATGGCGCTCAGCCACGGTACCAGTGCTTCGGTAACGTGTCCAAAGTCGACTGATAACACTCTGACTTGTATTCAGAGCTAAAGCCACAGTACGTTGCCGGGAACCAGCTTCTATCATTCCCACGGCTCTGAGCATTTCTTCCCTGCTTAAATGACGTCGCCGCTCCATAATAACGTTGGTTTTAATCAGTAGTAGGGAAACAGTAGCACTAATAATGTCTTCAATGCGTTGTATGTTTTTATAGGGAAAATATTGACAGCTGATTTTCATCTTTTACTCGAATTTGATTTACAGTTCCTGATTCAAATTATGAAATGCACCAAAAAGGATCCATATAAATTTATAAAATCATAAATTTATTACAAAGCCACATCTCAATCTCAAGAAATCCGCATAAAAATGCTTGATCCCTAGACACTTTTGATGTGTGTATGTTGAAGTTTATTTTGGTATCTTTAACAATACTCAAGTCAGGTATTTGAATCCAAACACACGCATGAGGCATGAACAGGTACTAAGCTTGGCTTTCTTTATGAATCCCTTAACAAATCAATAAATTTCTGTATGGTCTTTTCAAGCACTCTTAGTACCGCTACCCAACATATAGAAATCTTTTTGGGACAATCCTTTTCGCTCGCTTGCCCTCCCCATTCATCCACTCTTAGTATGATTTATTGGCGACATACATGGAATGATAACATCAGACCTAGTTTTGTTTCACGACAAGAAAAGAACAGTATGATGTTTTCAGATTACATTTTGATGGAAATAAGTAGAAGACCATGAAAAAAGCAAAATGTTCTCGAGTTTCACCAAACGAGAAACTCGACCGCTCGTCATTTATTAAGAACAGAAATTAAACGACTTCGTTGAAAAGTTAGAGAGAGCTAATATAATTAATGAGGAGGCGCACTAGGAGACGATCTGATGATGTCGAAATAACTGGAAAACAAACACCTCCGGTCCATAAAATGATCCAATGACTGACGACAATGAAAAGAAGGGAAAATATTCAGAACTAGCTGTTGCCCGCGACTTCGTCCGCATTGTATTTGGTTTTAAGGCACCTAAACTAATATTCTCTTTTTTAATTTGTTGAGAAAGTGAGGGTACCTGATGTCCCACTTTAAAGTTTGTTATAGAATCTATAACAAACTTTAAAGCAAATGAAATGAAAACTTCCAGACACAACACTTTATATACGACATTGGTAGTTTTTCTAAAGCTGGTCAGCATTACTGACAGGCGAGCATGTGTTATATAGTTGGCCGTGGGAAAAACAGTTGGACCTTAGGTCGACATCAGCTTCCTTCAGGGTCTGTCCTTGGGACTTATTTATGGTCATCGCGAAGTAAGCGGCTACCGGGAATTGTGTGAGTTTGAACTGGAAAGGGAAATTGTTGGAGATGAGTGGTGTTCACAGTATCAATGCAGGTTCCCCTGAGCCACATCGGGTGAGAATTTCAGCTTCGCTTACATTTCTGTGTAAAGGTGCGTACAGACCATGTATCATGTTATATAACATGTGTTATAAAACACTACAACTCTATGTAGAATGTTACCATGAAAAATGTTATATAACAATGTTATATAACATGTTATGTTATATAGTCTGTACGCACCGTAATTCCGTAACTATTAGTCGCGTTCCATTGCACAATTTTGGTGGAGTTAGATTTCTTAGAAGCATTATTATTACTAATTGTAGGTTATTTTATGAGCTCGAGGACCACAGGCAGTTGATGAATTTAAAATCTCGAGTAGGTAGTTGCTGGCATCACCCTAATTGACGACGTTATTGTATGATGTGTAAACCACATCATTCCCAACAATTTCGGCGAATATGTTTTCATTTATTGCAGCGGTTCGGTCATTTTTTTAGTATCGCACGATCACATAGCACACGGACACATGACGGGACTCCGAATACGTAACTTATCAATTCTTCTTACAACGGGCAGTGTCTGCCGGAATTTTACAGAGAACAGTACCTACCGTGATATATGTCCATGGGTCTATCATCATGGCGAATGTCTCAAAGGCTTTTTGTTCGACATGGTACATTCAGACGATTACATTTTTTTAGCGTGGTAATACATCACGTGGAACACAACGTGCACTCTTACTCGCCGCCCGCATGGCCGCGTCTACAGTGGCTGGAGATCGTGTAGCGACGTCTGTCGCCATCGGCGTCTACCGCTGCGGCTGGGCTGGAGGTGGACATTGTCCTCTCCCTCATGCGTCCCGCCTCCTCCTTTGCTAGCATGACTGCTTCGCAGAAGGAGGCGACTGCTTCCCATTCTGTCTCGCCCCGCAGCATGGCCTCGACCAACACTAAGCACGAGAGGTCACCGATTATCGTCGTAGTGAGGACACTGCGGTGCTCTGCCCAAGCGGGTAGTCCTGCACCGTATGCTCCACCGTGTCCTCCAGGCGATCCACGCAGTGGTGACACCCAGGCGATTCTTCTTTCCCTATCAGACACAGCTACCTCCCTAATCTTTCGTGTCCGGTGAGGACCTACGTCATGTGGTAGGTCAGGCGGGACGCCGTGACGCCTATCCAGCTACTCCTTAAAGAGGGGTCTTACCGCCGCGGTTGGGGCGTGCCCGGAACTCGGTTGCGACAGTCGCTCTCTCAATATTGCCCTGTGATCACGCCGGAGCTCTTTCCGGGAATTCATCCTGGCGATGCGCCTCGATAGACGCGATGGAGGGCCGTCGCCTCCAGGGGAAGATGACTACATTATAATCCTGAAACACCTTTGCTTTGTCACAGTTTTATGACTACGAACACGTTGAGTGTTGCAGTGTTGTCTTAGTCAAATGGGACTTTAAACAACAAAAAACAAAAAAAAAATACGCATCTTACTTTGTTAGTGACGCACAACAGAGACTGCTCATCAGGCTGAACAACTTTGCTAAGACGTCATTCCTTTTTATGTTATAGTGTAGCTGGGCTCTTGGAGTTCCACAACAGGTGTTCCAGATCTTCAATTTTTATGCGTCAACAGAGAGTGTTTATCAGGCTGAGCAACTCTTGCTAAGACGTCATTCCTATATATGTTATAGTTTAGCTGGGCTTTTGGTGTTCCACATTAGGTGTTCCAGATCTTCAATTTTTATATGTCAACAGAGAGTGCTCATCAGGCTGAATAACTTTGCAAAGACGTCATTCCTGTATTTGTTATAGTGTAGCTGGGCTCTTGGAGTTCCACATCAGGTATGCCAGATCTTCAATTTTTATATGTCAACAGAAAGTGCTCGTCAGGCTGATCAACTTTGCAAAGACGTCATTCCTGTATTTGTTATAGTGTAGCTGGGCTCTTGGTGTTCCACATCAGGTATGCCAGATCTTCAATTTTTATATGTCAACAGAAAGTGCTCGTCAGGCTGATCAACTTTGCAAAGACGTCATTTCTGTATTTGTTATAGTGTAGCTGGGCTCTTGGTGTTCCACATCAGGTGTTCAAGATTGTCAATTTTTATACGTCAACAGAGACAGCTCATCAGGCTGAACAACTTGGCTAGGACGTCATTCCTTTATATGTTATAGTGTAGCTGGGCTTTTGGTGTTCCACATTAGGTGTTCCAGATCTTCAATTTTTATACGTCAACAGAGACTGCTCATCAGGCTGAACAACTTTGCTAAGACGTCATTCCTTTACATGTTATAGTGTAGATGGGCTCTTGGAGTTCCACAACAGGTGTTACAGATCTTCAATTTTTATACGTCATCAGAGAGTGCTCATCAGGTGGAACATTTTTTGCTATCGCACCATTTTTGTAACTCTTAAAGTTTAGCTGGTCCGCTGCGGTTCTGCACCAGGTGTTCAAGTTTCCAAGATAAATTATAGCCTATGTGTTGGCCAGACTTAATACCTATACAACAAAAAAAAATCATTCAAATCCGTCCAGTACTTTTTGAGTTTATCCCGGACATACATACAGACAAACAGACAAACAGACAAAAATTCTAAAAACTATATTTTTGGCTTCGGTATCGATTGTAGATCACACCCCAAGTATTCTTTTCAAAAAATATTCAATGTACAGTTTTGACTTTCCTACTATTTTATTATATGTATAGATGTGTTATTATTCAATTGATTCATTAACATGATATACTTAAGGCATGATTTATTGACACATACAATTGTATTATTCCTTTTGATTCCAATTTGATTTTTCATAATGATTGTGCTGAAATATGTGCGACCACCTTAATGGCGTTAAAACGAATCCTAAAAGCTTCCTTTAGAGAGGGGCAATGACCTTCAATCATGTCCGTTTATCTGAAACAAAGAGCTTTGGATAGTAATGTTACTACATGATGATAAGCTTATTGAAAATATATTAATGTTGGCAGTAAGTCAAATGAAAAAAAAAACATGGAAGATGATAAATTGTAGTTAGCAGTTTCCTTTGTGTTCATTTTTATTTTCGTATTTTATATTTACCAAGGTCATTTTGTAAATGAGAAAACTGTTTATGTGGTATAATATTGAATGATAATGTTTAAATGACTAAAATATAATAAACTGAAATACTAAAACTCCTCAATGCTGTCAAAGTCAACGCGTCCACTGTTGTATGGCAATGCATTGTCTCTGTCCAAGGTAAATGTATGTAATGTAATTCATGAATTGACTTTGTATATTTATTTGAAATGGTGCTCTCTATAATTATGACTTTCGTTTACATTACTGACATTATATATATATTTTTTTTTACTCTTGACATTTGGATTGGTAGAATGAGAATTATTATATTGAATGAGAATTATTATAAATCGATTTGTATTTTTGTTATTGTTTTAAAATAGTCGACTTTCTCTATGGCACTAGGCTAGATTAATATTGTTTATTTACTTGACATCCTTTTTTATTATGAGTAGTGTAAGGGAAATCGAAATGTTTACTTTATCATTTTTAATCTATTTACAATTTATTTTTTTGTTTATTATTATATTTGGACATTTAAATATTGTAATAATGATAATGCATGGTCGAGAATTGAAGTAGCAATGTAGTAGTCTAGCGTCAATTATTGTGTTGATTGTTCTGTAATCAGGACCGATTTGTTTTTGGATTGTAGTGTGTGTAATAATTTTGTATGTGTGTGTAGTAATTTTCGATACAATGTAAAAATTGTTTGGAATTAATAAAATGAAATGAAATCATCAAATGCATCCTTCCGCCCTGAGTGGAGCGAAAGAGACTGTCGTACTTGCACTCACTAAAAACCACGGTGTTCCTACAATTGCTCTTTACGTTCCAGGATCACGGTCACGCCATGCCGTCCATTTTCATCGAGCTAAGTTCGGCGCAACGTCGACGTTTTGCAACTGACTCGGATTGGTAAATTCGGATTGGTAATTTGTTGATTAGTTACAGACAAAGCTCGAGGTCAAGATTGTGATCGAGATACGTTATTAATTCCCGGTGTTAGTGCTCGTATTGAGTGTCCCCGCTCTACTCCGTAAGTTCTCGTAGTTTCCTAATTACAAAAAGAAGAGTTAACTTTTAATTAGTGACTGCAGGCTCTGTGTGAAGTAGATAGAAGTAGTTCCCTAATACGGATCTTTTTGTAGGATTTAATTAACAGAGATTATATTTTGAGTATTCATCATGAAGGAGTGGGGGAGGTTTGCTCATTATCGCCACGCTGGGCAGGCGTGGTGGCGATCACAGAAAACGTAGTTTAGCGAAGAGGATGCTGATGCCCATCATCGTCCTGTGTCATTTTGTGAATATATTTTTCGGTCTCATACTTCACCGATGACATTGAGTTTCATGAAAGTTACGTAGAGCAAACATATTGCTGGTGTAGAAACCGTTACTTATAAGAACGTTACGGTGGCGTAAGTATATTATACTTGACGTTTCTCGTTACCCTAGAACTAAAAAAATGCTCTCACTTTTACTTTTCATTAAACATTATTGCCACAAAAAACCTTCCAGTAAGTATAACGTCGTCGTCTGAACATTTAGCGAAAGATTTACATTCCAATCCATTACGCGATGTGTGGCCTCTCGACCGACTGCCACATAAGGCGGCCGGTCAACACATTGTGAACTTACACGCATCATATATTTTGTGAGATATTACATTAACTGATAAATATCAGGCCTCTATATCCTAAATAAACTACAGTGTGATATCAATGGTCACAATGAGTAATATTTGATTTGATTCAATTAAGACCGGCCGGTTGGTGTGGTCCTCAGAGACGACCCGGGAAAAGGGCAAACTAATACAGTCTGTTTATACACACAACGATAGAACATGTTCTTTTATTACTGTATGTTTTCATCTATAAACTGTGGCCGCCTGAAAACCCATACAAATACAGTAATGTTGCTGTTAACTCTTTTCTACAATGAATTAAGTTTAAGAAATTTTGGGGGTTCGTAATAATTATCATTCTTGGGATTATGTAAAATTCAAAGTTATAAGGGGTCCCGTCATTCTATAACAATGACGCAATTACAACTTATAATTGATTAATTTAAAATAAACCACCAATAACACACCCCCGCTGTGATACACACATGCGCACACATACGCACACACATTTTGCAAACTATACGGTTGAAGTTTATGTTCTCATTTACATAAATCCTTGGTGTCGGCTTCAGCCTCGCTCGTACCATGAACACGCTACGTGTTGATCCCGGTGACGCAATGAGTGACGTCAATGATCTGCTCCCGGGAATCCTGACAAATCCCGGGACATGTCGTCCGACGCGACACTGTTTATAGTTATCGCGGAAGTGAATGTAAATGTTCTATCATGTGCTACTGGGATTGTATACGGCCTGGGTAGGTGTATTGTCACCTCGATATGTGTTTCAGCAGAATGATACAAATAACGCACATCGATGTAGGTATAAGAGTTTTAGCAAGAGTCCAAAAAATCTTTATTATTTCCCTGTAATCTATAAACAAAGGACTATTACCTATCTGTATTTTTTTCAATAATAGATATGTTCAATGTGGTGCCTCTAATTAATCATCGATAACAGCTATTGTATCTGTACAATAAATCACAGCACTTTAGCTATCGACCAACGCTCTACTTCCGCATGTCGGCGTCGTTTATTCGTCACATAATTATACTTTTAATTTAAAATTAATCTGAATTATTTTGTGATGATATTTCTGATCGTTGTTGTACATTAATAGACACTATGAAGGTGCTCCTTTTCCTTCTAAATGCCTTTCTTTATTGCATATCTGCGGCGATCGCTAAATACCGTACCCTCCCCCCGCTCTCTTGATCACAGACTAAGTGCGAGTTATGGAGAGATGCTGCCTACTCGTAGGTAACGTAGCGTTGAACAGACTTTATGTTCGGTGATGTTTAAAGCAGTTTATGTTCAGTGATGGCACGGTTGGCGCAGTAGTTGAGTGATCGTCTGCAGCGCAGAGTGTCGCGGATTCGATCCCCGCAGAAAAAATATTTGTATGGCGTGCAGGTAGTTATTCCGGATCTGTGTTCTGTTCTATGTTTGTAAACGTATCCACGATACAGGGGAAATTCCCAGTGTGGGGCAAGGTTTTATCTAAAAAGAACATTATAAAAATAAAGCTATGTATTTCGAGAAGTCAGTTTATGATGATACATTAGTTATTTAAAAGCTAAAGTTGTGTAGGCTAGGAAGATATTATTTGAATTCATTTTAGACAGATTATTTTCACTATTCATTTTTTTTTTCATTTTGAAGTTCTTTTAAACTCAAACGTTCAAGGTGAAACTTATCTCAAAAGAGCCATTCATACTTAAAAGCAGTTTCATCACACGTGTGTTGACACGGTGCCCGCTGTGGGGCATGTTCGCACTGTGCCCGCGTCTGTCAATGTAGCGCGATGAATGCAGAAACCGGCGTTGATGATGGAACATCTAGCGAGCACGACTTTAAGTTGAATAGGAGCTGGTAACATTCTGAATGCTAAATGATCCTACTGATGGTCAAGTCTATATAAAGCAAGATTGTTAGGAATGTGTTTTTAAAATTATTGCGAGTTTAATAATGTTCTAATATTACAGAATCTATTTATTGTAATAGGATTGTGATAAGGATCACACAAACTAACGGCCCTAATGGAGAAAAAAAAGTCCTTTGTTACAATATAAGACAGTAGCGTACTGCGTACCCCAGTATCTATAAGTAGTCTTATTATCATTAATTGGTACATTTTGTATAGATTATGAATAAAGTTGTAAGAATAACGTCCTCCTCCGCAGTTGATACCGGACGTGCATTACTCCGAGTTACTTGTTGACTTGCCTGATTCACTGAACAAATAAATGAAAACGGCCAGCCATGAGGTTAACTAAGTAAAAAATAAAGTAATTATTTAAAAAAAAATTAGTAAGCATAAGGGCTTAAGCCGAGGCCGGCCCAGAGAAAGGTGGTGAGATGATCTAGACGTTTACTATGAGGGCTGGTTCGAAGCGACCCAGCAAAAGAGTTCCTGGAAGGAATTGGGGGAGGCGTTTGCCTAGCAGTGGGAGAGTACCTACAGACTAAGGAAAAAAAGTTGTTATTACCCTCGATTAGCATCCAACTAAAAATAAACCTAGTGGAAACATCGCTCCACAGTCTATTCTCAGTTAGTGTATTTCGTTTAGTTTGGTATAAGATGCGGACAAGACCGTCCACTGAAACTTCAGCGTTACACGTATTCTGACAAAGATCCGCTTCGAGCTTCTTCGAGCAGTAGAATCCCAAGGCTTACAACAAGTTAGAATCGAAAAAGTCACTTCATTTGCTTCGTTCTACATACGTCGCACAGAGTTTGCGCGGTAATGTTCTAAGAAATTACGTGAGTAGAAATTATTCCGTGCCGTCCGAACACGTACTGAAAGTTACGACAACCGAGAAAGAACGAGAGACATGATCATGAGTTAGTATCGTATTGTTTCTGGGTATCGTGTTCCCCAGTACTGGGTAGTGCAGGTCTGATTGAAGCTGCATCTGGTTGGATTATAAGCTGACTCCAGCATAATTGGGAAAAGGATAGAGAGATGATAGCGGGTCGCTGCATTTTATATTTTGAATGAGCAGTGGGAGCTGAGTCCTTATTAAAAGTCAACGGTATTTTGTTTACAGCGTACTTGAAGTATTTACTGCATTTATAATACGAAAAAACTTTTTAATACAAAAAAGTTTAAAATAACTTTTCTTTCGGAAGTCTGTGGCTTTGTTATTTATTTCATTGACTATTGCCACCGACTTCCGAAAGAAAAGTTATTTTAAACTTTTTTGTATTCGTTTTTGAAGTTGATACTTTTTTTTTAAAGTTTTTATTTTACCCTTTTTAGTTAGTTCAGATATTCAACAAAAATATTCGTATAATCGTCGTCTTTAGAAATCTATAGCCAAGCGAGCAGCAAAAATGGATCTATGCGGGCAATGTCACAAGATATTCATTATTGTTATATATTAAAATCTTTTCTAGAATGTAACAAACACTTTTCCGAAAACTGTATGAAAATCGGTTCAGCCAAACGCGAGATAATCGTGAACAAACATACAATCGACTTTGAAAATCTACGATCCAAGCAGGCAAAAAATTCCCTATCTCAAAAACTACTGAACCAATTTTGATAAAACTTGCAGTATTCCCTAAATTGAACAATACCTAGTACAACAAAAAAAGAATTACTCAAATCGGTCTTGTAGTTCCGGAGATATGCGAACACAAACATAAAAACATACATACATACGCTTTTGGGATTTGGCACATTTGTTCAGACACTGATATAGAATAACGTATACGAAAACTGGGCAGTTCTGGAAATATTACATACATACGGGTCGAATTGATAACCTCCTTTTTTTTGAAGTCGGTAAAAACGAAAGAGCACCTTTAGTTTAAGATCTAAGAACAACTTCTTCCTTCATTTAACGTCTAAATTGATGATAGTACATATCTCTGATTGGTAAGAACTTTGTCATCCGGCCACACATCACACAAAGCTGATTTCTGAGAATTGTATCAGTAATTTAAGAAACCAAATACTTACAATGTATGTAAATCTTCCTTTTATAGCGCCAATAATTTTGCTTGCCACTTCAAGCCAAAAAAAAAAAATGTAAAATTCTCTGACCGGTGACTTGAACACGTCACCAACACAATTACCACTTATACAGTGAGCTTCATCTCTTGACGGTCGCTCTAGTATTCCATTACTCCTGATTACAGCGTTTTATCACGTACGACGACAGCGATTAGCAACCGCAGCATTGTGAACCATATTACTTTTACGGCACGGTAGATATTAATGTTGTACAGCAATTTAATTTACATGCAAATAACACCATTTATGTCAATAGAGTATTGATAAACGTATGTTACGTAATCATGATGTGTGGCGGAACTCGTAACGCGTAGGGGTCGTAGCGGCGCTACGTGGCTACGGCGTAGCATGTAGCACAGCTACGCGCGCCGCGCCGTCCACACGATGACGTCACGTCTCCTGATTTACACTTTTGTTTGTTTCTGTCCTCTTTATTTTAAGGAACTTTTATCTCTTAACGTGTCGGTCCGACCCCGTGTGTGTTGTGCGAGACTTACGTAACTTTGTGTTTTTAACAAAAAGATTATCAGTTTCCTCTGAGGTACATGAAGGTTATGAGTAAGCTTCATACAGTAAGTTCCCAACTAAATAAAACAAACAATTCTCATCCTAATGTATATATATTTTACTGACAAGAGTATTTTATCGCTTACGGTGAAATTATCTGTCGCAAGAGGAAAACAGGTGTGAAACTTTAACATTTTAGTCTTATAAAGCGTAATTTAATAATATTGTGTGTGTAAATGTAATAATGTTAGGAGTTTTCTTTCCCAACACATTCAGTTTTCGTCTGAGATTAGGTTTGATAATAAAATCTCATGTTTCCTACAGCAGGTAACAACGATAATTTATTTGCTAACGAAAAGCGCTTTTCCCGAAGGACTAGTTTGTTAGTGCTGTTGGTAGCGCTGGTGCTAACAAGTTGGTCCTTGGAGCCGGATCGTGGCTCGACGTGTTTGTTGATTGCATTCAGAGTGCCGTGACGTCATGGGACGTTTGACCGGTGCTCAATACTGGTACAATCATGTCGATAGGAAGTGGTGCGAAACTGATCACGCTAAACGATGTTACTGGAAAATAATTATTCGGTTTCAAATAGATTTAGAGCCTATGCACACCACGTTTTTTAAACGGCGCGTTTTCATCAGAGCGGTTTGTTGTCATTTGTTCTAGGCTGCGACTGACTTGCGTGCGTATGGTATCTGCATCGCGTCAAACGCGCTGCACCGGCGCGTTTAAAACACGTGGTGTGCATAGGCTCTTAGATAATCTTGTTAAATTCAAGTGCTGCAATCATGTAGCCGAACATTAAGCGCATCTATTTCGAAACAATATAAAATAAATATAAATTATCTTATTATTTTTGTTTTCACTGTGGTCACTCCACTGTTTCTTTATGCTAGTTATAAACCTGTGTTGAGCTACTGTGACCATGGGTTTTAGGATGCCACCCCCGGGATGGGGAAAGTGTTGATATGTTTTGTTGATTTTTTTAATTTTTTTCCTTATAGTTAAACAAACTATCACTCGATCATATCAAATTCCGTCCACAATTATTGACGATAGATGAACACGAACACGCAGACTTCATAGTGGCTCGCTCCCGATCGAGACTCAAACAATTAGTATTATTTTAATTATTTAATTATTTTCATTCTGGATACATTTAACGTGCACATCATACTACATCGTTCTCACATGTATTTATCCTTTATTTAACGTTACTAATAATGTAATTTCAACATAAGTAATGTAAATCTTTTTGCCCATTGTTCTCCATGCCGAGATCTACTATTTGGAATGGACAACTAAGCTACTTTTAATTATTTTTTTTATTAGACAACTAGCTGTGCCCGCGACTTCGTTCGCGTAGATGTCGGAACTCAACAATGTATTTTTTTTAAACAAAAGAATTTTTCTAAAATAAAAGTAAGTGCCTTAGTTACTCGTTATTACATCAGCTACCTGCCAATAGAAGTCCCGTCAAAATCGGCCCAGCCATTTCAGAGATTACCCATTACAAACAGACAGACAGACAAAAATTTTAAAACATGTTATTTTGGTATATGTACCGTACACATATTCGTATGCATGTAGTAAAAAACGGGTATTTCAATATTACAAACAGACACTCCAATTTTATTTATAATTATGTATAGATTAAGACTGGACTGCAGCTTTATTTTATGTTTTTTTTTTTTTGAATATTCAAAAAATTAACTACAGTCAAAAGTGCCTGTAATGGTAAACTGAAACAATTTGTATGTGGAATCAACATAATTAAGTATATAAGGATCTCACCCGGTATGCTCGGCCGCTCCTCCGCCTGCACAGCAGTGGTCAGTATCACAAACACAGATCACTCGGTCAAACCATATTATGATCACAAAATACACATGCACATAACTATGTTATTATTTTAGGTTTCATTCACATTTCTTTATTTTCTCAATTTCACAGCACAAAACTATAATTACCAAAAAAAATATACCTATATATGGTGTATACTGTATAATATGTATACTATGTGTTTGCCTAATGGTAGCCATACACCATCCTGCCTATCGTATGACGCTTGCAATTGTTTCAAATTGGCAGTTCGTCCATATACACCATACACCATACTGCCTATCGTACGATCGATTTGACACAACTTCAAATCTGCAGCAGCGATGCCAACTTAGCAACTTTATAGCTAGATCTAGCTATTATTCGGTGACCGATAGCTACAAATTTATAAAATTGTAGCTGTCGTCACCGAATAATAGCCAAATGCATCACTGCTGCCGATTTGACGTTGTGTCAAATCGATTTGATGACCTATCAAATTGGCATGTCATGCCATCAAATACAACAAAACAATTGCAAGCGTCAAATCGATCGTCGATAGGCAGGATGGTGTATGGCTACTATAACACTCCACGTAACTTTTCCAAGATCCACGTGCAAGTGATGTTTAAGAGAGCACATCTACACGCGTAGCACGTCCAATTCTATCCCTCTCTATAAAAATAGACAAAGTTTTTTCTATTCAATTCGACTTTTTTTTTTCTGTCTAAAAATAGCACGACTGTCGACGACTAAAGTTTTTTTTTTCTTTTTCTACATTTAAAACATCGCCATACTTAAGTCTATACTTCCGTTGAGAAACATGTTTCGACGGTGTCATGATACATGAGTGCAACAAGTATCAAAACAGTTATTGATTTAATTTAGAACATACAACTCAATACTATGACTCATACCAAAGAGAGATTTAATAAATTCTTTTTTTGTTTGTTGTGTATAAATTCAAAAACTACTGTACCAATTTTAAAAACTCGTGCACCAATGGAATACTAAGTTAATAGAGAGTATTTCTTTGAAATCTGCACGGACGAAGTCGCGGGAATAATGCTAGTAGTATATTATTCGGTACAATCGGCTCGCTCACTGCAGCAGTGTGTGACTGTGGGCCAACAGGTAGCTGACAGTTGGAACAAATATAATACAACAGTAACTGACTCTCATACTTTATAAAGGTTTTTACATTACTTTAGACTCCTATGTATCTATTAACGCGTTTCAATTCACAAATAGCTACCTACTACTAGAGCTAGAACTTATACCCATAAAAGTTATGAATTTTCTCACATAAAATAAATAAACAAGTCGAATTGTAAACCTTCTTTTTTCGTTGAAAAATGTTAAGGAAACAAAAATAAAATATGAATAGGAAGACGTTTATAAATGAAAGACAAATCGAAACCACTTCTTCCAAATGTCACAGAGAGATTTTTCAGCATTTATCAAGTAAATTAACGCCACCAGAGGTATTATCACAAGATTCCTATATTTTGTTTACGGCGTACTTGAAGTATTTGCTGCGTTTAATGTATGTAAAAATGGATAAAAAAAGTGTACGAACGAGGAACTCATTTTTTCCTTAAAAAATTAACGCCAAAGTTCCAGTTTACATTACTTACATTACAAAACGGGAAAGTCATGATAGGGCTATCATCAACACTCTTTCACAGATTCATAAAGATCAACTCACTAAGATCTCAAGAAGGAATATTTTGGTAAACAACTTTCTTAAAATTCTGTCGTATGTCAAAACTTTGTAAACATAAAAATCAACTACAAAAAAACATTAAAAATTGAAATTAATTATAAGTAAGCAAGTAAACTTTTGTAAAAGTTCTGTCACAATAATGATAATCACGCACGTCGATATTCGTGGAGGTGTCACAGTGCGCGCCGCGCTCGCTCGCGGCCGGCTCTCGACTGCCGCCAGCCGCCCGCCGCTCCGCAGCACTCACCACGCACAGGACGCCGGCTCCTGGCGCCTTTTGTTTACCACCATGATGACAGAATGGACAGGCAGTGCTCCACACACACATCAATTGGCCAAGCTCAGCAATCACGTATACGATACAGATACAGTCATAATCTCATTGTGATGAATTCCGTCATAATATTTCAGGAGGTCTAAAACCACTACAAAAGGGTCGTTCCCAAAGGTCCACGATTCTTTTGTTCTCTGTTTCCCAACGGCTCCATGACAAATTATAATATTGTTTTGAATTTGCCTACATGAGTTCCCAACGGGTCCAGGAGATTTATAAAAAGTACAGTCAGTAACAACGATTTCATGTAAGAAAAATGTTCAGAGTTGTCTTTTTGACTGGTTTAAAAGCTTGTGATAAAAATTAATGAATGAGAAGGGCCTCTTTATAATTACACCAGCTTCTATTATGTGATAAGTATATATATATGTGTGTGAAAGTACTAGGCTTACGACATGATTTCAAACAGGGTGGTTTGTTTTTTAATATAAATCTTCTTAAAGTTTACCAGCAAAATTACTAGGGTACCATAAGTTCAAGGAGGTATGTATTTGATTAAACACCTGCACTAGACCAGTCTTGATCTTTTACTTTATTACGATGAATAATTATTAAATACTTATAACTTAAAATAAAAACCACCTTGAACTTATGCCAGCCTAGTACTTTTGCTGGTTAGTAACATTATTTCAGTTTTTAAGCTTATAACCAAGCTGTTGTTGTTGACTGTATCAAACATTCTCATGGACCCGTTGGGAACAAAAAAAAAAAAAGGTTGCACTCCAGGAGTGCCGGTAGAAGTGAAAACTTTTTTGTTACTATGTTTTATTTTTAATTTGAATGACGTCTTACTCATTTTCGATCAGGGTCACGTGACCCTGACGGTCACGTGACCCTGACGGTCACGTGACCCTGACGCGAGTTTTAAATTTTTTACCCATTACAGAAAAAGTGTACAACGCCGCTAAAGAAGTTTTCACTTCAAAAATATTTTTAAATGTCGTGGACCCGTTGGAAATAAATGTATGGACGTTCAATTTTTGAGAACAATAGACTCATGGTCCTGTTGGGAACGACCCTAGAAGAATAATAATATGAGTTGTAAAAATGTAAAATGCTCTATTCTATTTTATAACATAATACAATTAAGCCATAGAGTAGAATAAGTAAAGATTCTGCTAAAGTGGCCTTTATAGATGCCGTGGACGAAAGCTATACATTCCGTTTTCAAGACTTGTTTAAAAATAATTAAAGTACTCGACTTTTTTAAATTTTCCCTATCTCTAGGAATTTCTCCTGTATTGTTAGTGTATAAATTTACTAACATTAAAACTGACTACAAACAACCAAACTTCAGAATTCACATTTACTATGATATTATAGGTTAGATTCTCAAGAAATTTTCCTCCTTGTTATTTTCCTTACCCGCACAACAGTCCTGTGGAAAGTTTATACGAAATAGTATGAATGTTCCTGCGAGAGTGTCGACGCTCTCTGTTCAGCGCTCTGAATCTGGCGAGTCCCGCCTGACACAATTAATAAAACAAAGTTTTTTCATTTCTTCCTAACGACTGTTTCAGACTCGAGTGTCATAAACATGTTTGTCCAGTTAGCCGTTGTCTCACTCTCAGGACCAAAGGAAACCAGCTTTCAGATGTCACTAAAATGTTAACCTACGAGTGGAACTCGTTTATCCCACAGGAACGTTATACCGGTATAAAAAGTATCTAGATCATAATGTGTTAATACAGGCTGTAAACTATCTGTGTATTACGTTTTCACCCAAATCCGTTTAGTAATCTTTGTGTAAAGAGTAACAAAAATCCATCCGCACAAACTTTACGCGGCCGTTTCCCTTATTATTTCGTCATCCTGAATCCGCCATAAAATACTGGCCGAAGTTGCGTACACAATGGCGCACAATCACGAACACTTGGCGTCACTTCCGCTCACAACTTGCTTATAATAATATATAATGTGTTAAAACTGTTACAAAGTTCTCTGAGCTAGCTGTTTAAAAAGTTGAAGCTCTCTGACAACTCAGACTTTTAATTTTTATTTCAGCACTTTTCAAATAATTTAGAAAAATTTAAAAATTTCATTTTAGTCAACTAACAATCATCCATGGAACCAAACATTCAAGTGAAGATATTTAGACCTCGAGAACGCGACGCTACATTAAGACGATATATTTAGCCAGACTACCTAACGGACCCGACCTAAACATAAAATAAATTAATAACAAGTTTTTCAAAAGTCCCGCGTCACACCATCATTTTCACAATTCAGCATCAACTTTCCAACCTAGTCAATTGCATGTTCATACACAGCCTATCTCATTCATGGTTATTTTCCTTGACCGGATTGTGGCAGACTAATCATCAACAAAAAGATATAATATAGTGACGTCTATCGAGCAATAGAAGAACTAAAATAAAAATGCATCGTACCATAAAGTTCTCCGCTTGTTTGGAACATTCCACCAATGACGGAGCCGAGTGCCCACCAGACACAGCACCCGACTGGTCGGAGGTACATACCTTTTCAATGGAGTATCGAGGAATTTGCCCCATTACTAAACTTTTTTAACAACATCTACTTACACTTTTTTCTTTGCCTTTAACTTACTTCGAAACGATGACAGATAAAAGACAGTTGTATTGCAAAAACATTCGATTTTTTTTTATTGAAACGTAGGAATACAATAACATGCAGCTAAACAAACATACTTACATTGGGCCTTACGAAACTATAAAATAAAATATTCCTCGTAACGATTTATATTGTGACTCCGACAAATAGGACCTTTTTAAACCCCCGATAGCCACTGACATGCGGCTACCCAGTAAATACGCACGTTAACATTGATAGTATTTATTTTAATAATATAAAGATCTACATTTAACGAGTCTATTTTACAATAATTTTGTGACATTCGTTCGTAACCATCCGAATTTTACAAGCAAATTTTAAAATAAAATTACAAAACTCTCTGTAAACCTAAGCCTTTATTCTCTGTGTCAATTTTAAGCAAAATGACGCTCATGTCTATGATGCCCGTCGAAGGCAAGCTTGACTGCTACATAATTATGCTTAGCGAGGATAAAACGTCGTCCGTCGTCCGTCACCACACGGACTGGGCTAGCACTCGCTGTCACGGGATCTCTACTAACATCTAACCAGCATAAAATTGTCTTCCTTTCTTCACTTCAGCTCAAAATACATTAGAATACTAGAAATTTATACCTCAATGCGCGCCACGCATCAGTTCAGATTATAGTTTTGAGGGTAAAGTGTAATTTAATTATATACAATGAAGAATATAAATAAGAAGCAGGTTGTCGGTACAGACCGGTAGGTGCGGTACAGATGGGTGTGGTCTGTGCCCACAATCACTTTTATTAAAAAGCACCCTAACCTAAAACAACTAACAGACATACACGATCAGCGCGCTGGAATGCATGACAACTCTACTCCTAATAGGTATACACCGTCAAGTTGACCGCACACCGCTCTCAGTGCACTGCAACTTGCCGATTAACTGAATAGTGTATTTATTGCTGGCATTACATATCACGTGTGCATAAGCTTTTTAGCATGATAATTGAATAAGAGTTTCTATTATCCACAAAATAAATCTAATAATAATGTTAGTTTATAAAAGACCATGGCATGAGTGAATTCATGAGTACTAGTTTCCTTGCTCCAAATAACTTGTAGAACAACATGGAGTACACCACGTCTCGCGCTTACACAACACTCCTAGATGTCGGCGGGACGACACCGCGGCGACGTCGCGACGCGACGTCGCAGTTAACCTTCCCCCGACCATCTCACTCCGAGGTGCTTGTTGTTTATACCAGCTTTGTGTTCGACTTTCTGTGTAGGTCAGCACATTCTTTCTTTCGTAGCGAAGGATTTACATAATACAGCCTCACATTTTCGTGGCTTTAAAAACGCTTATAATAACTTTTTGAGTATTAAAATCAGTCATAAATATCAGAATACACCTATTTCGATTGATTATTTCAGCTAAGGTCACCAAAAGATAGAAACCCACCACATCCGGCTTCCCTGGCATGAGTGCTGTCGTGGCGTATGTTTTCCCGCACCACTAAGATTTCCACCTCTTCCGCAGTGAGTGCAGCTAGGTGTGCGCGTACGGCAGGTGAGCGTCGCGGATCTGTCGCGCGAGCCAAGCGACGCCGTCCGCGAGCCCGGCGCCCGACAACGCGCAAGAGGCGCATATGTGCCATGGTTTGTCCGTGATCCGCTCCAGACCCAGCGCTGCAACATTACGACAACATTTATTGAACTAGAGCCAAGAGCAAACATATCTTGAAAAACAGCAGCGCTATTAACTCGCGAAAGAAAGATGCAGAAAAAGATTCAAGGATTAATGATGTATTTTTATATGGTTTGTAAACTAGTACTCAATGGCTATTCCCATACGCCAGGAGCCCTTTGTCAGTTTTTTGTGTTTTAGCTGGGAGGAAGAGATGACGGAACAAGCTTCCCAGCAAACAACAAAGTAGGTTGGAGCTACGTACCGGCGGCGACCTGCATGGGCGCGAGCGCGTGCGGCGCGTCGCTCTTGTTGGCGAACACAAGCAGCGGCACGCGACGCCCGAACATGTCCGGGTGCGCCAGCAGCAGCTCCAGTTCCTCGCGCGCCACCACTGAACCACAGACCATCAACAATACAACATCACCCTCATACGTTAAAAGTGGATTGAAGTATTCGTCGAGCATGACTGCGATCACCTAATTGGTGAGGCGTCTGGTGTACTGAATCAGAATGCCGCCGGCTGAAATCTTCCTTGCAATCGAATTTTCATTTCTACAAAAAGCTTTATTAAAAAACTTTTTTCAAAAAAAATTACCCGCCTTCAAAAACAACCACAAAAAAGGGTAACAAAAAAGGGTAAAATAACCTACAAAATAACTTTTCTTTCGGAAGTCGGTGGCTTTGCTTTTTTATTTTGTTGTCTTTTTGCCACCGACTTCCGAAAGAATAGTTATTTTGTAGGTTATTTTACCCTTTTTTGTGGTTGTTTTTGAAGGCGGTTAATTTTTTTTTTTTGGAAATACTTGGGACTAAACTTGGACTTGGGATTCAAATTCAATTACGGGCAGTACCTAGCAACAAAGACCAGTGATTGAACATACTCGTAAAAAACGGCCAAGTGCGTGTCGCAAAGCACAAAGTGAAGGGTTCCGCATTCTAAATTTACAACTAAAAACCATCTTCTGCCATACCTGCATTATGTTTAGGATAATTAATGTTATTCAAGTACATTTTATAAGTTGATTTACTTTTACTCGTAAACCGGTTTAGCATATTTAGCCCTGATAGTTTTCCTTTTAACTTCGTGTACTACTACCGTGAATTTTTTTCACACACGGCAACACAACCGTATAGCTGGTAGAGGGTTTCTTGTTTAGTATGGAATACTAAGCTACGTGATCAGTAGGTACGTCAAAGTTCACGTCACTTGCTGTGTTTGAATGCAGCTTGTTCAAACCGATATCGTGTCACAAACATACCGGTGCGGTGCTCCGACCACCTCGGTCCGTAATTACATCGGCCACCGACGGACTACCTTCCTAATTCATCTTTGATCTGAGTCACCGACAAACACTTCCACAGCGAATGGCGAGTTGCGCAAACTTTCAAATGTAATCTATTCCTGCAGGCCGTGCACCCCGCAGCGTAATCAATATTAATTTGCTATCATTTCAAATAAGTAAACAAATACCTGTATGTTTTCCCATTTTCTGAAGTTTTATACAAACTATTCACCTCTAAATTATAGTGGAAGCTTGCTTTTGAAAATAAGATTAGAATGATCAGTAATATCCTGAATTTCAAGACCGTTTGCAGAGAGACTTAGTCATAGCGAAATAACAAGTAAAGCCTGTGGTTGGAGCAGCGCATTGAAATTGGAATGTACTGACCGAGGCGTAAGTGATCCGCCGAGTCCACGACGAAGATGACAGCGTGCGCGCGCCTGTAGTGGCGCTCCCAGAGCGCGCGGTGCCGTGGCGCGCCCGACACGTCCCACGCGCTAAACGCCACGCCACCACCTGCACATGACACAGGCACGGGTCAGCGCGCGCGGGACACGGTGACACCCATAACTCGGTGTGCAGCAGTACGCACTGGTGAAGTGCTCCTGGGCATGTCCGACGGTGGGCACGGTGGGCGCGCGCGCGTCCTGCGGCCGCAGCGCGTTCAGCAGCGTGCTCTTGCCGCTGTTGTCCAGCCCGAGCACCAGCACCGTCACCTCGGCGCGCCCGCGCCCCAGCCACACCGACAATTTGTCCAGCAGACCCATACCCAACTGCAACAGACACTGTCGCTGTACACCAATTCGATTTATCAACTGTAATCACCCTAACACGACGCCTCTAGAGAGCATTATTGGGTATCACGTTATTATTATCGAAATTGAAAGTCTTTTTGGATTTAGTAACGATACAAGGTCTCTATTCCCAGGACCTATACTATTTCAACACCCTTTTATGTACAACAGCGGGGTCCATATTGGCTCACCTAAAGTTGTTTACCCGAAATTGCTCTTCCTAACGGTTTGTAATCCGAATGATCACTCTTCCTAAAATTTTTCATCCTAAAGTTTTCATTCATACTTTTTGTAGTGCTACCGGCGATGTTCATAACACTCATGTTTCCGAAAATTTTTATCAATAATATCGTTATTGTAAATATATTTAAACTCCTACTGTTTTTTATCATAACGTTTTTATCCCTAAACATTATTACGATAATATTTTTAGTTAGTCAGAAAAGTCGACGGAGCACCGCTTCGCGGTGCTCCTACTACTGGGTGGTTTAAAAAAAAATAACCACGAAGGGAATAGCGGGGTCTTTCAGACCCCGCCATCCCCTTCTAACCTAACCTGTCCGAGTCGGGGTGCCCCCAATCGTTTGGTCAGAGTGCCGTCTTGGGAGCACTATGAAAAAATGCCAACAAAATGAAATAAAATAAAAATAAATCTAAACAAAAAAGATATGACTTTTAATAATAGTGTAAAAGAAGGTTATGTTGAGAAAATATAGGAAAACAAATAATAGTTTAATAGATGTTTATTGCTACTGACATTATGAAGTCGAATGATTCGGAATTATGAAAATTAGTGACAGAGCAATTAGGAGTTGTGATTATTAGGGTTAAAAATGTTAGGAATACAATTTTCGGGTTTCCAATGATCGGAGTTTAAATTTTAGGTGAACTTTGGCGCGCCCACAACAGCGATGTTATTACCATTCTGTTGCTTATATGAATAAAATCAATAAAATATAGGTACTTATTCCTAATTGTCTGCAGAATATTGTCACATACGTGACAAGCACAACGAATTAACAACTAACTTACCCCTTGTCAGGATCTCACATAGCCAAATAAAAGTTATTAATTAGTTGAGTACTGCGTTTACTGTTGGGACGTGGGTGGTCGGTGGCCGGCACAGATAACACAACTAATTGCTGCTCACAGTTCAGAATCAACTCAATCAGTATTGAGACAAGTGAGAACTTGTTCGGTATCGACGCCGGTTGCCATGGCAACGTCGTACACAACACTCTACGATCGGTAGAGATGCGCAAAATGTGTCAGTGAAAAGAAAATGAATGAAGTATATCTTTTCACTTGATGAAGTAGTTCATTCATTCATTCAGTACTTCATTTAGTTCAACAAATCAGAACGAGTTCTTGAATGAGATGATTCACTGAACTAGTTCATTAGACTAGTTCACTGGACTAGTTCACTGAATTAGTTCACTGGACTAGTTCATTGGACTAGTTCACTGAAGTAGTGATTTAGAGAAATGATGCATTTCACTAAATCACTAGTTCAGTTTTATACGAATATCGATATTCCTTCATCTACACATATAATAAAACTGTTGTCTGTTTGTCGGTTTGTCGGTTTGTCGGTTTGTCTGTTTATTTGTGGCTCCATCACGTAAAATGTACGAAGGCAATGTAAATAACCTTTATACACAACGATCGAGCGTAACTTGAGGACTAATTAATTTTATTAATATATTAATAATTAATTAATTAATAATTTTTGTTTCATTGCAATCGGTTAAGTCTATCAAAAGATATTTGAATTTAAAGTGTTCCAGACCCAGAAGTAAAATTACGGTCAGTTTACACCGAGACGCGCAGTTCAGTAGCGCGATCTAGCTTGGAATAGAAAAACTACATACCTATTCAAATATGGTGTGGACTGGAGTGGAGTGGTTTGGACTGGAGTAGAGTAGAGTAGAGTAGAGTAAAGTAGAGTAGAGTGTAATGGAATAGAATGGGATGGTTTGGGATGGAATGGAATGAAAGAAAAGGTTTTTATTAGACTCACACTAGAATGGGAATGAGTGGGATGGAGTGGGATGGAGTAGGATGGAGTGGGATGGAGTGGGAGGGAGTGGGATGGAGTGGGATGGAGTGGGATGGAGTGGGATGGAGTGGGATGGAGTAGGATGCAGTGGGATGTAATCGGATGGAGTGGGATGGAGTGGGATGGATTAGGATAGAGTGGGATGTAGTGGGATGGAGTGGGTTGGAGTGGGATGGAGTGGGTTGGAGTGGGATGGAGTGGGATGGAGTGGGATGGAGTGGGATGCAGTGGGATAGAGTGGGATGGAGAGGGATGGAGTGGGATGGAGTGGGATGGAGTAAGATGGAGTGGGATGGAGTGGGATGGAGTGGGATGGAGTGGGATGTAGTGGGATGGAGTGGGATGGAGTGGGATGGAGTGGGATGTAGTAGAATGGAGTGGGTTGGAGTGGGTTGGAGTGGGATGTAGTGGGATGGAGTGGGACTGAGTGGGATGGAGTGGGATGGATTAGGATGGAGTGGGACTGAGTGGGATGGAGTGAGATGGAGTGGGATGCAGTGGGATGGAGTGGGATGGATTAGGATGGAGTGGGATGGAGTAGGATGAAATGGGCTGGAGGGGGATGGAGTGGGATGGAGTGGGATTGAGTGGGATGGAGTGGGATGGAGTGGGATGTAGTGGGATGGAGTGGGTTGAAGTGGGATGGAGTGGGTTGGAGTGGGTTGGAGTGGGATGGAGTGGGTTGGAGTGGGTTGTAGTGGGATGGAGTGGGATGGAGTGGGACTGAGTGGGATGGAGTGGGATGGATTAGGATGGAGTGGGACTGAGTGGGATGCAGTGGAATGGAGTGGGATGGAGTGGGATGGATTAGGATGGAGTGGGATGTAGTGGGATGGAGTAGGATGAAATGGGCTGGAGTGGGATGGAGTGGGATTGAATGGGATGGAGTGGGACTGAGTGGGATGGAATGGGATGGAGTCGGATGGAGTGGGTTGGAGTGGGATGGAGTAGGATGGAGTGGGATGGAGGGGGATGGAGTGGGATGGAATGAGATAGAATGGGTGCTCTAATCCAGTAGCAATTCTTCTGAATCTGAACGACATAGGGCGTTTATTATAATCACCTCAAATATTCTTGAAAAATAAATTCTAAATACAGGGATTATATGAAAACGATATGATTTATAAAAAACGTGGCGAGAATTAAGCGCTTCGCACTAAAAAATACATTGTTAAATTCCGACATCCACGCGAACGAAGTCGCGGGCACAGCTAGTACTTTAATACGAATATAGTCTTTACGGGAAACGGACCTACCGTTTCCCGTAAAGACTATATTCCTATTACAATAAAGTTCATACTTATTAGGGTGAATAGAGTAACTAAGCGAAAAGAAACACTGAACTAAAGACACATTTGAATGGCCAGTAAATGAATGAAAAGTTCATTTTGGGAAATGAACTAGTTCATTTACTTCAATCGTTCGCAACTACCCGTGTCTAACGATCGGTACCACCAGCGCTGAACGATTGGTGCGCCCGCGTGTTAGGTTCTCGAAAATTATTATATTCGATTCACAAAATTAGAACTCAACATAATAATATTATAACATAGTTCTAAATCACATGTTGGCATTAAATATACCGGAAGTTATACCGACAATATTCGTGAAATTAATATGTACCACTGACTGATTTGCGGAAATCTATTCAATATAATGTTTTATAGTATTTTATATGGGCCTTGAAGCCTGAGTTAAATAAAAAAAAAAATAAAAATTAAGTATTTTTAATTATTTTTTGAAAACATTACAATGCAATGAGTACAATCGTCCATAGTCTCGTGGGCGATCTCCTTCATCTTCATCATCTAAATTCTAAGCTAAAAGGGGGACATTGAAAATCTTAGGGCTTAATCTCGAAACCGCGAGAGTCCTAGTAAAACTATGCAATAAACACATAATTTAACATTTAATATCACATTGTTCAAACATTAGGTACTTATGGACTAATTAGTAGTAGGTACTGTGTGGCAGTTGAAGACAAGGTCCAAGGCGCTTACATTTGTTTTGTAGACGCACCGGGGGATTTAAAATGTCCCTTTAGCAGAATATAGATTGACTATTCGTTTGGATTGATTATTCGACACAGTCAGTCAATATTACGAATATTCAATCCATTGAAGATTTTTATCGCAATTAGGTTTTTGATCCTACGATTCTGCTAAAGAGCCCTTTTCAAGCCTCCAGGTCCTACCAATTCACTGGCCCAGGTACGCCACGCAAATGTCGCTCAATTATCTGTCTTCTCATAGAGTTTTCACAAAGAATTAATCAGTTCGTTCTTGGACTTATATTAGTGTAACAGTTCACATTTTGGTGGCAACAGTGTGTGCACTACACTCCTCGGTGCGCACCGCTTCACAAGGCGGTGCCGGCGGACAGATGACGTCATAGATCTGGTCGGGAGTGCGGCCTCGCGTCTCGGGCAGCGCGCACGCCGCGAACAGCGCCAGCGCCAGTGTGAGCAGCGCCGCCAGCGCCAGCGCCGCGCCCAGCCCCCCCCCGCGCGCCGCCAGCGGGAACGCCACCACCTCCAGCGCGTTGCCCCCCCACGCCGCCGCGCTCACCAGCGTCACGGCGCACCCGCGGTACTGCAACACCACACACGAACACTCAAACACTTCCTCAGTCTCAGAACCAGCGAGCAGCGGAACGCGGCGCCGGTACAGGGCGGCTTTTATTAGGCGTGCCACTGACAATGGGTTTGCTCTAAGCCAGAATCTAGCTATTGCTAAGATGAAGCGAGCGCACCCTAAAGCAAATGGAACTCCTGCGCACCGACGGAACACGGTTAAATTGTTTGGCGCCAGACTCCAACAGAGCGGTGTTCGCGAGCTAGGCGACCCTACTTAGGTTTGCCACCAACATTAGGATCGCTCACAGCTGGTAACATTTATGTGAAAGTGAAAAGGGTAAGAGGTTAAAATAATTCATGACAACTAAGGGATGACTAGTTTCTGCTGAAATACTCGTATTCCACTCATTTAAATAACGCATGGAATCAGCATCGTTTAACTAAATGATCCAACACACACGCCGCCATCCGCCACACACACGGTCACAAGTACCTGGTAGTGGAACATTTCAGCGAGCATAGCGTAGGGCGCGGGCTGCAGGCCGGCCGAGTCCGCGAACACGGCGGCCGCCAGCGCGCCGCCCGCCCACGCGCCGCCCGCGCCCGCCCACACCGCGCCCGCGCCGCCCGCCAGGCACAGACCCGTTGCCAGCGCGCACCACACCATCAGCCGCTGAAACATTGACAACAATTTAAATCACTCGAGAGTTTACAAGCTACCAAGATTAATTTCACGCAGAAATTCAAAAGTATTTTACCACTTTTCTAAGTATTTCTATAATTTTGTAATGAATTACCTTTCTGCCAACTTTCTCGACTAGATACAAGGCCAGTGCTGAGGCCACGAACTGCGCGGCTCCGAGCAGCACAGCGTGGCGCGCGGGCGAGCCGAGCACGCCGGCCCCGCCCCCCGCTCCCGCCACGTCGTCGCGCGCCAGCACGAACACGCGCTCGGCGAACTGCAGCAACGCCAGCACGCCGCACGCCTCCTGCCCCACCACCGCCACCAGCACCAGCACGAACGCGCGCCGCCGCCGCGCATCGCTCACTGCGCATCATACATTCTCATATTAAATCGCTCATCGATCGATACTTTGACATTTAGATACGCGAGAGCGTGTCAGAGCCAAGCAGACGCGCTCACATTGTGTAATGGGCCACTTTTTAGCCCCTCATAAGTCAAAAACTGTGTAACCTAGACTTATTATTAAATTTGGCATATACAGGGTGTTTCTTTAAAATGGGACAAAAGGGAGAAATCCGAATATTGACAATTTGGGCGTTTTTATTTTTTGGGTCGTGTGAGTTGTCCGCAGAAATGAGTGAAATTGGCCAAAATTTTTTTTAGTGCCTTTCGGCTCTGTTTCATGTAAGGATCATTGTTCGAGTTAATCGAACACTCAGCAAAAATGCATAATTGCATTTGTTCGAGTCAATTAAACGATCAGCGAAAATACATAATTGCATCGATCGCAAGTATGCACATTCGCTCCAATCCCACAATATCGAACCAGTTCGCGATTAGATCTCTTTTGAGACACCACGCACTCAAAACCATAACCATTACCATTTAACCATTTTACCAATAAGTAGTTGTATAGTTTACCATTTTACTTTGTAACTCTTTATAGTGATTGAATATAACTGTTTCCACTTTAATAGAAGACTTTAACTTTAACCAAATAAACCATTATCTTATCAATACAAAAAGTAGTGTTAGGTCACCATAGCACCGAACGCAGCTTTTTTCATGGTCCTTCGAGAATTTATTTACCAGTGAATACCAGTGAAACAGTGCCACGCAAACCAGAGCTTCGCTGCAATTTGACGGTTGGAGCAAACAAGGTCAGATCAAACCATTTATTTACACTAACCAAGTTCAACTCCAAATATGGATACTGATTCCTTGTTCATGAGCCAAACCGAGCTCTACGATATCTTGACCAAATTTTTAACCAATCTAAAGAAGGATGGATCCGAAAGGAAAACCGTCGATAATTACAAGCGCAAGGCTAGCATGTTAGAAGCATACTGGCGCGATTACCAAGACAATCATAGGAAGATTTGTGAGCTTGGGAAACTTGATCACATTTATTTCATGAAAGGTTGTTTCGATACAGCCCAGGAAGTTTATTTGAAAAGCAAGGAAATTATTGATAAAACCCTCGGGCAGTTAACCACAGCGCAGCTTCAAGCAGGAAGTCCTCGTAGACCCGGTGCAGAGGAGTTAAAACCATTACCAGGTAGCCGAGCTGAACAATACCTAAGTGCTGACTATCGCAGGCCGGAGGTTGAGGCAACGCAGCCACGTCCAGGTACGTCATCTTACAGTGAGCAGTCCTCGCAGCGAGACAATTTGCCTTATACAGGGAGAGGGTCCAGCAAGCTGAACGAGTTAGTGAAAAAGCAGAATATAAACTTCAAGGCGTTTATGAGAACCGTATGTAATATCCAATTGAATACGTATGAGAACCAATGGCAATTCGAGAATGCTCTCAAATCACTGGAAAGCCGATGGGGCGAGATTGACAAACTTCATTGGGAAATTGAAGGTGAGGATGGAGGCGACGATTTAACTTACCAAGCGGAATTCTGCAAGAACGAGAAAATGTTCAGTGAGTTGACAAATGACATCAACCAAAAGATGTGGGCGGTAAGGCACCGTGAAAAGTCGGCTCCAAAGATGGACATCCCCGTGTTCAGTGGGACTTACAACCAATGGATCCCGTTCAAAGACTTGTTCAGCGAAGCCATCGATAGGAACCCGTCAATGTCCAATGCGCAAAAAATGCAATTCCTAAAAAGCAAGGTGACTGGGGAGGCAGAGCGTCTGATTCATCATTTACAGATAAGCTCTGACAATTATCGTGTATGTTGGGAGATTTTACAACATAGATATGGTAATAAGAAATTGATTTTTACGTCCCATATTAACATTCTCTTTGGTCTCCCCAACATGCAACATCAATCGATGGCCATGATTAAGAAGTTGCATGACCTAATCAAGGAGACGCTTCACGTTATTCAAAATCTCGGAGTGGATATAGCAACTTGGGATCCGCTTTTAGTGCATCTGCTAGCGCAAAAGCTTGACAACGAGACCTTTACCGAATACATAGAATCGGTCAAGAACCCAAGAGACCTACCCGACCTACAAGAGTTCCTGATGTTCTTAGAGATGAAATTTACAGCATTGGAAGCGTCCCGTCGTAAGCAAGAACCAACCAGCCAAAGAACCATACAGCAGCAACCACACAAAAATTACAACCGAAACCAGAAGAAAAGTTTTTACCAAAATAATCATCAATCAGGAAATAAAGATCATCCAAAGTCGAACATGACTAATTCATGTCATGTGTCACGTTCAACAACTTGCGTATTGTGCAATACGGAACACGGATTGTGGCGGTGCCCTGATTTCTTGCAAATGACGCACGAGCAGAAATTAAACAAAATCGAACAATTAAATTATTGTAAAAATTGTCTATGCAGTCATAACAAGAAACCATGTCAATCGAAAAAGCGTTGTCGTAAGTGTTTAGCTGCGCATAACACTTTGCTTCACGAGGCATTGGCAAGTCAAAGTCCAGCAGTGTCAACAGAAGAAATCTCCAACAATCTTGCAACCAAAAAGAGCACATCTAGGTCATCTCACGTGTCTTGGGATGATATGTCTGAGATACTTTTAGCTACAGCAATCGTTAAAGTAAAGGGAGCTGATGGAACCCAGCATAAGATGAGAGCTTTAATTGACCAGGGTTCTCAACTGTCATTGATCAACGAAAACGCGGCCCAAACCTTAGGATTAAAGCGAGCTTACTTTAAAGGCCAAATTTTTGGTGTCGGTGAAAAACAAAACAATGCAAAAGGAATGTTACAGATAACAATACAGTCGGTAAATAGCGATTTTGCTTGCGAGACACAAGTTGTTATTATGAACAACTTAATCAAACGACTACCAAATAACACATTTAATAAACCAACATCGTGGGATCATATCCAAGGAATTCAATTGGCTGATCCAGAGTTTCATATAAGCAGACCCGTGGACATGCTTCTAGGAGCAGACGTTTACAGCAAAATAATGTTGGGAGGTATTTTGCGAGGAAAGAAAGACGAACAACCAATAGCTCAACAGACGCAACTGGGATGGCTGCTTTGTGGATCCATGGAACCACAATACCAATGCAATGTTGTTCTAAACAATACAGAGGAGCTACTCAAATATTGGGAGAACGAAGACATTAGCCAGAAGATAGATATGTCAAATGATGACCATCAATGTTTACAGTTTTTTATGCAAACCACTAAGAGACATGAGGACGGAAGGTACGAAATCCGACTACCATTTAAGCCGGAACATAAGGAGAAGTTGGGGGCAACCAAACCACAAGCACTTGCTCAATTTAGAAACTTAGAGAAAAAATTGGAGAAGAACAGCAGCATGAAAACGGATTACCAAAAATTCATGGACGAATATTTATCGTTAAACCACATGATACCGTGCAAAGTTAACCAGACACCCGAGTGTTACTTACCACACCATGCAGTCATTCGGGATGAATCTACCACCACCAAGCTAAGGGTAGTTTTTAACGCCTCAGCTAAGTCATCAACAGGGTACAGTCTAAACGACGTCCTGTACAGGGGCCCAAATATACAAAAGGACCTACAAGAGCTTATTCTAAAATGGAGGCAATATCAATTTGTATATACTTCTGATATTGAGAAGATGTACAGAATGATCCGAGTGCACCAAGAAGACCAAGCGTATCAAAAAATACTGTGGCGAGAGTCAAACGAACAACCAATACAATCCTTTCAACTCGTCACGCTCACGTACGGAACCAAACCAGCAGGATTCCTAGCGATGATGTGCATGAAACAATTGGCGTCTGATGAAAGGCAGAAATTCCCTGACGCTGCAAAAGAATTAGAAGACAGCTTTTACATGGATGACTTTTGCGGGGGGCGTCATACCATTGAATCAGCAAATAAGTTAAAATCCGACCTCATTGAATTGTGTAGATTGGGAGGATTTAATCTTAGAAAATGGACCTCAAACAAACCAGAGTTATTGACCCATTTAGAGAGAGAGCAATGTGACCAATCGACGTACGAGTTCAAGCAAAACGACTCTACCAAAACATTGGGTCTCTGTTGGAACCCGCGAATGGACAATTTCACCTTCAACTCTAGAATAGAACCAGATTCGCCTGCAACTATTACCAAGAGAGCTCTACTTTCCGACATTTCCAAGCTATTCGATCCATTAGGGTGGTTAACCCCCCTGAGTACTACCATGAAACTGTTGTTTCAAAATGTCTGGCTGTCCAAGCTACAGTGGGATGACCGCCTACCGGAGAAAATGAACTCAGAATGGACTAAATTAAAACAAGAATTTGCTGACATAAAAAATATGCAAGTCAACAGATGGCTAGGAATGGAAGAAAACCAAAGAATAGAGTTGTTAGGATTTTGTGACGCCTCAAACAAGGCGTACGCATGTGTGATATACTGTAAGGTAGTAGAAAGAGGAGAAACTACCATCACATTAGTTGCAGGGAAGGCCAGATTGGCGCCACTCAGCAAAGTGCTATCCATACCAAGACTAGAGTTAATGGGCGCTCAGCTGTTGGCTCAGCTAATGCAAAAAGTTCAGAATTGCTTACCGGATTATCCTACGGACGTTTACTGTTGGACTGATTCAACTTCAGTACTAGGATGGATACAAGGAGATCCAGCCCGATGGAAACCATTTGTAGCCAATCGTGTAACGGCAATCACCAAAATCATACCATCAAAACATTGGCAATATGTCAAGACGACGGATAATCCAGCTGACTGTGCAAGCCGTGGTTTGACTGTCAGGCAACTCAAAGACCACAAGTTATGGTGGCAAGGGCCGTCATGGCTACCATCGCACACGAACCAAGGAAATAGTGAAAACATTTATGAGACGAGTTTAGAAACAAGGCCGTCTATTTTAAAACAAAGCAATGCGGTAGTCATTGCACAAACGCAAGAATCGCTGATTATCGAAATTGTCAATCACCTAATTAACAAATATAGCTGCATTACAAAAATCATACGTATTTTAGCGTGGATACTGAGATTGCCTACCTTGCATAAACATGTTCGACCTCAATACCTAGAATTACATGAGCTTCGTCACGCAAAACAGCTGATAATTAAAACCATTCAGCAGGCAGAATTTGCAAACGACCTAGATTATATAAATAAACACGGAAGAGTGCACTCCAAAAGTAAGATTTTGAAATTGAACCCAACCATAGATGTACATGGAATCTTACGAGTAGGCGGCAGATTAGAAAACGCCCACATGAGTTTCGAGATGAAACATCCTATCATCTTGCCACACGATCATCCGTTAACCACACTACTCATAGACCAAGCTCATAAGTTGACTTTCCATGGCGGAGCGCGTCTAACGTTAGCAAACCTTCGACAGCAGTTTTGGATAATCGGTGGATATATGGCAACTAAAAATTATGTGAGAAAATGTGTAATATGCCGAAAACATAATCCCATAAGGCAGTACCAGCTCATGGGAGATTTACCAGAACCAAGGGTGAATCCAGAAAATGCGTTTTATCACTGCGGCGTTGATTACACAGGATTTGTCGAAGTCAAGACTAACAAAGGACGTGGAATCAAAACCACTAAAGGGTACATAGCAGTTTTCGTATGTATGGTCACGAAAGCTGTTCACCTAGAAATTGTGTCAGATATGAGCAGCTGCGCCTTTTTGGCAGCTCTATCAAGAATGGCAGCTAGAAAAGGAGTACCGCGACACATTTACAGTGACAATGGCACTAACTTCGTGGGTGCAAACAGATTGATTCAGGAAGAGTTTAACCAGCTTCAAAGCATTTTCAGTGAAAGTTTTTTAACAGAGATCACTGAAATGGGCATAGAATGGCACTTTAACGTACCTAGCTGGCCTAACGCCGGTGGACTGTGGGAGAGAGCAGTACGCAGTCTAAAACACCATCTCAAAAGGGTCATTGGTCAACAAAGACTAACCTTCGAGGAGTACTCCACATTATTAGCTAAACTTGAAGCATGCCTTAATTCTCGACCACTTTGTGCGATATCTGAGGATGCCGATGATATAAACTTCCTCACACCAGCTCATTTCTTATCAGGAAGACCAGGAACAACCATTATAGAAACTGAGCAAGATGCTAGAACTAGATGGCACTTAACCAATAAATTATTCCAGGATCTTTGGAAACGATGGAAGACTGAGTATTTGGTACAACTCTCGTCTCGCAATAAATGGATGGAACCACAGAAAAACATCGTTATTGGAGACTTAGTGGTGATTCATGATGATAATCTGCCTCCAGGAAAATGGGCCCTCGGCCGTGTGATCGACACACACCCAGGAAACGACGGTCTAACCAGAGCAGTTTCATTAAAAACCAAAAATGGGGTCATGAAACGCCCTATCGTAAAGCTCTCAGTTTTGCCTGTTAATAAAAATAACGCAACGGAACCAAAACCACCTGTAAAACCACCTACCACATTACCAAAAAGAAATAGAAAGCCAAAGTCAAAGATAGCGACTGTAGTAACCGTTCTACTGAGTGTTCTAATGCTAATTTTTCCAACTTACGGTTCAGTCGAAGTAAAACCATTTCCAAGCAACCAGACGCTTTATTTTGACCCTGTATCAAAAGTACAATTAATCAGGGACAAATGGACATTAGTCATGTACTACGACATGGAACCTTATTGGACCGGCATAAAAACATACAATAAAATAACTTATTATCAAGAACAATTATGCGCTACTATTGAAACACAATCTCATTGTAATTCGATCGTCGAGCAAGCCCGCCACGATTACCAGGAACTAGAATACTACAATGAACTTTTGCTATCACAGCATTTTGATGTCCACGCTAGACGGCGACGCGCGGGACAGACTGATCGGCACCGACGAGGTATAATCGACGGTGTCGGGTATCTAGCAAACGACTTATTCGGAGTGTTGGACTCGCGCTTTGCAAACCAGTACGAAAAGGACATTGAGACCATACATCGCAATGAGAAACACCTTTCCAATTTATGGAAAAACCAAACTTCCGTAATTGAAGCTGAGTTCAACCTTATGAAAAGAATGGAGATCACTGTAAACAAACAGCACAAATTGATCAATAAAAAGCTAATGGATTTGCAAGAAAACGAGAGTGTTCTCCAACGTAACATTCAAAATATTTCATACGCCAATGAATTCACAATGTTAGCGATGTCCGGAAACAGCTTACTACAAAGTTTAAAGCGACTTCAAGACACGTTGCTCGATGCAATAACAGACATCTTCCACGGTCAAATTAATATACATTTACTGCCACCAACGCAGCTTAAACGTGAGCTCCAAACCATTTACGGTCAGATGCCGGAAGATCTCACACTACCAATCACAAATATAGACACAGATCTTCAGTATCTTTACAAACTACTGAAAGTCAAGGCCAGAGCAACGCAAAAATATGTAATTATTGAAGTCACTTTCCCACTCGTATCCAGAGAAAGCTTCCAATTGTATAAGATAGTACCTATACCGCACCAAACGAATACCCGTATGACAAAAATAATACCAGTCTCAGAATATGTTGCAGTAAACCTAAAGAAAGATTCATACTTTAGTATGTCCACCAGCGAACTTACAGAATGTCTACACCATGGACCTACTTATATGTGTCAGCTGCTGAAACCAATTCTAGACCTAAAAAACGATGAAAGTTTTTGCGACAGAGACCCGGTAACAAATACATGTACAGTGGAAAAATCAAACTGCACCAATGCATGGATCGAATTACATTTGACTTCTCAGCATTTATACTTTTGTTGTGACACCTACACAATAAAAATAATTTGCGGCGATCAAGTAACAGTTCGTCAGCTGAGCCAAGCCGGGGTTATTGGCGTAGGTCAGGAGTGCATCATTAAAGGCAAAGACTTCTCACTGTATTCGATTCGTCATCAATCCAACCATGTCAGCATTTTACCAACCATTTACATGCCTGAATTCGACCAAATCAATCACTTGGTCAACATAAAAATCCCTGACGAAAAGCAAATTGATGACGGAAACCTTACCATATCAATGGAGAGTCTTGGGGAAAAGATAGAAAGACTGAAGAAAAGCGATTCAGAAATAGAAGAGATATCACCCCATGATATCCACCAGTACGTAATTTGCTACGTATTACTGTCGATCGTTCTATGCGCGGCAGCAGTCTGGATGTGGAAAACTAGGCGATGCGGCCTGAGCCGCAAGCCTGGGCAGCCTGGGGAGGGATCCAGCCGGCACGAGGTGGCGGTGACCCCGCCCAAACCGCGACGTCGCTGCGAAAGTCGCCAGGAGCAACAGTTAGTAGCGGCTCCGCCGACACCGAAACCAACCAAAAGTGACCATTATAGTGAAGTGCTTAGTGAGAAAGACCTAAATAATAAAAATGAAACCGAGTTTAGTTTATACAGTTGTGCCAAACGCTGGCCTAGTGCAGTCAAACGGGACAGAACTAAGGACTCAGGCCATCGCAATGTCGCCTTTTCTGTAGAGGACTCGATAGTTTAAACCAAATTTTATAATATTTATTAACAATTATTATTATTTATGTAGACCATTATACCTTTAATTTTCTTTTATTATGCATGCATTATGATTTAATTTTAGTTTAAATGTTGTAAGACCAGTTAAGATTATTCTAAACAAATGTGTTTTTATTGTTTGTTATTTACGTAAGCTTAATGTTTTTAAATGTTATTATAATACATCATAATGTCGTAGGGTTAGCTTCATCCTGCACTTCTTCTTGTCTCGGGAATATGTTCGAGTTAATCGAACACTCAGCAAAAATGCATAATTGCATTTGTTCGAGTCAATTAAACGATCAGCGAAAATACATAATTGCATCGATCGCAAGTATGCACATTCGCTCCAATCCCACAATATCGAACCAGTTCGCGATTAGATCTCTTTTGAGACACCACGCACTCAAAACCATAACCATTACCATTTAACCATTTTACCAATAAGTAGTTGTATAGTTTACCATTTTACTTTGTAACTCTTTATAGTGATTGAATATAACTGTTTCCACTTTAATAGAAGACTTTAACTTTAACCAAATAAACCATTATCTTATCAATACAAAAAGTAGTGTTAGGTCACCATAGCACCGAACGCAGCTTTTTTCAATCATTTCATTGTATCACAAGAAAAAAAATGGGACGGCGGAAGTTGGTCAAATTTTGCAAAATATTTTTTCATACAAATTGTTTGAACGAAAAATTATCATTTTTTTTATGATGTTATTTGATTTAGTGTCTATTAAGGATCATTTCATTGTATGGGAAGGCAAATGTCTGGGCAACAGAAGTGGGTCAAAAGAACAGTAAAGTTTCTTCTAACAGCATAAAGTTTATCAGTAGTAGTCAGTATTTCATTAGATTTGACCCACTTCTGTTGCCCAGACATTTTCCTTCCCATACAATGAAATGATCCTTAATAGAGATAGCTGCTGTCAATCGTTGAGGAGTTTGTCTCTCGGCTCCATCATCAGATCTATCTGATGATGGAGCCGAGAGACAAACTCCTCAACGATTGACAAGCTATCTTGTGTTTGTTCTTAATCAATTTGTATTTATAAGAACTTTACACCAAGATGAGTTGTAACCACAGAAATAATAAAAAATAATAGTTTTTAAAATCAAACCCACGTTTTTAGATTTTTTAAATCTCACTTCTCTCTCTCTCCACTCTTTTCACTCAAAACGTGGGGGCGTATATTGTTTGAGGGATTATTTATGGGATATACTTACATGGCGTGTATAGATCTCGGGTGTAACTTGCAAAGATACGCCCTCACGTTTTGACTGGCCCCTCTCTCAGCCCCGTAGGGTTATTTTCTTATTTTTAGGAAATTTAAAAACGTGGGTTTTTAGATTTTTTCAATCTATTAATTTATTTTATTATTTTTTCGTATCCCATTCAGCAAACCCTTTCGTTTAATACGCATATCATGGGGGTGCATTTCAAATAGTCGATCCGCCATCTTGGATGTCCACCATGTTGGATTTAAGACACTTAACTATTTTTTTCATATTCCTGACAGCAAAACCTTTCGTTTGATACCCATATCATTGGGGTGCATTTCAAATAGCCCGTCCGCCATCTTGGACGTCCGCCATATGGGATTTAAGTCACGTGACTATTTTTTTCGTATTTTCGACAGCAAACCCTTTCATTTGATGCTCATATCATGGGGGTGGATTTCAAACAACCCGTCCGCCATCTTGTGGAGGCCGCCATATTGGATTTGTTATGACGTTTCTTAGCTAGTCATGTATTGTCATCAGAACTTAGAGCGTGTGCAAAATTTCAGCCTGCTAGATTATCGGGAAGTGCCTGTCATTAAGGGTCTGATGACGAAAACGAAGGACAGTTCAGGGAACTCCTCAACGGTTTGCAGAAGCTACCTTGTGTTTGGACTTAATTCATTTATATTGATGAGAACTTCCGACCCTTACAGTTATTTACCTACTGGGATTTAGTGTTAATTATTGTTTCAATATTTAGCGCACATCAATAGTATACGATCATTATTTATGTACAAAAAAGTAATGATATCCCATCAAAAACATAAATGTGAAATGAGAGCCAAGCTCAATATTTTGATATTATGCCTTGGTTGTTGACTTCAACGAAAAAAGAAGTGAAATCTAAATGGGTGCCAAGTTCAATGGTCACCACCGTAGGCGCGGGCATGCGGGCAGCGAGTAAAGGGCAACTCGCTGCCCGACCATGGACCATGCCCGGGTCGACGGCGCGTTGTGTCCCACGCGCGCCTCAAAGAGCGTCATAACATATTCACTTCCCTCTGTGCAACTGCGCTGTGTAGATGTGATTTGTATCGGTGCCGTTAATAATTACGTTTCTCGTGTCTCGTTATCGATTACCGGCTCGTGAATTGATCATAACTGTGTGCCTTTGTGCTTAGTGGTGGTATTGTAAGTTTTTAAGTGTTATTACGCGTAATTCATTGGTAAATATAGTTTTAAATTAGTTCATCAGCAGTACTTTTTATTTTTTGGGTGTGTGGGTACCGCGGAAGAAAAAAAAAATCTTTTGTTGTTTCGTCTTGTTTTTGCGATCTTTTAGTAGTTTTGCATTAAAAATGTTGTCCAGTAATGATGATCCACCGGACGGGGGCGGAAAAAACACTTCGCGACGCATAACTAAACCTCCCAGGTCACCGACCTCCGTTTACTCTAAACGCTTGTTTACCGAAATGTCTCCGTCCTATTTAACACCCGAGGATTGGCCGAAGAGACAACATTTGACCGATTCTGTCGAGAAATCGCCGTTATCAATAAATAATGTCAGTAATTCAAACGAAGACTACTGCGATTTAGTTACTCAGGCGTCTGCATACTTGTCTAAAATAAACGACCTTGTCAATGATCAGGGTTCTCGTATTAATGTAGCCAATAAATCCGCGATTATGGACATGACACAGCGGATTACGTCCATTGTTTCTTTGTTAGCCTTACGGTCTTCTTCTAATGAAACGAAGTTAGCCAATGTTGAGCGCGAATTGGACAGAGTTAAATTAAATAATAATGTCAGCATTGTAAAAACCGATTCCAATAAATTATCTTATTCAGATTCTCTGAAACTCCGTCTGCCGAAGGTCGCTCCAGCGATGGAGTCGAGACCACCGCTGCCGTGTTTAATAGCTTACCCCTCCAAAGAAAGGTCAGCTGAATTCGCAACTTCCTCAGCCACTAAAGAAGCGCTTAAAAAAGCGATTAACCCAACTGACGACGGTTTCCAAATTGTAGGCATGAAAAAAATCGCGAAATCGGGCGTTGTATTACGTGTCGCTAACGACAGTCAATTAAATAAACTTCAATCGGTTGATGCTATTAAGACCGCCGGGTTAAGACTTGAAAAACCGAAAGGCCGCAGGCCACGTTTATTAATTAAAGACGTCCCATCCTCAATGGAAGACAAACCTTTTTTGCATGCGTTGTTCCGTCAAAATATAAAAGACGAATTGGCAATTAGTGAAGAAGAATTTATTAAGTCGACAAAAATTATACGTAGACGTGTATTAGATAACGGTCGGAAGTGGGTAGGCATCGAAATCGACAACGCCATTCGAAAGCATTTAGTTAGTACCAAAGAGAAGCTTTTTATTGACTTCGCGACTTGCCGATTTTTTGATGATATCGATGTAGTTCGTTGTTTACATTGCCAGCAGTTTGGTCACGTGAAAAAATACTGCGTTAATAAATCGCCTACCTGTGCTAATTGCTCAGAAGCACATGAAACAAAAGAATGCCCGCATAAGGATAATTCTGATTTTACACCGGTATGTGTGGCGTGTAAACGTTCTAAAAAACCGTTTGACCATCGGTGTGGGTCGCAACAGTGTGCCACCTATAAAGTTAGGCTCGAACAATTAATACGCAACACTAATTACTAATATAATGGATAGTTTAACAATAGGTCAATTGAATCTACATAACGATAGGGTAGCGACTTCAGAACTGGACAAATTAATTATCGATTATAACTTAGATATTGTATTGGTTCAAGAACAATACCAAAACACGCGCTTACGTCACAAGGTAGTTCAGTTGGATAGCAAGGCACGAGCCGGAATTTACGTGTCGCGTTCTTCTAACTATACAGTAACGTCTTTACGTAATCTGATGACGCCTCACTGTGCAGTTGCGGAAGTCTCATCAGCTACTTTTAAAGTTTACGTTGTCAGCTGCTATTTTCAATATTCAGACCCTGTTGCTCCTCACATACATAACCTCCGTCACGTCTTGCGGTCACTCGCGGGCTGCAAAGTTATCGTTGGCGCCGACGTTAATGCGTCTTCGTCCCTGTGGTATGGCAAAGTCCGGTCCACGGATTACGTACGGCGTTGCGCTGTTGAAGACTTCATTGCTGAAATGAACTTAACCATTCATAACACCCCCGATGCACCACCTACTTTTTGCAGCCCAATGGGCGAATCTTGTATTGACGTCACACTTTCTAGTGCCGACGTACGCTTGGATAGGTGGCGTGTCCTACCGGACGCGTCTTGCAGTGATCATCGCTTGATTGTGTACGAGTTTGTTCCGGTTTCTACTCATGGTTCTTCACATGTAATTGGTAACTTTAGGTATAAAAGTAAGGGTGCTAATTGGGAATTCTTTAGATCGCTTTTTGCGTGTCATGCCAAAGATTTCACTCGTGATGGGCTGTCAGCTGAAGAAAGTGCTGAAATTATGTCAGACACCTTCACTTACTGTGCTGACATTGCTATTGGTCGCGGACCTATGACCAATGTACGTAGATGTGATTGGTGGTGTGACTACCTAACCGAACAGCGTAAAATTTATCGTCGAGCGCGTAAACATCTTAATAAGCTTAAAAAACGTCAAGTCACCGGAGACTCACTAACCTCTGCTTTAAATACATTTAGAGTTGCCAGGTCCCGTTACAGAGCATCGGTTGAAAAGTCTAAGGGTAAATTGTTGCGCAAAGTAGTGGATAAATTAGAAAAGGAAGGTCCGTGGTCTCCTTTATATCATGAGTTTAAAGCCAATCGATCGGTCGACCTCGCGTATGTTCAGAATATTAAAGTAAATAATAAACACACCACCGGTATTGAAGAAACAACGGAAGTTTTATTAAATACTCTTATCCCTGATGATTCACCTGTTAATGATACTGACTACCACCAACAGATTAGAGCATGGGCTACAGTCCCGCCTGAATCACCAGCGTCAGACCTTCCATCCATTGACGAATTCATTAATGTTGTCAGGAGGCTGCCCCTTAACAAATCATCAGGTGAAGATAAAATATCCAATCGTATGATAAACGAAGCGTGTAAAACAGCGGCCGACGCGATATTAATTGTCTACAACCGGTGTATTGCTGAAGGTGTTTTTCCTCGTATATGGAGACATGGCTTTATACGAATAATACCTAAAAGCGGCGACAAGCCACCAGATGACCCTAAGTCTTACCGGCCCATAACATTATTACCATCTTTGGGAAAGCTCTTGGAGCGTCTTATCGTCCCACGATTGTTACCGGACGGACCCAAATTCCATAAAAATCAATTCGGTTTTACTGTCGGCAAATCAACCGTTGACGCGGCACTTTCTGTTAGAAAAATGGTTCATACCTCCGAGCACAAGTACGTAGTAGGAATCTTTCTAGACATTTCCGGGGCTTTTGATAACGCATGGTGGCCAATGCTACTACTTAAGATAAAAGCTCGTGGTTGCTATAAAAATATATTTAATCTTCTTTATTCGTACTTTTCTAATGGATCCGCTAAACTTAAGCTCGGACATCATTCCGTATCGAAACCTCTTACCATGGGCTGTCCTCAAGGTTCGGTTATCGGTCCTCATTTATGGAATCTAGGCTTCGATGATTTCCTCGCGATTCCTCTTCCAAGTGGTTGTTCTTTAACTGGTTATGCGGACGATGGCCTTCTGCTCATTCAGTCGAGTACTCGTGCTGGACTCGAGAATTTGGCTGACACTTGCCTACGATTAATATCTCAGTGGGGTGATCGAAACCGCCTGACCTTTGCACCACAAAAAACCTATCAACTCATTTTAAAGGGTGACCTTAAATCGTGGCCTAGTATTAAATTCAATAATGTTCCCGTTAAGAGAAAACAATCGGTGTGCTATCTTGGTTTAGTCTTAGAGAGGAATTTCACATTCATAGAACATATAAAAACGGTTGGTGAAAAAGCTAAAAATAACTTTTATGCCCTAACGAGAATATCTAAATCTACTTGGGGTTTGTCATTTTTAACCTTAAAAACTATTTATGGGGCTACTTACTTGGGCTGTGTGTGCTACGGGGCACCTGTTTGGGCCGATAGAGCCACCATAGGTGCGGCACGACGTAAATTGCTTCAAAGTCAGCGCTTGGCTTTGTTATTCTTAAGTAAAGCGTATAGGACCGTCAGTACTGAAGCTTTACCGGTACTTGCTGGTGTTCTACCAGTAGATCTTGAAGTGCAACGACGCGCTGCAATGTACTTTTCCGCACGGGAGACCACTGACGCTGATTTTCTACCGCAACGTGACCGTGATAAGATATCTCGATTATTCAAACCCCAGAGCGACGTCTGGGAGGATCTTTTATCCGAATGGCAAAATAGGTAGGATAATTCTATCAAGGGACGGCACCTCTACCAGTTCTTTCCATCCGTTCGTGAGCGGCTGGCTAGGACGTGGCTGGAGGTGGATCACTGTGTTGCCCAATTTCTCACCGGACATGGTAACTTTAAAAGTAAATTGTTTTCCTTCAAGCTTGTTCCCTCGCCTTTTTGTCAATGTTCGACACCTGACTGTGAATATGAACAATCAGCACATCATATTCTTTGGGAGTGTATTCTTTGGCAAAACGAACGCAATATTATGTTGGATGCTGTTCAGACTACATCTGGAGTCATTTATTATACGGACCTTGTCGAAACTCGAACAAACTTCCGTGCGTTCAAGCGTTTTTGCCATACCTATTATTGGAATCAAATATAGCAGCTCACAATTTAGGACCCATTAATATTAGTAGTCATTTTTACCCGTGGTGCTAGGCAACTGGGCTTCTCCCAGTTGTAATGTCCCTTTGTGCCTATTGGCCTTGTTTTGTTCTGTCTCCTGCTTGCATGGAGGGAAGTGGAAACATATTTTTCCTACTCCTCCACTATTCTTTTCTGATTAATTTCGTGCAGGATCCAAGACAGGTAAATTCATTCTCCGGGACACGTCGAGCTTCATTGTCTCGGCGCTTTTCTGGTGGTTGCCACTGTTGATTCTGGCTTTCAGGAGTTGCAGTGGTTTGGGAATAGTGTGGTGGGTTTGTCCCAAAAAAAAAAAAAAAAGTCCCTCCCGCCCTGCCCGGGGTTGGAGGACTCATTTGATGATTTTGCCACGTAAAAAAAAAAAAAAAAAAAGTTCAATGGTCAGTCCTGAAATTTATTTATAACAACATAAAATATATTTCCTCTTATAACTAAGGATCATACGTTGTAGCATTTTAAAAAATATGAAGGCTATAACATAATTCGTATTCGTATCGCTAATCTCTGAAATGGCTGGGCCGATTTTGACGGGATTTTTACTGGCAGGTAGCTGATGTAATAAGGAATAAATTAGGCTTAACTTTTATTTTAGAAAAATTCCTTTGTTTTAAATATATACATTGTTGAGTTTCGACATCCACGCGAACGAAGTCGGGCACGGCTAGTTTGTAATGGTTCACCCTTGTTTGGTAGAACAACTTTTGATCGAATGTTACTAATTCGAACAAAGTTTGAGAAAATATTCAGTTTGTATAATATCGGTTAACATAATTTTCATTTCATCGAATCTTTATTTGCCATAACAACATTTGCGCTATTGATCAAAATGTATAATATTCATTTGATATTAAGTTCATTTGATGTAATGTTCAGTTGGTATAACATTCATTTTATCGAATATTCGATTGGTGTAATGTAATGCAGAAAAGAAAACATTGTAAATATTTGTTCCGTCGATCTACCTTGGTAGGTGGTAATCAGCAACTTAACTAAGGATGCAAGAGCGAGCGAAGCGAGCTCGGGACTTGGGGCACCCCGACTCGGACAGGTTAGGTTCGAAGGGGATGGCGGGGTCTGAAAGACCCCGCCATCCCCTTCGTGTTAGGTTACTTTAAACCTTGCAAACAGAAATAGGAGCCCCGCGAAGCGGGGCTCCGTCAAGCTACCTCGGTAGGTAGTTATACGCTCGCCCTTGCATCCTTAGTCAAATAAGGAAACATGTTTGCAAGGTTTAAAGTAACCTAACACGAAGGGGATGGAGCCCGATTTTTTAGACAATGAAAGGAAACGAATTATTAATTAACTGAATGTTCGATAAGATACTTCGACTAAATCATTATTAGTCTAGTGAAACATTAGTTTAAATAAAATTAGTGCATTTGAAAATTCGGTCAAATGAAATTATTTCAAAGAAATAAATAGGCTAAATAAAAATTTACCAATTAATTATTCGGTGAAATGAATAATTCTACGAAACGACTTTATTGTAACCAAAATTAGCCGGAGTGATTTTCGACGAAACGTTGTTCTGCCAAACAAGGGTAAACCGTTTGTAATAAAATTGGTGTAAAATGTAAATTAAATTAATATTGAAATTATTGTAAACCAACTAATTAATTTAATATGAGTTAATTTTTTTTTATAATTGACAATTGACCAAGTACGCATATTTCCTCTTAAAATATTTGTATGTCAAAATTGACAAAACATAGCGCACTATTTAGTTCATAAGATCCATCTGTCATAAAATCTATGTTTTACAAATAGGTTTTAGTGACAGAAACGAATCACTGTACGCAGTCTTGTTTGTCCTACTCCTACCCCTAGAGTGCAATTTAAAATCGCGCAGGCGCGGAGGGGCGAGGTGGGCCGGGACTTGAGGAGCAGGTGGTTGTAATGCTCGCCGCCGCGGCTGAGGCTGTCCGGCTTGCCGCCCAGCAAGTCGCAGCCGTGGTGGTGAGTGTTAAACCATCTGCGACGATAAGGTCGCGTGGGACCGCGCGCCGCGCCGGCCGTCTGGGAGAATGATTAGCCCATGGGATTGGTCTGGCAACTTACAAAAGGTCTAGAAATAGTACCTACCATGAGTAGGTATATATCATGTAAAATGTAGGCTTGGTAAAATGACGTAGTTGAGTAAGGTTTTTATGCACCTTTAGTTTAGGTTTCGCGCTACCTCGCTACCTACCCCGATTTCGAGCTATTAAGTACGCATACTGTCTTAACTACATAGTAGACTATAAATCCTCAAAATTTCAGCTTTGCTATAATGACGTAGGCCTGAGGGTTCTGGGATCTCACTCTATAAAGGTTACTCGTGGACCACGGAACTCTAAAAATAAGAGACACTTGAGCTACAAACACAGTGTTCTGACACTCACGCATGTCCCGCGCCAGTGCGAGCGGCGACTGCAAGCCGTCATCAGGCGGCGGCAGCGCGTGCAGCTCGCCGTCCAGCGCGGGGTCGTCGCGCGCCGCGCCGCGCAGCCACGCCAGCGCCGAGCGCGCCTCCTGCACAACACACACTTCACTCACCACGACACGAGGACATCTACAACAATTTACTAAACAAGGAACAGACGAGATCACTAACCGTTATGCCTCTTTCTAAAAACTTAAATGCTAACGTAGCTTTAAAGAGGAAATGATTGACTGGCCTGTTGGTCTAGTGGTTAGTGACCCTGACTGCTATGCCGGAGGTCGTGGGTTCGATTCCCACCCAGGACAAATGTTTGTGTGATGAGCACGATCATTTGTTCTGTGTCTGGGTGTAATTTATCTATAATATGTATGTATTTAGAAATATAAAAGTATGTTTATCAGTTGTCTAGTACCCATAACACAAGCTCTGCTTAGCTTGGGACTAGATGGCGTTGTGTGATAGTTGTGGAATATTATATTATTATATTATATTAATGAGAGTGGAAACACTTTTGTAAATTAGGTATTGGAAGGTCCCATCACTGTCGTTCTACTACTGGTGCGATAAGGACAAAAAAATCCGTCTGAATAATCTCAGTTAAAAGTCAATATTTTGCGGTTAGACTCTCGCCTATTTCCTCCTATAGTATTGTACCTGCTCAGAGAAGCTTACCCGACCAATGATTTCAAAAGGAAGGATACGCCCATCAGAACATTTTGCCTAAACCTTCTTCATACAAGCAAAAAGTAGCGCCATGTATGATCATCAGTTGAACCGCGTAGTTCATATCGATGGCAACAAAGTAGAAACGGACATCTTCAAAATCGCAACTTTACAGGAGAGCAGATTTAGTTGCAAAAGTGATTATTTTGACAGTTATGGACCGATTAACCTGAAATTTTCTATGATCCTTTAAAATAACCTTCTTTATGAATAAAATTGTGTAACAGATTTTATCGCTACAACCACAGAAATATTAAAAACAGGAGAAGTGGCAAGGGGGCGTGTCGGTGACCACGTGGTGCTGAGCGTTTTGGCCAGCTTGGACTTGGACTACTTTATTTTTGTATCCTATATTACTCCGACTATATTGTTTTTCATTAAATACATTGCTCTTTTACAACCACCTCACTCGACTATCACTGAGTGACTGGACAAGCAATGTAAAACTGACATAACGATACCTCATCAAGCCGTAATGTCGCGTGGTGCGTCCGTTGTATTTGAGCGGGAGTAGTACCCCCCCGCGTGTCACGACAACACACAATGATAATTGTTGGTGTGAGTAAATTATACGGAAAAAGTACGCTGTAGTTTAAAGAATAAGGTTTATATTTAAATGACTGAGTTATCGATGGCGCGTGTGTGTACTTGTTCGTAGTATTGTTTTGATTTAACTACATGCGCAATATAATCGTCATGGTGGGGCTGTTGCGGCTTCACTGGTTTTCTATACATTTTAAACTCCACGCCATATCTCCTTCTTTAAGATATCTGTGGCTACAACATTTTTTTACTAAAATACTGTAGATGTCTTTATTTACGCTGGAAAAACATTGACATAGAAGAAGAAATCTGCCAAAAAACCGTTTATTCTGATTCCCAGGACCAGAATGACGATAGAGACACGGGTCGAGAATGTGTCAATTCAATAAAAACGCACGAAAACATAACCGGTACGTGCTAGAATGTGACAAGTGACTCACAGATGTCTTTGTTGACGTTTCATTTATCTGTCAAAGCTCCGAAGTAAAGACGGTCAACATGGCCGTTTCTACAGCGATGTTTTTTTAAAAATCCAGTGTAGATGTCTTCATTTACGTGTCAAAAATTCTTCACTATTTTGAATTTTGAAAAAAATTTGATACAGACTTGTAGATAATAATAATATAAGCAAATTGTAAAAAAAAGCATTTTCGAAAAATGTAGATGTCCGTTTCTACTTTGCTGCCATCGATATTATGATTAAGTTACGTAACCTGAGTTAACTGCGTTGTTTTGGCCCGGAACTGACAGCTGGGGGCCAAAAAACTGGTGCCATTTTCGTTGTTTGGTTGGGCCTGTCCTCCTTACGATATAAGTCAATGTACTCCACACATTACCTAGTCAAGTTTACGGTTACTCAGAGAAAAGACTAATGAAGCACTCACGTCAAGCTTGCCGCGCGCGGCGAGGAAGGACGGCGACTCGGGCGCGAAGAGGAACAGAGCGCAGTGCAGCAGCGACAGCGCCAGGCAGCTCCACAGCACCGTCCTGCAACATGCCGCGCGTGCATCACTGTACACGATGACAGATCACCACTGACCAACAAGTGGACGCCACGGTTAGCAGTGGCTGAACGATTGGACTGTGTCGCAACTTTGAGTCCCTCACGGAACAAATATTTGCACGACCTAGAAGTAGTTATTCCGGGTCTGGGTGTTTGTGTATGTGAGTTTCCATGTTTGCAAATTTTATGCACCCACGATACAGAAGAAATTCCTAGGGCAGAGTAATGCCTCACATTACCAAAGTTGGATAAGTTAGGTACCTGTGCGGCAGCTGCGCGTCGGCGGCGAGGTACATGAGCAGGAAGCCGAGGTTGTGCGCCAGCACCAACGCCGACACCGCCGCGCCGCGCACCCCCTCCTCGCACATCTGACAACAACACACACATACATCTCAGCTTTCTGTTGTGCTCGCCATAATACACAGCACGGGTCAGCATGTGAGTACCTCCCGAGCGAGCAGCGGTGCGAGGCACCACGCGCCGGCACCTCCCAGCCCCGCGAATGCGCGCGCCGCCACCACCCACCAACCGCCGCCGCACAGCTTCAGCGCCCAGCACGCCTGCACACATCACAACACGTCACAATTGCCTCACCAACAGCACACTGCAGCAGTAATGTAGCGTCAGTTACCACGAAGGCAGCGGAGGTAGCGATCACGGCGGGCTTCCGTCCGGCGGCGAGCGCGCGCGCGCACAGCGGCACGCCCAGCAGCGACGCCACGAACGTGGTGGCGGCCGCGGCCACGACCTGCGCGCCGCCCGCCTCCCCCGCACCCTCCCCCTCGCCGCTCGCCAGCGACACCCAGCCTATCGCCAGGCCGAACGATATCGTCGGCACGTTAACTGCAAGCAAATCAAACTGAAATTAAATTTTAAATTAAAAATTTAATGCAGTATTATATTGCATAATTAAATTAATATTAATATTATAATATAATATATTTGAATTTTAATGCAAATCACGGTAAGTTATTGAATAATGTGGAACAATATGCGGAGCAGCCAGTACAAACATTACAAACACGACAAAATCATATTTGGGCAAAGCCCATAGACCGAGGAAGATTAAAGATCCCAAGGGCTCATTAAGTAATACAATATTTTTTATAATTTATCATAATTATCATGCCTGCCTGTTCCTATGTTGGGGTCAGCTTGTGGTCTACCCAGCTGCAGCTGTATGTCACATGGAACGACTACCTATCAGACCTCCTACTCAGTATCTGTAATAATCTGTATGATACAATGCCTCTTTGCTAGACTGATTATCAGACTTTCGAACTTCATTGGATGCCGCAAACCTCTTACATAATCTCTAATTGAGCCAACCTTTGGCCCCAGCAGCACCAAGTCATTAACGCTAATGCAGAAGTCACCACACATTTTGCCCTCAGTGCCTCACCCTTTTTTGCATTAAATTTAGGAAAATATGTTATCCAAGTAAATTTTGTAAGTTGGTCAACTATAACATACACAAAAGTACTACTATATCATAAATGAGTGATGAGTCTTGCGTCAGCCGTGTTTTGATGCGGACGTGTTGCTGACATAATATATTTTGTCGAAGTCGTATAGCGCGGCGCGAGCCGCCGCTCGGAGTTTTAATCACCATGAGTCAACAACTCGTGGCGAATGAATTACTGGCGTTCCTACAACAGAAGCTGGATGTGATGGACGAGGTGTCTGCTATCCAGATCTGCACGTCGAACTTCAGTGAGGATGACATTGCGGCTTCTAAGCTGCTCTTGTATCAAGTAACAAAGAAGACTGACCAGATGGTGTCCCGCAGACGTGATGGGACTAAGAAAAGCGTGCAGGACATCATAACCCTGCTGAAAGAGACCGACCCTGACGACGTGCCGACGTTTGTGGCGAAGGATCTGCACAAGCTCCCTCCCGTCACTTTCGACCACGTCGATGTAACGAGCCTGCTGAAGGACATCGTGTTTCTGAAGGCAAGCCTTGTGGATGTCCAGAAGAGGTTGGATGCATCCCAAATTACAATAGCCGATTTGCGCAATGAAGTTATAGAGTTGCGTAAAACGGTAGCGGTAACTGGGTCACCATCGAGTGCATCCAATATCAACGTGTGTCGCGGAGCGGGCCTCAATGTATCGGGGGCAAGTTTTGCGTCAGCGGTTTTGTCGTCGCCCGCGCCGTCGCCGTCGAATGCTGAGCCTGCAAAACGTGCAACATGCGCGCCCCGCAGCTCCGCTCCTGCCCCTGCGGCTCCTCTGTGCTCCGCCGCTCGAGTTTCCCGACCTTCCAGTCAGCTGCCCATGTCAACAGAGTCAGCAAAAAACATCGTTGCTGTGGGCAAGGTCGCTACAGCTGTGAAGCCCATGCCGGAAAAGGCATCGAAGCGGGCTGATGATGATGGTTTCGTGACGGTGCAAAGGAGGAAGCGCCGTCAGCGAACCAACAAGAACCGCTGCGGCACGGCTCCTGTGGAGCCCAACACTATACGTGCTGCTAAGCCGAATACTCCGGTGTATATCTCACGCCTACACTACACCACTAAGGCTGAGGACATCGTGGAGTACGTGCGTCAAAAGATCAAGTACACGCCGAGAGTTCAGCTGCTGGAATCGCGCCGCAACGTCAATTTCAAGGCGTTCGTGGTGCGTGTACCAACATGTTTGCTGCACCTCGTCATGGAGGAGAACTTTTGGCCGCAGGACGTGGTGTTCCGTCGCTTCCGCGGACAAGTGCCACTGGAGTGCGCTATAAAATAGTGCCAAGTGAAGTGTTTACTAACATAGGCTTAAGTTTCTTTATACTAACACAAACTGTACTATAACAATATATATGTTAGTCTATAAGGTATATATCTATGGGCCCAAGTAGCCTGAAATAAAATGGTTATTATTATTATTATTATTATAAACGTCATGTGAAGCCTACATAGTAGGTAGCACGCGATGACGAGCGGAAACTTTGTTTTGAACATATTGCCGATCACATACCCACAAGTAGGTATGTACATACATCAACAAGTTTTTCTTCACACTTTTTATAGGATATAATTTCAAGCTTATTAATAAGTCCCATAGATTCAACGTACATCGTTATTATTATATCGATCATTGACATGACAACCTTGTTTGTGATCATTGGGTTTTGCCGTCCTCGTCAATAATTAGGTACTTTTAGTTAAAATCCCAATCCAAACTAAAGTTGCCCTACCTAGTAAGTTTTAATGTTACATTTTCTCGCCAAAACAACAAAACCACAGAACTAATTGACCTACGTAGTAAAGGTACATACTCGTAGGTACATTTCAACTCAAAAAGAGGAAGAGGTATTTTGACCGAGGCTACCAACCACCTCTTCTCTGGCCCGGATTGACTCTCAATACGAGCTAGTCCAGAACATTATGTTTATTTAATAAAAACGACACGAGTGATCATAATGATCTATGGAGACTGAGGGAGATGCCGACTGCCTCGTTGGACAAGTGGTTCTCCTCCCTCCCCCCAAAGGAGAAGGCTGTTATACCGCGGGACACTCAAAATCAAAATATTTAATTTCACATGGGCCGCAATGGGCACCTATAAAATATCGAAAAAATGGCACGGTTCGGGTTTGTCGTTTCCATGGAGAAGAAACGGCAAGAAATTCCATGGTTACCTTTAAAAAAATATTTTTTTAACAATGTTCTTGTTACAGTTCTGGGGGCACGGCAGTGCCCCGCCAAGTCTCGAGCAAAAGGGCACGGCCGTACCATCTTTTCTCGAAGCGGTTCGCGGCTGTTTCGCCCCCCCTATAACTTCGACGTGGACAAAGCTAGGAGTTTAGGTTTTCGGTGAATAATAGTAGGCATTAGAACAAGCTTAAGTTCGAAATTACATGCCAATTGAATGAATAGTTTAGGAGTTACGGTCGATCAAAGTTACACCATTTTGTCACTCACTCACTGACCGATCATCAAAAATCTAAGGTACTTCTAGCAGACTTAGAAACTTCAAATTTTGTACCAAGATAGGTCATTAGCCACATATAAAGGAAAAATTATAAAAACATTAAAAAATAATATACCTTAAAAAACAATTTTATATTTGCGGTTTGGCAAGAACATTGTGTATGGATTTTGACTGCATTGTTAACTTTGTTCGTTGTTTAAGTTAGTTATTCAATTGGATGAATACATACATAGAATAGAAAGGAATAATATAAATGTAATACATAGACTATAATTAATACAAATTAATACATAAAGTTCATAATTCATTAAATTAATAAAGCTAAAACTCCATTGTATTGCGATAAATATTTTATGCGCGCTCGATAGATGGCGTTGTACCTGTCTGAATCGCGCTATGGTTTCGTTACAGAGCGCAGTCTAAGTAGTACTTTAAAATAATTCAATAATTTTCATTTGGTAGCGCCATCTATCTATGAACAACCATTTCGAATCTAAAAAAAGATTGTAGCGATATTCGGAGTAGATTTATTATTGTTACTGAAACAGTTATTTAGGAAAATAGTTTATTAATATAACATAGACAGTTACATATCTAGTTGTTTACGTGTTATTTAGTTTAGTTATATTTTTAGTTTGTAAGTTAGCAGATATATATTTATTTAGTTATTTGTTAGTTAGTTTAGTTCTATTTAGTTTGTTAGATAGAGAATGGGTCCTAAGCAAAAAAGTAGCTGAAGTCCAAGAAATTATGAGGACACCTAAAAAAAAGAAAGAAATACACTTACAAAAAATAAATGAGATTCCACCAAAAACATTAAATGTAAAAAATGCCAAATCTCTCGATGCAGTCTTTCCATCGTAAAAAGTTTTGAGATCTCACAGAAGCCAAGTCCTATTCAAATTATTTTGTAGTTATAAATCAACATTTAGTAATTATATCAATAGTTTTCTTTATATTATAACTATAGTGACTTGGCAATGAGCACAAGTAAAAACAAATAAAACGGCATATTTGGAGGTTACACACACCGCATGCGTAAACATTCTCTTTTACTTTATATATTCTCTTAACATTCATCATTTACTTTCATAAAGCGATGGCCCGTAAGGTATTTTTAATTATTGTATTGGAACATGTAGTCGGTAGTGACCATCATGATTCACACATAACAAATAATCTGATCACAGGTCTCGTCAGTAACATTTGCACATAATTCCAGGCAGCAAGTTAATTTGTGCTCATTGCCAAGTCACTATAGTTATAATATAAAGAAAACTATTGATATAATTACTAAATGTTGATTTATAACTACAAAATAATTTGAATAGGACTTGGCTTCTGTGAGATCTCAAAACTTTTTACGATGGAAAGACTGCATCGAGAGACTTGGCATTTTTTACATTTAATGTTTTTGGTGGAATTGGTTTTACATAAACACGATAGAACAAATATCATACGCAGGATAAGAAGAGGAGACTTCTTACCAAAAGCTTAGACAAAAACAATGATAAATTAAAAAAAAGTGTACAAATATGTAAACACATAGTCAAATAAAGATAAAATGGGCCACTAAAAAACTACTTAATAGAGTTTGTTGACAGACGTCACGCTGGCTGATCAAAGAAGGTGAGCAGCTTCATACAAGAGCTCGTACAGTGAGGCAACGCGGCATACATTGCACATAGATATTGGTACCAGGTGCGGTACGCAACCAGCAGCCAGCGCCGGCGCCCGAGCTTGACTGCTGTTTGCTGAGCTGTGTTATATATGTATATTTATTTAATGACCTAGCGATGATTGCAACTCTGCGGATGACCTTCCGGTTACTATTGACATGGGATGCGCGAACTTCTATGAAGTCCTTAGCGATCTTTACAAAAGAGACGTAGCGAGGGCGTGTGGCGGATATCAAAGAAACTAAACAGCCTAGCTAAGCGCGGGCGATATTCTCATTCCAACAAAAACTACGCTATGCGCTATGCTATTTTGAGTTTCTTTGATTATCCACGACTGCCACATACATACTCGTATCTTCGCTATATGTCTGTATAAACCGCATCTTATTCGTCCCATAACACATCTATCGAATGTATTGAGGGCGCTTTTGTTATATTTTATGCGTGTAATAAAGTGGAGTGGGTTAACGAAGGAACTGGAACTCCTGCGCTTCGACAGAACGCAGTAAAACTGGTATTTATAGTTCCGACAGGACGGTGGTCGTGAGGCAGGCGGCCCTCATGAGACACTGCATGTGGCAGTAGCCTGCCTGTTGTCGTTGCCCGGGGTGGAACACTGGGAGACGGGAAACCAACTGTTTTACATTTTGTTTCTCATGTTACAAATAACACAGGTTCTGTAGCAGACGAACGTCTCTCGTTCGAGTGCTCAGGTCACGTGACTACTGATTATCTTGTTTACTTGCATCACGCATGCGCTACTTTTACATAGAAACGTTTCATACGACACTGAACAACTTTGTTTTCCTAAAAAAATAAGTCTTCCCGCCCTGGGTGAAGCGGAATGGACCGTCAGACTCCTACTTACTAAAAATCCATCCTGTTCTCTCAGAAAGTGTGACTTAAGAGCCAGTTCACAAAATTCGAACGCTCGAGTTTAGGTAAAAGACGGGAGCAATGTTCATGTGTGCGTAGCTATTCACACATACACAACGCAACCAGTGTAGCGCTAGTGTTGAGACGGACTAAACAATCTTGAGCCGATATAATCGTAATGCACTTTGGTTACATTTCTGAAAAAGTTTTTGGAACGAAGTTCCTTATCGCGCGTTGTGAAAGGGGGCTAGACGGAAAAAAATTCTTACGAAAAGTTGTCACGACACTTTTTGCTATAGTAAGAGACAGACAGTTATGTTTCTCTGTCTGTCTCTCTCTCTCTTATAGAAAGCAAGCCAGATATTTTTTCATTTCTATTTCGCATTGAACAGTGTGGTGTCGCGACGATTATTTTTGTTGAGTGTATACAGGTTTTTTGTAAATAATAAATAATAAAATAATAATAATAATAATGAATCCTTAATGAAAAAATATCGAGGTTTTCGTTATCGGTGTCGTTTTCATGGTTTTCCAGGGTGTATAAACCGATGTTGCAGTCAAAATGTATATCCAAGATGGCGGCTGCAAAAAATATCGTGGTTTTCGTCATGGGTGTCGTTTTCATGGTTTTCGAGGGCGTTGAAACCGATGGTGCAGTCAGAATGAAAATCCAAGATGGCGGCTGCATAAATTATCGAGGTTTTCGTCATGGGTGTCGTTTTCATGGTTTTCGAGGGTGTTGAAACCGATGGTGCAGTCAAAATGTAAATCCAAGATGGCGGCTGCAAAAAATATCGAGGTTTTCGTCATGGGTGTCGTTTTCATGGTTTCCGAGGGTGTTGAAACCGATGGTGCAGTCAAAATATGGATAGTATGGAAACAAGGCCTAATTGTAGAAATAAATACCTACGCTCTCAACTGCAGCCTTAGGGTTGTCACGAGCGCGGAGAATGGAACATAATTATGTGGCGCTTATGCTTGATGAACCCGGTGGCTGCGCACCTTACTATGCGTTTCAACTAAGTATAAGATGACCTTGGCACCATATTGTAACTGCAATTGTGTTTAACGAAAAATACTTTGCGCAAATTACTTTTCAATACTTAACATTTATCTTATTCATGTTATTTTCATGTGATTTTCGTTATTTGACATCTGGGATTTCTATTTTGATAGCAATATCGGTTTCAACACCCTCAAAAACCATGAAAACGACATCCATGATGAAAACCTCGATAATTTTGGCAGCCGCCATCTTGGATTTACATTTTGACTGCACCATCGGTTTCAACACCCTCGAAAACCATGAAAACGACACCCATGACGAAAACCTCGATAATTTATGCAGCCGCCATCTTGGATTTGCATTTTGACTGCAAAATCGGTTTCAACACCCTCGAAAACCATGAAAACGACACCCATGACGAAAACTTCGATAATTTATGCAGCCGCCATCTTGGATATACATTTTGACTGCACCATCGGTTTCAACACCCTCGAAAGCCATGAAAACGACACCCATGACGAAAACTTCGATAATTTATGCAGCCGCCATCTTGGATATACATTTTGACTGCACCATCGGTTTCAACACCCTCGAAAACTATGAAAACGACACCCATGACGAAAACCTTGATAATTTTTGCAGCCGCCATCTTGGATTTACATTTTGACTGCACCATCGGTTTCAACACCCTCGAAAACTATGAAAACGACACCCATGACGAAAACCTCGATAATTTATGCAGCCGCCATCTTGGATTTACATTTTGACTGCAACATCGGTTTCAACACCCTCGAAAACCATGAAAACGACACCCATGACGAAAACCTCGATATTTTTTGCAGCCGCCATCTTGGATTTACATTTTGACAGCACTATCGGATTCAAAACCCTCGAAGACGAAAACTATAAAAAGACGCCTATTATGAGAAATTGTAGCAGAAACCATGTTGGATTTTTTACAAATTATTTATTTACGAATTTATTAAACGGTCACGCGGATATAGAATTTGATATTGATAAAAATCATTCTTACCTTCAAAATAAGCAGGGAGTTTAAAAAACAAAATCTCCGGTTATGATGAAGCCGAGTTCAAACAGCCATTTATGTAACATAAATAAACGCAACTCGTCTTTACGCGGCACTCAGAACTGACAGCACTGCGATGTCCGCTTAGAAGCCTCGTAGATGCGCGTGTTTGTGTGAGTGCACCGTTTCGAACGTTAGTACGTAATTTCCGGACCATCCATAATTATTTTTACTGTGCTACGGGGCAGACAAGAGCCACTCAAAGCGTGGGAGCGTATCTTTGCAAGTTACAACCACGATCTATACACGTCATGTAAATATATCCCAGGCCCCTCTCTCAGCCCCGTAGGGTTATTTTCTTTTTTTTTAAAGAAAATTAAAAACGTGGGTTTTTCATATTCATTTCATTTGATACCCATATCATGGGGGTGCATTTCAAACAGCTAATCCGCCATCTTGGATGTCCGCCATGTTTGATTTAAGACACGTGACTATTTTTTTCGTATTCCTGACAGCAAATCCTTTCATTTGATACCCATATCATGGGGACGCGGCGGAGTAAATCCGTTTTTAGTTTTCTTTACTAGTCTGCTGTTTTTTTTTTGTTTTCATTCAAAGAAGAGACAACTAACACTAATTTTCTAATTGGTTAAAACGCCGAACTTCCTTAACCTTTTCTTTATGCATCTCCAAAAACCCTTTCATTTAATACCCATATCATGGGGGTACCTTTCAAATAGCCAATCCGCCATCTTGGATGTCCGCCATGTTGGATTTAAGACACGTGACTATTTTTTTCATATTACTGACAGCAACCCTTTCATTTGATACCCATATCATGGAGATGCATTTCAAATAGCCAATCCGCCATCTTGGATGTCCGCCATGTTGGATTTCAGGTACGTGACTATTTTTATCATATTCCTGACAGCAAACCCTTTCATTTGATACCCATATCATGGGGATGCATTTCAAATAGGCAATCCGCCATCTTGGATATCCGCCATGTTGGATTTAAGACACGTGACTATTTTTTTCATATTCCTGACAGCAAACCCTTTCATTTGATACCCATATCATGGGGGTGGATTTCAAACAGCCCGACCGCGATCTTGGGAAGGCCGCCATATTGGATTTCTCACCACTCTTGCGCCCCATTGCAAAAACTAATAAAACGAAAACGGATGGCTAATTAATGCACAAATTCTACAAACTACTATTATAATTATAATAATACTTTAGTTTGATATAGTAACGAAAATCTTACCTTATGAAAAAAAATATGGAGAGAATCAAAATGTGGCAGTCGCAGTATAATATTCCGTTCACGATACGTACGCTCTATAAACAGGACGAGGTAAAAAGTGATACAGGTCCTACGTCGACGGGCGCTGGAGCCGTACTGATTGCAGCCCGGTTATGTTTCGTAATTTATACTAGTTTAGAGTGATTTTAAAAACGATAGTATGTTTAATTACATGAAGGGATTTTAATGAAATTTAGAAATTAGTTTAGTCTGTAAACATAGTTTATATTTACATAGTTTTTTTAATGTAATTACGCTTTGTTCGAACCAAAAATGGCGATAAAACAGCGATATAAAACGTAAAAATTGACCTCAGAATTTATTTTTTTACTAATTTGTGTTATTAAAAATATAAATTCTACTACGTAGTTTTACGACAAAAACGTATGTCTGATGATTTGTGTATTTTTTTTTGGTTAAAATTACGAATGTTAATGGTAGATGTAGGAGTCGCAAATCGACTCTGCGTTGATTTTTCAGTAAACTACTTTTCGGAGATTAATTACCACAAAGTTAATAAAAGAGTTTTTTGAAATATGTTACGTATACTTACAACACGAAAGACTGGTCTTTCTTTTGCAGGTATTCAAAAATGTTGGAGTATTACTTAATATGGTAAATTAGACGATCATAATTTTAGTTCTACGCGCAAATGGGTAAAAGGCCTCTTAATACTTTCCGTTCAGATTCTCCGTTACTTTTACAGACGGTCCTGAACCCGGCAAGCGCTTGGCTAAATGGCGGCCCCGTCAGTTTTCTGATAGCTGTTTGAGGCGCGCGGATACTGAATAACTTTCCTTTTTTTCTGGGAAAACCTTATAAGACCGTTAAAGCATTCAATTCATTCATGCAACCTCATTAGAAGCACACCGTGGCAGCTCAGCCCAATGAAAGGAGTGTTCAAACCCACAGTCGATAGAACATAGAACTTCGTTTGCTATTTGTAGTACAGCCATATCTCTCAAACCTTAGAACTTGAAAAACAGTTGCGTTCCTTATTAAACTATTAAATCCTAACTTCATAAAATGTGAAACTTGGGCCCTGGTGTAAGTGAGCAACCTCCGCAGCGGGAACTCATGCTGCAAGTGCCGACACTTTAGCCCTGACTTACCTACAAAACTAACTTCTATAACTGTGATTACTCTTTCGATTTTATCGTCATAATTATCTCTTTAGTGAAGACAGTATATTTTAAAGAAAACGATTACTGTTCCCGAGGAAAACAACAATAACTTTTTTATGATAATAGATAGTGCGCGAGCAAAACTTAGTCAAATTGACAAAGATGAGACTTCACTTACTCAGTATGACCATAAGGATCTGGTGCACATAGGCGCGTACGCGACTCGCGCCCGCCCCCGTTGCCACCTTAACAGTCATGGTACGACGCACTAGAGAGTGTCCACGGGCACAACAAGGTACTCCACAAAGATACAGTCTGTGATGAGGAGTGGTTCTCAATCATAGAGAGCACGAAAGTCAATAACTCGTCCCATGTGTCAAAGTTGCGATTCGCGCCATACAGTGACATGCGTATGCGCAGCTCGATTTTCCGAATTTCAATAAAAGCACGATGTTGACACTGCGTGCTGGCACTGGCGGTAGCGCAGACTGTGCGCGCTTGGAGGACGCGCGCTCTAATAAAGAATGAGATGCCAGCCGCACGCACCGCCTGCCGACGGAAAGGGCGCAAGCGACACATCGCAGAACGACTTGCTCGAGAGAGTTCATACTTCTACGCATTGGTTTTACGAACATTACACTCTCGAACTCTAAAGGGATGCTCGATAAATGAAGGAATTGGTACCGAGTGTTCCACGATGACGACAGGACAGCCACATGCAAACACTGTCCGTTGTAATTTCTGAAGAAGTCGGAGCAAGTGTTATAATTATTATAGTAGCTGTGGCAGCCGGTCACCGGGAACTAACGGGAACGAGCAAGTTGAACCGATAACCTGAGGAGGTAGCTGGCAGTGACTGGATGAAAAAAGCGGGGATCGTGCTCAGTGCCGTTCCGTGGGCCAGAAGTGGACTGCAGTGGGCTGAAAATGATGATGAATATCCGATGCCTAATCAGAATCACCCACGATACAGGGGAAATTCCTGGTGTAGGGCAACGTTAAAAAGAAAACGTCCAAGAGCGTTACGGAACGCACAAAGTGAAGGATTCCGTACTCTGAGTTGAATAATAAAAAACAATCGTACATACTCGTATTGGCAGTTTAAAAGATCTCTCATATTATAGTGATGCTAAATTCTGCGTACAGTTCCAACTTAAAAAATTGATCATGGTAAATAAATATAAAAAATAATGTATTTTTTTATTTATCAGGTATGTACACCAGAAGCAGTAGGCACATGCAGAGCAAAAAAGCATATACAGGGTGTCCAGTAATGAATGGCAATTTTTAAACAATCACAGTGAAAACAGTGGAAACGTTATTAATTAACAAGCAACAATCATTTTTATCACATTAATTATAGAATAGAATAGAATATACTTTATTGTACACCATAATGAATACAAACTTACAAAAAATGATAATTAGTATTCTCTTTATTCATTCTAAAAAAATACAAATTAGTAACATAGTTACATCGGTATTTAAACAATCACATTAAAAAAAAATGATACTTATTTGTAAGTAAATAAAGATTAAAAATAAATTTTACAGGAGCAGTTGTATATAAATTATTTTCTTCAAAAAATCTTCGACCGATATTTCTTACTACCAGCCCAGTACATTTCAGAGGGGCGTCAATTGATTTTGGACAAAATGGAATCTGTTCATACCGCTAAAATGCAAGAGTTCAGTAATTATTACAAGAGGCAATGGTCCAGTTTGAGTCCTTCAATTTTAAGTTGTGCCAACCAACGTCATCGAATGAACAATGCATTAGAAGGATGGCATCACAGACTTAAGGCTGCATATTCTGAATGTTGGCAACGTCGCAAAAAGCTGTCAAATAATTATAAGTTTTAATTAATTTGGCAAATGTTCTGTATGAAAACAAGAAATATCGCTCTGTAGTGCACTAAAAAAATGATATAGGAATGCAATTAAAACACTGAATTTGATGTTGTAACCGTTTCCGGTGTATAAAAGGCATTTGGAAAGCTTCCAAATGCTTTTTCTACATCTAAAACTATATTTTCGGTGTTACGATATTAATTATTGCATTCCCTTATCAACTTTTTAGTGCACTACAGAGCCATATTTCTTATTTTCATACAGTAACAATGCTAAATTAATTAAAACTTGTTAATATTTGACAACCATTTGCGACGTTGCCAGCTTTCGGAATATACGCTCTTAACGTCCTAATCCCAAAGCCACCAAGCCTGTTCAATTTTATCCAAAAGTTGCGTAAAGAAGCCCACCACTGCAATATTAGGCTTCGTAATAGCCTCTTCCAATCTGTGCGAAAAAATCGTCGGTACCGCGACACGCGACACGCGTCGGTACGCGATGTGATAAAAATGATTGTTGCTTGTTAATTAATAACGTTTCCACTGTTTTCACTGTGATTGTTTATACGTAATTATGTTAACAAAAAAAAAATTAACATTAATTTGGTAATTGTGACTGTTTTTAAAAATATTAGTAATATAACACAAACATTTAATAGGTACTAGTTATAAAAACAAATTATGCTTATCAATAAATATAGTGATTACTATTTAGCAGTATTATTTTTGATTCCACAAGGTGTCCGTTACTTGTCTCACTTTTTCAAAATCTGTGAAATACAGAATCTGTCATACGTAGAATCTGTCATATGTAGAATCTGTCATATGTAGAATCTGTCGTACGTAGAATCTGTCAAAAGTAGAATCTGTCAAATTTCGACTAAACGCATTTTGCGTGCATTTTATTTAAAAGTCAATATTCGCATTCGCATTCGCGAATATTGGAATTGAATATTCGCATCCACATTCGCATTCGCGAATGTCAAAAATCAGACATTCGCAACATCACTAATACAGACATGCACCACATAGTCTGATCTTGTAGGATTATTTTTATAACACAAAGAATGTAGGTAATAATTTTTCAAAGTCGTTGGTTTGCTCTGAACATGGTCCTCCTCGCACATGGCGGCACAATGCGCGGAAGTGCACGCAAGCCGAGTTCAGCTCGAGTGTGTCACACGCGGCCGTCAGCGGCGGCAGCGCCCGCGCAGGCGGCACCAGCGCGGCTGTTTGGCTACGCTTGGCGCTTACGGACTCAGCTATTTACTCAAATGCATTGTTCCATTTTTATTCAATGTTGATTAATTTTGAAGTACCTACTCAAATGTTAATTATTTTATAATATGTGCTCATGTAATGTTAAGATTGTCTTTAAATTTAATTGTTGAACTCACCTGCTTTGTGTGCAATTAATCAGTCCTCTGAACATTTTCAGCTATAGCGATCAATTTTAGCTGAGATTACCCTCGCTAGTTTACTGTGCGCACAGCCTAGGAGTCGAAAAAAGTCCCTTTCAGGTGCGTCAGAAGGTGTGAGAGTCAGAAGGATATCCTAGTCCATAAGAGATACGGAAAAACTTTCCTATGAACTTTTAGCACTATTGATTGAGGCACATTGTCCCGCAGCAACGTAATAGGATGATGGAGAATCGAGTCCTCGGTTTCTCCATTCACATCCTACTTTAAAATAGACAATTAACATTCACATACTTAATTGTGAACCCGAGCACTATGGACAATCTTAAAAGAGCACCGCTATGACGGCCTGGACTGTACAGTTTGACTCATTTGATAATAAGTTTAGTTTTGATAAGTTGAGAAACTCGAAAATTATCCCACGAGAACTTAATATCGATATTACTACGGTACACTGCGCTGGACAAGCCTCCCTCAAGGAGCGCCACAGCGCACAATCTCCCGATTATTATTCATCCACTGCCAGCCACCTTCTTCTCCTTGCCGAGAGACTTCCCCACTCTGTGTCAAAACTTTCGCATTTATAATTTATTGGTTAGATAAGGTATCATTACTACAAAGTTTGATATCCATGGTGTCTTAGACTTCTCTGTTGCTATCGTTCACAACGAACACCACATATTAAGAGGAAACAGGTAAACGTTTATATCAGTGTATCATCAAATAGTAAGTTGTGCGTTGGTTATTTCACGAGATCATTTTGAAGTACGTGCCGCGCATGAATAATTTTTGTCCCTAGAGGTGCGTGCGATCGGAATACTAACGCGAGCACTTTGCGCACGCGCAAATATACTAACGTACTGACTAAGTGCTTAGTACGCTCACTATAAGCAAATGTAACTTACTGGAAGCGTCAACGGAACCATAGTGTGAACGACTCAGAGCAACTTAGGGTTAGCTCAGACCGACACGTGACACTGCGCGCACATTTCAACAAAGCTAGTCAAAATCTAACTCTATTTACTACACGAAAAGATACACTTTTCGGAACGCAGCGCGACTTAACGCGGCGCTGCATTTTAATAGCGACTCAAAATCTAACTTTATTTACTACTAGCTTCTGCCCGCCGGCACGCCACAATCACGGCGGTAAGACTCCTCTTTGAGGAGTGGCTGGATAGGTGTCACGGCGTCTTGACCTACCGCATGACGCAGGTCCTCACCGGCACGGAAGTTTCGGGAGGTACCTGTGTCATGAGAAAGGAGGAAACGCCTGGGTGTCACCACTGCGAAGATCGCCCGGAGGACACAGTCGAGCATACGGTGCAAGACTGCCCCGCTTGGGCAGAGCACTGACGTGTCCTTACGGCGGCGATAGGCGGAGACCTCTCGCGCCCCTCATTGGTCGCGGCCATGCTGCGGGGCGAGACGGAGTGGGAAGCGGTCGCCTCCTTCTGCGAAGAAGTCATGCTCGCGAAGGAGGAGGCGCCGCGTGAGAGAGAGGACAATGTCCTCCCTCCGCCCCACCCGCAGTGGTGGACGCCCACGGCGACGCACGTCGCAAGACGATCTCCGGCCACCGTAGGCGCGGGCATGCGGGCGGCGAGTAAAGGGCAACTCGCTATCCTCGTACACGGATCCTGTTGCTTATGCCAGCGACAACAGGGTCGTCAAAATCGAAGATCTAAAACGTTTGATGTCGAATTCTAAAAGCCTGGGGACGGGAAAACAACGGGATGCGCGTGACGATTCCAGACGTTCCAGATCTTTCACTTTTGTAAGTCAACAGGAAATGCCATCAGACCAAACAACCCTTGCTAAGACGTGATTCCTGTATATGCACCTATAGTGTAGCTGGGCTCTTGGAGTTCCACATCAGGTGTTCCAGATCTTCAATTTTTATATGTTAACAGAGAGTGCTCATCAGGTTGAACAGCTCATGCTAAGACGTCATTCCTATATATCTTATAGTGTAGCTGGGCTATTGGAGTTCCACATCAGGTGTACCAGATCTTCAATTTTTATACGACAACAGAGGGTGCTCATCAGGCTGAACAACTCTTGCTACGACGTAATTAAAAGTAGCCTAATTACTCCTTATTACATCAGCTACCTGCCAATAAAAGTCCCGTCAAAATCGGTCCAGCCATCTCAGTAATTAGCCGATACAAACAGACAGACACTCAGACAAACAAAAATAGTAAAAATGTTATTTTGGTGTATGCATCATAATATACAGGATGTTTCTTTTAAATTGGCCAAAAGGGAGAAATCCGAATCCATAAGAGATAGGGAACTTTCTGAGGAACCTTTAGCTCTTTTTTGATGTTGACAATTTTGGCATTTTTATTTTTTTGGTCAAGTGTCAATTGTCCACAGAAATGAGTGAAATTGTCCAAAATTTTTTTTAGTTAGACTCTGTTTCATGAAAGGATCATTTCATTGTATCACAAGAAAAAAATTGGGACGGCCGAAAGTTGGTCAAATTTTGCAAAATATTTTTTCATACAAACTGTTTGAACGAAAAAATTATCACTGTTTTTTATGATGTTATTTGATTATGTGTCTATTAAGGATCATTTCATTGTAAGGGATAGAAAATGTCTGGGCAACAGAAATGGGTCAAATCTAATGAAATACTGACCACTACTAATAAACTTCATGAACAACAACTTTTAACCAACTTCTGCTGTCCAGATATTTTCCTTCCCATACAACGAAATGATCCTCACATAACGCTAAATCAAATAAAAAATATTAGTAATTTTTTCATTCACACAATTTGTATAAAAAATATTTTGCAAAATTTTACCAACTTCCGCCGTCTTGACTTTTTTCTTCCGATACAATGAAATGATCCTCACATAACGCTAAATCCTTCATGAAACTTACCTACATAAACCTAAACTTACATAAACCTAAACTTCATAAATTCTCCACCTTACATGAAACGTAGCCCAACGGCATTAAAAAAAAATTGGCAAAGGAGATGTTTCATTTTCGGCCATCAGAAGTACATTATATCAAAAAAACCAGCCAAGTGCGTGTCGGGCCACGCACAGTGTAGGGTTCCGTAGTTGCCCATCAAAATACTTATGCAAACCAACTAAACTGATTCACTGAATTTAATTTTAAAAAGAAGAATTTTCAAAATCGGTCCAGGCGTCTTTGAGAAATCGGGGAAAATACATTAAAAAAAAAAGATTATGATGAATTTAGAACCTCCTTTTTTTGAAGTTAGTTAAAAATAGTTGACAATAAAAACCTACCTATCCCCAAAACATACCCACCTATTACAGCTGTAAAAATAAAGTTGACAAACTTACATTTGCAGTTGAAGAACATGTTCTCCAATTAATACATTTTGTTTAGGAAAATGTTATCCAAGTACGTTTTTTAAGTTGGTCGACTATTACTCGTAAACTTGTATAGCCTACTTAGTCATGATAATTTTTTTTTAAACTTCGTTATATATACTACTACTGTGAATTTTTTCACACCCCCAAACATAACCGTTTAGCTGGTCTCTACCAGCTAAACGGTTATGTTTGGGGGTGTGAAAAAATTAGCATTTATAAGCTTAATATTTCACAAACGAAGCTTTTTATCAAAAAATTGTTAATGGAAACTATCAATATTTTTTAAAGGCCTATTTAATGATACCCCACACAAAGGGGTACGCGAGAAAAAAAAAACATCCCCACTTTACGTGTACAGGAGGTACCCTAAAATAGTACATTATGCATCGAGTGAATAAAGAGCGGATTTAAAGCGAGGGCCATACATATGAATCAAGAGCAAGCGAAGGATTTTAATGACTGAATCACGACTTCACGACCGCAGGGAGTGATTCAAGTATTTAAATCCTGAGCGACGCGAGTGATTCAGGCCCTCGATTTAAATCCGTTTTATTCACGAGTTACATACGATACTTTATACCATGACCACAAGAAAAATAATAATAAAGCGATAATAGATAGGTATTTAACGAAGAAAAAAAAGTCAAAGGTGCGTTTACGAATATCTAAATTCACATACACAAACCCCCAGAGTCGAAACAAATAACTGTGGATCATACGAAAATTTGCTCCGTGCGGGAATCGAACCCACTGCACGCGACGAAGTAGCCCAATCGTTCGGTCACTAAGCCAACAAATTGACATTAAACTCGGAACAATGATTTAAATTAAGAGTAACATTATTCTAACAACACGGGAGCTGAGGGGGGTGGACCGCAGCAATGTGTTCTAAATTCAAACACCAAAACAGTAAACCAAACCAAAAAGTAACTTTTTAAAGTGGGAATGATATAAAAAATATTTAATATTCTCTGGTGGATTTGAGCCTGATTTGTTGTGTACAAAAAAAAAATGTTTTTCAATTATTGCCATGTTTTATTCAACATGGCGTCTCGTTTGCTTGCATAATTCATTCGTTCTGAAATTATGTCTCATCAAATTAATGTTAAGTATAAAAAAAAAAAATGTGTGTATTCTTGAAGTGTTTAAATAAACTATTATTCTATTATACATATTTTTGAGTAAATATAATTAAGTACCACGATTTCATCGTTGCAAAAATATTTTATTCTGTTGGTGGATCTTTTATTCTGAGTGCTTCTGAACCCTCAAAATGACCGCTTGTTGATTGGCGTAAAAGACCAAAAGTCATGCCATAAAAATATTTAACGGAGAATCGTTATCAGAGGGGACGCGATATCGGAAATAATCCTCACAAAATCTTCGTTAACACTTTTAATTACTTGCTAACACACACCGAATACAAAATAATCAAGGATGCCCGAGATATCGCTCGATTAAAAACTTAGGAACGCGGGAAGTTTAGCATGGCGGAGCAACCAAGATGTCTACCCAGCTTGCTGGATCGATTCACAGACTACTTAGAGATATGGATCGATTCAAAGTGTTCACTTCACTCAACTGTCACCGCTTATGTGGCCTACCCCACACAGGTTAGCCAACATCTGTCAACGTCACTACCTGTCAACGTCGAATAGCTGATTAAACTTCCGATCGACATTTTGACTCGACTATTCGCTCGGTGTTGCCATTGCTCCCCACGCTAACCTTCCCCAAGTCTATTCATCAATAACTTGAGTTCCCAAGCGTTATCTGTCAAATTTAACTACATAGTTTCTTCAATGAGAGATAGATAGCGTTATTCTAAATTAACAATAATCAATTGAGATTCTAAATAGTGTTTCTGTTTTGATTCAAAATTTAATAAAAATTTAGGCATTAGGCATTTTAATAAAAAAAAACGTTCTTGAAGTGCTAAAAAGAAACTATTATTTTAGTGAACATATTTTTGAGTAAACATAATTATGTACCACGATTTCATCGTTGCAAAAATCTTTTATTCGAGTTTCTGAACCCTCAAAATAATCGCTTGTTGATTGGCGTAAAAGACCAAAAGCCATGCCATAAAAATATGAATAAAAAAAACGTTCTTGAAATGTTAAAAATAAACTAATTATTTTTGAGTAAACATAATTAAGTATCACAGTTCTCATCTTAGAAGACGATTTAGGAAGTTGGTTCTGATGAACAAAAACAAACAAAACAATTCTAGGTAATGTAAATGTCATCTCTACAACCTGTCATGGCTGTATAACTCCTTTCTTAGCTCTTAGGACAAACGTCAAACATTTTTTATTTTTATCTTGTACATAAAATCCATTTAATATTATGAAAAAAATGTTACTTTATTCTATTCAGGGGTAATTTTCCCAGCTTTGGTAAAATGTACATGTTATGGCCGGAGCGCCATATAAAAATGAAACGTCTCCTTTCACTCATTTCTGTGGACAAATCACGCTTGACCAAAAAATAAAAAACGCCAAAATTGTCAACATCAAAAAAGAGCTAAAGGTTCCTAAGAAAGTTTTCCCGTATCTCAGTGGATTCGGATTTTTCCCTTTTGGCCAATTTAAAAGAAACAGCCTGTATATTCTTATAGAAGTAGGAGAAAACGGTTATTTTAATATTACAAACAGGCACTCCAATTGTATTTAAATGTACCTATAGATAGATAATTATAATAATTATAGATGTATGTAGGTAAGTAGGTATGTATATTGTATGAAGGTATGTATGTATTTAAAGATACTTGATTGCAGAGCCCCAGCGGCCCCGCGTAGTGCCGTGGTGTAACATATTGTGTGTGTACATGGAGAGTAGGGTGTTCCTTGTGTGAAAGACGGATTATTTTATGTTAGCCACATCTAGTAAAACTACAATTTGACTTCTTCTGACATGGGGAAACACAACAGTTAAGTTAATACAATACTTAGACGTTTCAAAACATCCTATTATACGACCGCGAATTGGATAAGGTAATACAGGCATGAGTATTTCCCGACATGAGGAAGATTGCCAGAGCCCTAGCTCTTTAAACTATGGCCCTAGCCCCCGCCCCCGGGCCGGCCGCCGCCCACTGACGTGACGCTCACAGAAGCAATCGTTTAGGGAGCGCTTCCTTTTTTTTTCTTCACTTTTACCTCACTATACAGCGAGTAAATGTAGGTAGGTGTAGGAAAAACCAATTAAATAACAAATTAAATTCGTGTTTATTTTATTATAGGTCGATTAAAATCTTAAGGTGCGTAGGCGTACAGACCGTGTAACAATGTTATATAACACGTCCACACCGTGTAACATTGTTATATAACATTGCAATTTGAAACAATACCGTATAGGTACACATTAGTGTAACAATGTTATATAACAATTGTCGTTTGTCGTTCTTCAGTGCTATCCACAATGTTATATAACATTCTGTGTCCACATCATCTGAAACATGTTATATAACAATGTTAAAACATAACATGTTAAGGTGCGTACAGACTATATAACCTATCAACAGATGATGTGGACACAAAATGTTATATAACATTGCTATTAGTGATGTTGCGAATATTCGCATTCGCATTCGCAAATATTCGCAAGTTTTTTGATATTAGCATTCGCATTCGCATCCGCATAAATCGGTGCGAATGTTTGCGGATATTTTTTAAACACTATTTTTTAATTTACTTCTATGATTTGAATATGGAAACCATGGGCGTACCCAGGGGGGGGGCAGGGGGGGGGGGAAGGTGGGGGCAGCTGCCCCCCCCTGGAAATCTCGCAGAACATGTGTATGCACTCGCTTCATTACTAATCAAAGTGTAAACGAGGCCTTATGCTCTAACTTTTAAATGAACCGCGCAGTAGACACTGGCAAAATGCACGGTGCAATTGAATTTTTCAACCACCAGTGAGTCACAGTGACATACTTTTTATAAGCTGTAATACATTTTCAATGGCAAAAGAAATTGTGACGTCATTATTTTTTTAACTCGATGATCTTACTATTTATTGATTTTTTTTTCCCACGTTTTTATACACTCACTTTTCTTGTTTGTTTGTTTGTTTGTCGTTCCGGTTGGACTTTTGCAACTCAATTTTGAGGCACTTCCCGATAAGCTAGCAGGCTGAAATTTTGCACACGCTCTGAGTTCTGATGACAATACAATGACTAGCTAAGAAACTTCATAACAAATCCAATATGGCGGCCTCCCCAAGATGGCGGACTGGCTGTTTTAAATCCACCCCCATAATATGGGTATCAAATGAAAGGGTTTGCTGTCAGGAATACGAAAAAAATAGTCATGTGACTTAAATCCAACATGGCGGACGGCCAAGATGGCGGACAGGCTTTGAGGCACTTCCCGATAAGCTAGCAGGCTGAGGGTAGCTTTAAACTCGGTGAACAAAGATAAAAATAATAAAATAATTAATGGATTTAAAAAAATCTTAAAAACCCACGTTTTCAAATGTCCTGAACAGAAAATAACCCTGCGGGGCTAAGAGAGGGGCCATAGCTCAGATCGTGAGCGAATCTTTGCAAGTTACACCCACGATCTATACACGTCAGGTATATATCCCAAATAATCCCTTAAATAATATACGTCTTAGTTTATCTTGTCTGTGTTGTCACATACTATGTGTGACATAAAAAACTTTTTTCAAAAAAAAATTAACCGCCTTAAAAAACAACCACAAAAAAGGGTAAAATAACCTACAAAATAACTTTTCTTTCGGAAGTCGGTGGCTTTGTTTTTTTATTTCGGTGTCTTTTTTGACTTCCGAAAGAAAAGTTATTTTGTAGGTTATTTTACCCTTTTTGTGGTTGTTTTTGAAGGCGGTTAATTTTTTTTTTTTTTTAAGTTTTTTATTTTACTCTTTTTAGTTTAAATATTCAACCCAAATTCTTGTCAAATACATCATTTTCTTCCATGTGCACTAGAATTTTGTAATCCGTGGCACCGGTATTAACATCGCTCATGTACACAATAAGCTAATAAAATTCCCTATCTCAAAAACTGCTGAACAGGTTTTGATGAAACTTGCAGTATTCCTTAAGGTGAACGATCCCTAGTACAACAAAAAAGAATTTTGAAAATCGGTCCACAATTGGCGGAGTAATCGCGTAACAAACACGCAAAAAGTAAAGATCATCCAAGTAGCCGAAATTAATAAAATGCTCACAAAATATAAAGTACTGAACCAAATTGGATGAAATTGTTATGGGACCAAACTGCAAGTATACTGCATCGAACGAAAAAAGAATCACACTAATCGGACTAGAAAACTCGGAGTAATCGATGTACATACATAAAAAAAAACATACCGACCGAATTGAGAACCTCATACCTTTTTTTGAAGTCGGTTAAAAACAGCTACGGACGATCCGACCTAAAAATCTGACTTGCCCCCCCCTAGGCCAAAGCTGGGTACGCCCATGATGGAAACTGCATGTGACGGAATAGTCTTGAAGTAGACCACTAAATTGAAATATTTCTGTTAGTCCGGTTGTTAAAATATTGACAAAGTCGCAACAAAAATGACAAGAATCCTTTTTTTCGTGATAAAATCATCAAATATCACCCAGTTATATTAAAAATCTACTACAGCTTGGCCAGAACGGATTGAAACGGAACTAAATTTTTTATTTCTGACAGCGTTTTAAAATCTTTGATATTTGATGTAAACAAAGACCGCAGGTTTGTTAGATTTAATAATGTGCCATAAAACTAACGTAATAAGTGAAAAAAAAAAAATCATTCAAAGTGCTGGTAGCGCGAATACAGTGGCGACTTACGGTTTTCTACATGTTTATGTCAAGCTGTACATAATTTTGCATAAGTTTATGAGAATAAAGAGAAAAACAAAAAAAAATATTTATGTTCATAAGTCGTGACACTCGTGACATTCATTCAACTATATGGACTTGGCCAATGTTCGGTTTAAATATGTCTGACATGAAATGTCAAACCTATCTATCATTTTGCATGCGTTTTATTGAAAAGTCAATATTCGCATTCGCATTCGCGAATATTTAAATTGAATATTCGCATCCGCATTCGCATTCGCGAATGTCAAAAATTAGACATTCGCAACATCACTAATTGCTATATAACATGTTTCAGATGATGTGGACACAGAATGTTATATAACATTGTGGATAGCACTGAAGAACGACAAACGACAATTTTTATATAACATTGATAAACACGCTGATTAGTAAAATTTAAAACAAAGACAATTCAGAAGTAAATCAATACCTAAATTAAAATAAACCGTGGCAGCTAAGAGATGACCAGTCGCAACTGACAGCGCCCGTTCACGAACATGACACATGCATCAGCACCATTCGGCTCAACCATTTTGAAGGGAGCCAAATGATCCGACACACACGCCACCATCAGCGAGACATTTGAGTGAGCATGACACACTCTCAACCGCCAGGGTCATTCAAGTCAACAAGAGACGTAGGTACTCGGTGAATGACAGCTCTGAAGTACATAGTACTCACACAATGTCGGCTATGAAGCTATATAATACAAGGAAGATTGAATCTATACAATGCAAATACAGTTGTACAATCTTCAGCAGCTCCAACAATGGTATTAAGTATACTTCCACTATCAATTTATTTATACATTCACTGTCTCATGGAGCAGGACCAGCATGGAGCCAAGCATTATTATCAGCGATATAGTCGCTCAGTTTGTAATATGCCTGCTTACAAAGTGTGCGTTTAATGCATGTTTTGAATTTAGTTTCATTCAGTTCAAGAACGTTTTGTGGTAGCTTATTATAGCATTTTAAACAGAACCCCATGAAGGAAGAGTCTACTTTGGCAAGTCTGAAGCCCGGCTGAACTAATTGGTCCCTATTTCTAGTATGATAATTGTGTCTGTCACCTCTTTTAGAGAAAAGATGCAGATTTTTCCTAACGTACATTATGTTTTCATAGATATATTGACATGGAACCGTCAAGATGTTAATTTCCTTAAACAGTTCCCTTAGAGAATCGCGTCTACGGAGATCATATATAGCTCGGATCGCTCTCTTTTGGAGAATAAAGATGGACTCGATGTCAGCAGCCCGTCCCCACAATAAATACCATACGACATTACACTGTGGAAGTAGCTAAAGTATACAATTCTCGCGGTATCAACGTCAGTGAATTGGCGAATTTTCCTGACAGCATATGCTGCTGAACTTAATCGCCCTGCAAGTGTTGTTATATGAGGGCCCCATTGTAGCCTTGAATCAAGTGTTATTCCCAGGAAAACCGTTTTATCGACGAATTCTAGTATCTCCTTATTCAACACTATGTCATAATTACTATTTTTAACATTTGGTAAGGCAAATCTAATGCATTTAGTCTTGTTTCCATTTAATACTAAATTGTTTGCTGAAAACCAGTTATGGATCTGACGCAAGGCATTATTGACGTCATCTAGATTCTGAGCTCGCCTATTAATTTTAAAAATTAGGGATGTGTCATCAGCAAATAACACCATATTGTGTAGTTGATTTTTAAGTATATAGGGTAGATCATTTATATATACAAGAAAGAGAAAAGGACCCAATATTGAGCCTTGTGGAACTCCCATTTTAACTGTTAAACCCTGTGAATTTACACCATTTATTTGAACATGCTGTTGCCTATCACATAAATAAGATTTTACCAGACTAAGCGCAAGTTTACCTAGTCCGTAATGTTCAAGTTTCAAAAGTAATGTATCGTGATGAACGCAATCAAATGCTTTGGAGAGGTCACAGAATATTCCTATGGCGTCTTGTGCCTCTTCCCATGCAGTAAATATGTGCTTCAATAGGGTGACACCGGCGTCAGTTGTACAACGTCCCTTGGTGAAACCATACTGCTGATCGTGTAAGATTTTGTTGGTGTTGAAGTGATTAAGCATCTGATTTAGCATTACTTTTTCAAATATCTTGCTAAAGACTGGCAACACGGATACTGGTCTATAATTGTTAGTATCTTTAGAGTCCCCAGATTTAAAAAGAGGCACGACTTTACTGAACTTCATCAAATCAGGAAAAACTCCTTGATCCACACACAGATTAAAAATTAATGCTAAATATGGCGCTACCGTTTCCACAATGGCTGTACAAACTTTGATAGACAATCCCCATAAATCTTCGGTCACTTTAATTTTGATTTCCCGGAAAGCTTTAATAACTGTCATAGGGTTTATATGTTTAAACTTAAAATCAGCCGGGCTGCCAGAAACGTTCGCCTTTAATAAAGCTATTGAAATATCAGGTGAGGAATTTAGAGGCTCCGTAGTCCTAACCGGTATATCAGTAAAGAATTTAACAAATTCTTCAGCTACTTTCAGATTTGAGCTTATAGGACCACAAGATGTCTGCAATTTATATTTACTATTGAGCTTTTTTTTCCTGCCGGTCTCGTTATTTATAATTTTCCATACTGTCTTTATTTTATTTTCTGAAAATTTAATCTTATTGCTAATATGCATGGCTTTAGCAGCCTTGCAAGTATTTTTAAAACATTTTGAATAGGCAGCAACATACTTATTGAAAGTTTCAGTGTTAATGATTGGCTTAAGGCCATACAGTTCAAATAGTCTTTCCCTACTTTTCCTAATACCTCTAGTCGCCCAGTCACTAAATACAAATTTGGGTTCAATTTTTTTTGTTTTCTTTTGAAAAGTTTTATTGAATTCAGTATGAACTATTGAAAAGAAATTACCATAAAATTTATTAACATTAATGTCGTCCATATTCATTACACTTAGCTTGTTCTGTAGGGAATTATTAAAGCTACTTAATTTGGCAGAAGTTACTGGTCTAAATTTAATCTCAAGTTGTTGCTTTATTGTATTACATCTAAAAGTTACCGTCTGCCCACTATGATCAGACGGCAGACAATTAACTATGGCCTTATCCAAATAATCACAATTGCAGAAAACATTATCAATACAAGTAGCAGAAGATGGAGTAACTCTAGTTGGTTCTGTAAAAATGTTAGTCAAGTCAAATGACTTATAAAGATTTAATAACCTACTGCTATTTGAATTTTCTTCCAAAATATTTATATTAAAATCACCACAAATTATTATAGATTTATTCCTGACTGCAAGTTTTGCCAGAACATCTTCCATTCTAGATTCAAATAAGGAAAAATTTTGATAATTAGGGGGTCTGTACACACACACTATTACATGCTTATCTAGCTCAACACAGGACAGTTCGATACAATGTTCAACTGAAAGACCTACTATGTCATTACGTTGGTGAAATTTTAAAGAGTTTTTAACTAATATTAGGGAACCACCACGCAGCAATTTTTTACGATTAAAACAACTACCCACAGTATAGTTTTCATAATTAAATAGCATTTGATAGTCCTTTAACCAATGTTCAGTAAAACAGATAGTATCAAACATGGTTTTTTCTAAAAAACATTTCAACTTCTAATAATTTCGAAGAGATACCTTGAATGTTCTGATGGAACAATTTCAAGGTATTCTGCGGAGGCCCTTTTTTAAAACTAAATGGTTGGTTGCAAGAAGATACATTGTCTGTGGGAGATGCTATAGTGCTAATGGTACCTTCTGTTGTCTTACTTATAAGTTTAAAGAAAAATAAATAGAATTAAACCCTTAATTCAATACAAATGAAAGAGAATCACCCGACCGCAGTCTACGCGCGTACGCACACAGCGATGAGCAGCTGTTTGCGTGAATGGGGATTGCAACTCAAAGCTAACCGTAGATGGCGCTGCGATAGTTGGTCCCTACGTCAGATTACTGTCTACCTTGTACAAAAAACAAACAAGATTTATTGTTATAAAAATTGATTAAGTATAAATACAAAACAAATATGGAAAATTATTCGTCAATGCAATTGCATATACTAAAAGAAGAACTAAGACGCCGCGGTGCATCTACAAGAGGAAAAAATCTGATTTAATTGAGTGGTTAAACATTTGATTTTACCTTATTAAATCCACAATTACTTGTAGTTGAGGTTTAAATTTTTGAGTTTAGGTATGTTTTACCTGTCCTCTCCTCTACCTAGAATATAATACTGCTTCTGACTTTCTATTTTGATAAAATATCATAATGTTTTAAGTCAGTAATTTTACCCCTTTTTTTCTATTTATATTCGAGAAATTTCACAATATATTTAATTTCTTAACACCACAACTATCACAAAACTCGTTCCAGGTGATAATGCTTCTACCAGACGAACCATTTAATGATTTATAGAGCGATGCAATACTGGTACTTAACCTCCAATAGAAAAGTATTTTTATTTTGAAAAGTGTATTCGATTGTTTAGTTATGGTATAATCATAGAATTTCATTAATAAACTCAACTAACGGCCTGTCTCGGCTTCGCAAAGGTGGATATTTGTTTATTATATAGCTTTTCCTTATTTATAATACAATTTTTGTTCTCAAGGCAGTCACAGCAGCTACCCATTATTTCTTGATAGTGTGAATTGTCGGAAGTTTGTATGTTCCATCATTTTTACAGCTTATTACACAACATCTAGTCATTTTATATCAATAAATCGTTTTTTTTTCATAAAATTCCTTTGATTTGACAGTTCTTTTGGGACCAAACTGTCACTTGTCACTTTGACACTTGCCTTCCCCATTCAATGACGCGCGAGGATCGTGCGCCGAGAAGTGACCTTGGCGACCCTTTTTTTTTTTTTTTTTTTAGCGTGGTAAAATCATCAAATGAGTCCTCCAACCCCGGGCAGGGCGGGAGGGACTGTCAGACTTCTACTGACTAAAATCCACGGTGTCCTTCATAGCCTGTTAAGTTCCGGGGTTACGGTAAGGGAATAATCCCGCGACCCCGGCAGGCTTTGGCCCTCTGAGAGGGGGGCCCCGTCATTATGCTGACGCTCTTTGAGGCGCGCGTGGGACACAACGCGCCGTCGACCCGGGCATGGTCCTTGGTCGGGCAGCGAGTTGCCCTTTACTCGCTGCCCGCATGCCCGCGCCTACGGTGGCCGGAGATCATCAAGCGACGTCCGTCGCCGTGGGCGCCTACCACTGCGGCTGGGGCGGAGGGAGGACGCTGTCCTCTCTCGCTCGCGGCCTGCCTCCTCCTTTACGAGCATTACTGCCTCGCAGAAGGAGCTGACCGCTTCCCACTCCGTCTCGCCCCGCAGCATGGCCGCAACCAATGCCGGGCGCGAGAGGTCTCCGCCTATCGCAGCCGTGAGGACACGTCGGTGCTCCGCCCAAACCTTGGCGACCCTTAGCAATAATTTTACGTAATTTTATTTCGAAAATCACCCACATTATTGTCATTTCGTTTGATATTAAGTCATTCGAAGCATCAGTATAATACGAAATCTTAATAATGAATCGTAATCCTAGACCGCCATAAAAAGTTCACTGACCTGCTATCAGATGAATAATACGTATAAGTTTTGCTTGATTGCTATACCCTAAACTTTTCGTAGTGATTTTGTTTTTATTTGTGGATAAAATTGGTTGATTTGAAGTTTTCCTCGGGCTTAGACCGTCAATAATACCTACCCCGATCTACGTAGTATAAAAAACGTTTTTGAAAGATTTGCTAGTTAAAAGTAAGTAAGTGGTGATACTTTCGACTTTTAGGTATTATTGGCGTAGTTAAAAATTTGAAATCAACTTATTTACACAAATACAAGCGATTAGTTAACAACGTATTTACAAAATGTACAAATAAATTACCTACCTACTTGTGTTACCCGGAGGTACCTATTGTTCAATGTTGCCACCATCACACTCTTGGCACAATCGAGCACGACGTAGGTTTTCCTTCAGCTTACGTAAAACTAACACATTCGTTTTTAGTGTCGAAAGCACTAATGATCATTGCACGTGATTCTGTTACACTTGTCACATCACACCACAGGGTCGCGGCGACCCGATCCAAGGTCACCAAACTTTTCGGTCCAGTAGGTACTTGCCGACCATAGTGAGGGGGAACTGTCTCCACTGATGGCATACAGGCGAACCATCTCCTCCAACTCGACATTAGAGTAATTGTCCGTCGTCTTGCACTTTGTATCGAATGCCGTCTCAACAATGCACCTACCTAGAAGCGGAATTTGCAAAACGCATGCACTGCGGTGACATCAAACACATGACTGTCGTGTGACTGACGGGGGCGGGGTGCCGGCCGCCCGCGAACCGCGGCGCGGGGCGCGGGACGCGGGGCGCGGGACGCGGGGCGCGGGGCCTTGCCTTGGATTGGTTGGGGTGGGATTGATTGCCTACGAATTTGTTGAATGATCGTTGCGTATGCGTTGTGTACATGAATGTTTGCGTTTGTTTGTGTGTGAAAGCGCGATAGGGCTAGTAACAGACACGCCACTTTTAAATACCTACGGCTTGTTCAAACTTACGGATTTCAGTAAAAAGGAAAAATAAAATAAAAAAAAATACCTACCTATTTTATTGTTGATTTGGGTCGAGAATCATGAGTATAATCACGTCCTTGAATTTGACTAGGTTGCAGATCAGCACATTGTATAACTCGGCTGGGCAGCGTTCGGGAAATTGCGTAACGTTTTCTCGTCCAAAATACCTCAGTGCCTCAAGTCGAAAGTTTTCGACCAATGTGTGTTACCAGTGATAACATATGGCGCCGAAACGTGGTCCTTTACTATGGGCCTCATTAGTAAGCTCAGTATAGTCCAACGAGCTATGGAGAGGGCTATGCTCGGAGTCTCTCTGCGCGATCGACTCAGAAATGAGGAGATTCGTAGACGAACCAAAGTAACCGACATAGCCCAACGAATCAGCAAGTTGAAATGGCAGTGGGCAGGCCATATAGCACGCAGAACTGATGGCCGATGGGGCCGTAAGGTTCTCGAATGGAGACCACGCACCGGCAAGCGCAGCGTAGGACGTCCACCCACTAGGTGGGCAGACGATCTTATGAATGCCACAGGATCACGCTGGATGCAGGCCGCTTACAACTGGTCCTACTGGAAGTCTAAAGGGGAGGCCTATGTTCAGCAGTGGACGTCTTACGGCTGATATGATGACATTGTATAACATTAACATAATTAAAACAATTGTTGTATACATTGTAACACTAATGTGTACGGTATTGTTTTATGTTGCAATGTTATAAATGTTACATGGTGTGGACGTGTTATATAACAATGATAAATAACATGTTATGTTATATAGTCTGTACGCACCTTTAGGATTAAATTATTAAAGGACTATAGTTGTTGATAATACCTTCCTTAGACGTTCATAAAGGTAGCTTAATTTTCTACAATTGAGACATAAAATGTCTCTGTAGACCTAAAAGTTTCCGAGATAGAGGTTCTCAAAATATTATATCGCAATTTCTTACAACATTTTAGACATCACTCTAAATCTTGTAGTGGCATCTCAAACCAACGTGATTTTCTTTACAATAAAATTATCTAAATATGGAAAAGGAAAAGTATCAGATGTAATGTATTCCAGCAATACCTGTTCAAAATTTTCATTGAAACAAGTGCTATTCCGCCATATAAATAGACATTTCCTACCAATTCTGGTCATGATCTGGTCGCATAATTATTATGCCGTCGCGTCGTAAATGTAAACACTGTAACTTCAATGGCAGTCGACGGCAATATTGTAGCAAATTTAAGTATAGGTACATACTTTAAAAAACTTTATTCAAAAAAAATTAACCGCCTTCAAAAACACCACTACAAAAATGGGTAAAATAACCTACAAAATAACTTTTCATTCGGAAGTCGGTGGCTTTGTTTTTTTATTTCGGTGTATTTTTTGCAACATGAAAAATGTAACACGCAATGAAAGAATTTGCCGTCCACATTGTCGCAACGTATCATGCAATGTTACAGAATTCCCATAGTGTGGACGCCTTGCGCGCACGAACCGCGCATACTACGCGCGCGAACAGAGCATTTAGCTGGAGAGCTACTGAACCCTGCGACTAACGGCCTGCCTGTAAGGTTAAAAAATTGTACACGTAATATTTATAGCATGCTAAGAGCAATAGCGACGACCTGGCAGGCGTCAGCCGTGCACATCATTAGACAATTTAATGTTCAAAGTGTAAAAAAAATTGAAAAAAAAAACTTGTTCCTGTAAGCTTAAAAATTTAACAGGATGTAGTTTATTTATTGTAAATCTTGGAAAAAAAATGACAGGCGATTACAAGGTGCACAAATATGTGACAGGCGAATTGAAAAGTGCAAAGTTGATGAGGAAAAATAAACTTTCTCCTGTAAGATCAAAATTATCTCGCGTTTGGCTGAACTGATTTTGGTGCCGTTTTCAGAAAAGTGTGCGTTACATTCCGAGAAAGGTTATCATATACAGGGTGAATTTTTCAACTGGGCGTGGATGGCTATCTCCGAAACAATGAGGAATATCGAAAAACGTTGAAAGGAATCTCGAGGCCGATTTTGACGAAAATAAAACTGCATCGTTGGATTTAGAAAAATCAATAATCCTGGCCAGGAATCGAACCCGCTGATTTTGGAAAAAAAATCAAAGCTCGTATTATTACACCATTCGATAGTGTTGCTAATGAGGATCAAATTCTGGGAAGTGATCATATAAGGCAAACTTAAGGAAATAGCAGATTTTCATGAAATTGCTATATCAAATCAAATCAAATGTTACTATGTTCTACTGAGACATAATCACTACATAGTATAAAACAAAGTCGCTTTCTCTGTCCCTATGTCCCTTTCTCTGTCCCTATGTGTCCCTTTTTCTCTGTCCCTATGTCCCTATGTCCCTTGCATCAGGGAGGCACTCCGGTATCACCGGGTGCCGACCTACCTCCGTCGCACAGTCGAGGACTACCTGACGGACAGGCCGTCATCTACCCCGGTCACCGGGGAGAGTGGAACCGGCGAGAGATGTCGTGCGGTGTCCCACAGGGATCGGTCTTGGGACCGCACCTGTGGGACATCGGTTTCGACTGGGTGCTGCGCGGCGACCTCCCTCTAGACGTCAGCGTAATATGTTACGCTGACGACACGCTCGTCCTGGCGGAGGGAGTGTCGCACCAGGCGGCGGCCGACCTGGCGACGCGGGCGGTTGCGATAGTCGTCGAAAGGATCCGGCAGTTGGGACTCGAAGTGGCGCTGCACAAGACAGAGGCCATGTGTTTTCATGGCCATCTGAATGCGCCACTGACAGAGTCCCACATAACGGTGGGGGGGGTTCGCATCGGCGTCGGGGGTACGATGAAGTACCTGGGACTCGTCCTCGACAGCCGATGGAACTTCGGGGAGCATTTCTCCCGTTTGGCCCCAAGGCTGAACCGGGCATCAGCCGCCCTCGGGCGGCTCCTGCCCAATATCGGCGGGCCAAACGCCCCCTGCCGGAGGTTGCACGCCGGCGTCGTGCGGTCCATGGCCCTCTACGGGGCCCCCGTGTGGGCCCTGAGCATTCGGACGCGGCCGGCAAAGCTGGTCGCATGCCAGAGGGTCATGGCAATCCGAATGATCCGAGGATACCGCACGATCGCCGGCGAATCGGCCAACCTGCTTGCCGGATCACTGCCCTGGGATCTGGAGGCGACTGCCCTCCTGCGCGTCTATGAGTGGCGCGTGGAGGCGCAGCGTCGGGGTGTATCCCCGCTGCCTCGAGAAGTCGAGGCGCGGCGGGAAGAGCTCCGGCGCGATCTCAGGGCAGTTTGGAGAGAACGACTGTCGCAACCGAGGTACGGGCTAGCCGCAATCGCGGCTGTAAGACCCCTCTTTGAGGAGTGGCTGGATAGGTCCCACGGCGTCCTCACCTACCGCATGACACAGGTCCTCACCGGACATGGCAGCTTCGGGAGGTACCTGTGCATGATAAAAAAGGAGGAAACGCCCGGGTGTCACCACTGCGAGGATCGCCCGGAGGACACGGTGGAGCATACGGTGCAGGACTGCCCAGCTTGGGCGGAGCACCGCCGTGTCCTCACTGCGGCGATAGGCGGAGACCTCTCGCGCCCGGCATTGGTTACGGCCATGCTGCGGGGCGAGACGGAGTGGGAGGCCGTCGCCTCCTTCTGCGAAGCAGTCATGCTCGTGAAGGAGGAGGCGGGCCGCTTGAGGGAGAGGATACCGTCCTCCCTCCGCCCGAGACGCAGTGGTAGACGCCCACGGCGACGGATGTCGCGGGACGATCTCCGGCCACCGTAGGCGCGGGCATGCGGGCGGCGAGTAAAGGGCAACTCGCTGCCCGACCATGGACCATGCCCGGGTCGACGGCGCGTTGTGTCCCACGCGCGCCTCAAGGAGCGTCAGCATAGTGACGGGGACCCCCTATAGAGGGCCACAGCCCTGCCGGGGTTGCGGGACATACGTATACCGCGACTCCGGCACACAAAGGGCTACCGAAAGACACCGTGGATTTTAGTCAGTACAAGTCTGACAGTCCCTCCCGCCCTGCCCGGGGTGGGAGGACTCATTTGATGATTTTGCCACGTAAAAAAAAAAAAAAAAAAAAATGTCCCTTTGTATGCTTAAATCTTTGAAACTACGCAACGGATTTTGATGCGGTTTTTTTTAATGGATAGAGTGATTCAAGAGGAAGGTTTATATGTATAATAACATCCATTAAATAGTGGAGAAGTACTGTTATTTTTGAGGTTTCTAATGTGATGTCGTAAATAATTACATTTTTTCCGCTTACATTGCAAACGCAGGCTGAACCCTACGAGTTTTATCAAAATAATGTACTAAGTATTGTACACATTGAAAAGGTCTACAGAAAAGTCCGTGATGGTATATGTCTATCTCTTATGGATAACCCACAATAAGTTTTTTTTGTCATTTACTTTTTACGACAAATAATGGCTAATTTTCGAAGCGATTTTAACCAATACAGCATTAATCCTTAACCAATTAAATACCTTGAATACATTGTTCATTTAATATAGATCTATATGGCCCTGTACACCGTATGATTTAAGAGAATATTTTCGAAGATATTACAGATTTAAAAAAAAAAGGGAACCGACTTCAAAACCAAACACAAAAAACTATAAAATAACTTTTCTTTCGGAAGTCGGTGGCTTTATTTTTTTTTATTTCATTGACATATGGCCACCGACTTCCGAAAGAAAAGTTATTTTATAGTTTTTTTGTGTTTGGTTTTGAAGTCGGTTCCCTTTTTTTTGAAAAGTTTTTATTTTTCCCTTTTTAGTTGAGATAATTAACAAAAATCTTCATAAAATCGGCGTCTTTGAAAATCTACAATCCTATTAAGCAAAACGGATCTATGTGAGCAACTTCACGAGATATCCATTATTGTTATATACTAAAACCTTCTCCAGAATGTAATGAACATTTTCCTGAAAACTGCATCAAAATCCGTTCATCCAAACGCGATATAATTGCGGACAAACATGCAATCGTCCCTTAAATCTACGATCCAAGTAAGCAAATCGGATCCACGCGGGCAACGTCACGGGATATCTATTAGTGTTATATACTAAAACCTTCTCCAGAATGTAATGAACACTTTCCTGAAAACTGCATCAAAATCCGTTCAGCCAAACGCGGACAAACATACATACATACATACATACATACATACATACATACATACATACAGGTCGAACTGAGAACCTACTTTTTTTTTTGAAGTCGGTTAAAAATTGCGGGACGTAGCGTTTGCGGCGGTACCGGCCGGCCGCCCGGTGCGGCAAGAGCGTGTTATAAAGACAATATCTTGGTTTAAAGAAAGAGCGATTCTGTCACCAACTAACGAACAAGCAGATAAAGTAAATAACTTGATTCTTTCAAAGATTGATGCGCCGACGAAAATATACTACTCGGTCGATACTGTTCTCGATTTGGAAGAAGCTGTTCATTTTCCTACAGAATTTCTAAACTCTTTGAACCCGTCTGGACTCCCTCCTCACAAAATGGTGTTGAAAGTAGGTTGTCCTGTTATTTTATTAAGAAACCTGAATCCACCTAAACTTTGCAATGGCACGCGTTTGCTGGTAAAATCATTGAAAACTTTCATAATAGAGTGCACAATACTCACAGGATGTGGTACCGGAGAAGATGTATTGATTCCCTGAATCCCTCTGATACCATCGGATTTACCCTTCCAATTTAAACGTTTATAGTTTCCGGTAAAGACATCTTTTGCAATGACCATTAATAAATCGCAGGGTCAAACCTTCAACGTTGCAGGCTTAGATTTGAGCGTTGACTGTTTTTCACATGGACAACTGTATGTCGCTCTTTCAAGAGTGACCTCCAGAGAAAACATGTTTGTATTGTCAAGTAAAAATGTAGTGTATGAATTTAGATATTCCAAAGATAGCAGGAAATCTTCATGGCATAGGGAAAGGGGGATTGTTTTACTCCAAATTTAACGCGTGCGGGCCACGGGCAGTAATAATAATAATAAGTGTATTTAGTATCAGCATTGCACCCGTGCGAAGCCGGGGTGGGTCGCTAGTTTATTTATAATTGTTTTCAATAATTCAGTGGATTTGATGTCTCAACAATTCCAGTGTATTCAGCAATACGAAATTATTGAGTTGAACAAAAATAAGCGTTATTTCAAAGAAGAAACGGTTAACTTATGTTCCGAATACAGTATTACAGTTATCGTCTTGAAAATTCATCAGTTTCTTTTTTCAATTAGGTATACGTTTTCCAAAAGTTTGCCGTATATGATTACTTCCCAGAATTTGATCCTTATTTAGCAACACTATCGAATGGTGTAATAATACAGGCTGTGATTTTTTTTCCAAAATCAGTGGGTTCGATTCCTGGCCAGGATTATTGATTTTTCTAAAATCCAACGATGCAGTTTTATTTTCGTCAAAATCGGCCTCGAGATTCCTTTCAACGTTTTTCGATATTCCTCATTGTTTCGGAGATAGCCATCCACGCCCAGTTGAAAAATTCACCCTGTATATGATAACCTTTCTCGGAATGTAACGCACACTTTTCTGAAAACGGCATCAAAATCAGTTCAGCCAAACGCGAGATAATTTTGATCTTACAGGAGAAAGTTTATTTTTCCTCATCAACTTTGCACTTTTCAATTCGCCTGTCACATACTTGTGCACCTTGTAATCGCCTGTCATTTTTTTTTCCAAGATTTACAATAAATAAACTACATCCTGTTAAATTTTTAAGCTTACAGGAACAAGTTTTTTTTTTTCATTTTTTTTTACACTTTGAAAATTAAATTGTCTAATGATGTGCACGGCTGACGCCTGCCAGGTCGTCGCTATTGCTCTTAGCATGCTATAAATATTACGTGTACAAATTTCTAACCTTACAGGAAGACCGTTAGTCGCAGGGTTCAGTAGCTCTTGGACTAATTACAACTCGTGCACGCCGCGATCCGCCATATTTTGTCGGTTTTTTCGCCGAACACAAAGGGGCGCGCAGTGTGCACGGAGCGTCAGTGTGGACGGGTTGTGTGTGTCTGTATCTGTACTACGGGTACGGACGCCTTGTTCTCGACACACTGAGCTATGTTCGCCGCGCGCATACTGGGAACAGATGATTCCCAGTATGCGCGCGACGGCGACGGTTCGTGCGCGCCACTTGCGCGCCCTGCGTCCACACTTATGAAATGCTCCTTTCATGTTACATTGCATGCTACGTTTCGCAAATCTGTATCTCAGGGATTACAGGCGTTATGTTAAATTACTTGAGGTCGCTAGTTCTAGCAATACTTATTATTTTGGTGATTCTCGGCACTTTCAGAAATTAAAAAATGTATGAGAATTACGAATCTTCGAACTTGTATAACTTGGCCGAGAGCAATCCTACAACTTTTGTGCCATAGTAACTATTGCTCCAAATGACTAGTACTACCTATAGGTACCAATTTTTTTGTCTTTTTTCGTTTTTTGCCCAAAAATGTATGTAGCGTGAATGTTCTCCTTTATGAAAAAATCATGCTAGATTAGATGTTGGCACACTTTAATTCAAATGGAATTCTGCATAGTCAGCAGTTTGGTTTCACGAAAGGTCGATCGACGACTGACGCGGGAGTTAAACTCATCAGTCACGTCCTGGAATCCTGGGAGAAATCTCAGGATGCCATTGGTATCTTTTGTGACCTCTCCTAAGCGTTTGACTGCGTTGATCATAATACACTCATTTGTAAATTACATCATTACGGAATTCGTGGTCAAGCTGCTTTCATTTTTTCCTATTTATCAAACAGGCAGCAAAAAGTTAATGTAAATGGGGCGACTTCATCTGGGTCCCTAGTCAAGATGGGCGTGCTTCAAGGTTCAATTCTTGGCCCTTTTTTATTTCTAATTTATATCAATGACCTTCCGTTCATGATGGCCAACTTATCAGATATAATAATTTTTGCTGATGACACATCACTTATTTTTAAAATAGATACAAATGATACGGATGTTTTACATGTAAACGAAAGTCTAGATGTTCTCTCGAAATGGTTCGCAGCTAACAATCTATTACTGAATGCGAACAAAACAAAGTGTCTACGGTTCTCGTTGCCAAATGTTCCACAAGTGGGTCTAAATTTAAAACTTGACGGCAATAAACTCGATGCTATTGCAGAAACTGTATTCTTGGGTATTACTATTGATTCCAAATTACAGTGGGGCGCCCACATTAGAACTCTTTCAGGTAGGTTAAGCTCTGCTACATATGCGGGAAGGCAAATAAGGCAGCTAACTGATATAGCCACAGCTAGGCTAGTATACTTTGCTTATTTCCACAGCATTATGTCATACGGTATACTGCTGTAGGGTTCCGCAGCGGACGTAGATTCAGTTTTTATATTACAAAAGAGGGCGGTCCGCGCAATTTATAAAATGGGCCCTCGTGAATCTCTTAGAGAGAAATTCAAAGAAATTGATATTTTTTTGTAATTCTTTTGTAATTCTTATTCTAAATTCTAAATTATTTTTGTTAATTAATTTTGGTTTTTGTTTATTAATTTCTGTTTGTATGGGTATCTTGCCTGAAATAAATGGATTTATTTATTTATTATTTATTTATTAACACTGTCTTCACAGTACATTTTAGAAAATATCCTTGTTGTTTGCAAAAATCTAGGACTCTTCAAGACTAGAAGCGAACATGTGGCTTCACTGGCAGCTCAGCAGCAGTACTTAATTTCTGTTCTAACTTCTATATTCCACCTGTTAGGATAGTATTCATCAGAATCTATTTTATTTTTATTCTTGTAAGTAATTTTTTTTTATTTGTACGTTTTGCAATATATACACCGTGGCTTTTTAGTCGTCTTACAAAAGCAGCCCAGTTCATGTATCCAATGACTAGAACACGTTTATAATAAAAAAATAGGTATTTAAGAGATTTGGAAAATTTAATAATAAAATTTTAATTCGTTATTATGACGCAAGGCGTAGTTACACACATCAAAAGTGTCTAGGGATCAACATATATTTTTGCAATAACTTTTCTCCTGATTGATATTAATTAAAATGTTCTTTAAGGATTCATCAAATAAAGTGTTATCGTTTGTCACAGTAACGATAAACCAAGTCACCTTTGCATTCATAAAGAAATTTGCCATTTTCCTAATAAAGGGATTTTTGACATTTGAACCACTAACATTAAAGTTCGAAAAAAAGACTGAAATAACAGTTTTCTTTAAAATTTTATTGGGTAACTTAAACAATTAATAATCCGTGTTTCTACCGCGAACACTAACAACACAAGAACATCGGTTTGGCATACTCAAAATGAGTTCATCCAAATCACGCTGTGGAATGGCTGCCCATGTTCGTTGCAACAACAAAAAAAGGTCTTCTTGCGACTGGATACCCTCCATATTCGGCAGAGCTCTTCTCTGTAGCATATCCCATGCATGCTCAATCGGGTTCAAGTCTGGCGACTGAGCAGGCCAGGGCAGGACATTGATGTTAGCTGCAGCGAGAGTCTGTCTTACAACTCTTGCGGTGTGCGGTCGTGCATTATCATGCATTAACTGAAATAAGGGACCGATTTGCACTTGTAGAGGAACGATGACGTCTGATACAATCGTCTCAGCATAAATTTGAGCGTTGAGGTTGCCTCTGATCCAAATCAACTCAGTTCTTCCGCCGATCCAAATACCCGCCCATACCATGATGGTTCCACCACTATAAGAATGGACTTCCTGGCAAGATTTTAATCGCTGTTGGCGTCCAGGGGTTCTCCAGTGTCGTATACGTCTTGTATCCGGTCTCATACCAAAACGAGACTCATCAGAAAAGCACACGAAACGCCATTGTTCTTCTGCCCAATTTCTGTGTTCAAGAGCCCATTGATATCGAATCCTACGATTGTGCATTGCTATAGGTGGTACCCGTAGCAGTCTTCGGGAATGAAGGTTCACTTCATGCAAGCGGTTTCTGACTGTTTGGTCGCTAATTAAGTTCCCTGAAGAGTGATGAAGCCTCACGGCTAACATCATGGCGGTTATTGTTGGAGCTCTTCGAGTTAAGATTTGAATGTATCGGTCTTGTCTCCGTGTGGTGCAGCGATACCGTCCTCCATGGCGCTCAGCCACGGTACCAGTGCTTCGGTAACGTGTCCAAAGTCGACTGATAACACTCTGACTTGTATTCAGAGCTAAAGCCACAGTACGTTGCCGGGAACCAGCTTCTATCATTCCCACGGCTCTGAGCATTTCTTCCCTGCTTAAATGACGTCGCCGCTCCATAATAACGTTGGTTTTAATCAGTAGTAGGGAAACAGTAGCACTAATAATGTCTTCAATGCGTTGTATGTTTTTATAGGGAAAATATTGACAGCTGATTTTCATCTTTTACTCGAATTTGATTTACAGTTCCTGATTCAAATTATGAAATGCACCAAAAAGGATCCAAATAAATTTATAAAATCATAAATTTATTACAAAGCCACATCTCAATCTCAAGAAATCCGCATAAAAATGCTTGATCCCTAGACACTTTTGATGTGTGTAGAAACACCCTTGTCTCATAGAAAATTGGAATGGAATGATCTGCCCGACTATTGCGCTGGGTAGGTATACTCTACAGCTTGATACGTAAACATTTAACAGGGTGTTTCATATTTCTAATGTACCTATTTAGTAAAAATAAAAATTATTGTTACGATTAAAAAAATAAATAAACTCGCCTAGAGGTATTTTAGGTCGGATACATTAAGTGGACCACTTTTGTAAGACGACTAAAAAGTCACGGTGTATTATAATTTGCCTTTGCTTTTACTTTTTTTTACCGACTTCAAAAAAAAGGAGGTTATCAATTCGACCCGTATGTATGTAATAAATATCAGAACTGCCCAGTTTTCGTATATGTTAGTATATATCAGCGTCTGAACAAATGTGCCAAATTTCATAAGTGTATGTATGTATGTTTGTATGTATGTGTCGGAGCCACCGGTATTGTTCCGTCAGATTCAGGCATCATGTGGGCCAGAGTTTGGGTCTCGTGCAATGAAAATACACTGGGTGCGGTTCACTTGGTTATTTTAATTTTAAATCACAAATTAAATCGAACACAATTTAATTTAATCACTCACTACACTTATAATGGGCACAACGAATCGAGTACAGTTTCGGGATGTCTTCACACTGCTGCGGTCGGGCATTGAATGCGCTCCTCGCAGCTCCGATGAAACATCACGACTCTGTATAAGCGCGCGCAGACCACGTGATACTCAAAATGGCGCGCTTACGATTCGTTTGCTGTCCGTACTATTGACCGGATCCGACACGGCCATCCTGCGATTAACACGTCCTCGTGTGATCTTCTTCTTCTTCAGCCTCTTTCTACCATCTTGATGTAGGCCTCCTTCAACTCTTTTCATTCTCCTCGTGTAAAAATCACTCTGAAACACAAAATAGTCTACGACAGAATACTGTTCCACTCGGTCATTCCTGACCAAACTCTATATTCAGTTCTTTGGTGAAAATAAGGAAATTTCAGAACTCTACTGTACCATTAAAACCAATACTCTTTAACTAAATCAAAAATTGGGAATAGCCAATTGAAAATACATCAATACTCTAGGCCACCAACAACTACCCTAGGCCACTAACAACTACCCTGGGCCACTAACAACTACTCTGGGCCATGTACCACAGTCGTTCGAATCTACTTTCACAACTCTATTGAAAAAAAAGCTACCGATTTTCCAGTGACCTTCGACTTTCAAGTAAAACTTCTAACGCCACGGCTCTCTAGCCAACCAGCAATCACATTGCTTTCACATCCAACTCATGGATCAGAACTTATGTGCGCATCCACCACGTGGATCGCCCGCTGACTACACAATATGCTCTCTCAAGACCCCAACCTCCGCCAGAGCCACCCGCGCACCGCGCATCCATGGACACCAGGATGTCAATAAGATACGGACTACGGCTACGAAACAGCTACTGGTACGGTCGAAAACAATACGGCCGATGTACCGTTTTACTCGACCTCTCACCACAACTTAATCAGAATCTACGGTAACTTCGACTGGTATATGACCCGTTGGCATGTTTGTAGGTACACTTAGAGTTCAAGGGTTTCAATGTGTAACGGTCAACATCCCAAAATCTTTATCACTCTAAACAGACCCTTGAACTTTGGATCTAACTAAGACTGATCGGAAATCCCAGAGCATTCAAGTACCTTTGCAATTGTATTATCACAATGCAGCAATATTATGATCAAAACAGCAGGAATCAAATTCGTGGCCTGTGGCTAACACTAGCCCCACTAACAAACCTCTGTTTGTTTCACACCGTTCACCATGAACGCACAATACACGACCTCCGCCAGTGCCATCCGCACACCGCGCTTCCATGGACACCGGGATGTCAATAAGATACGGATTACGGCTACGAAATAGCTACAGACTGGTACGGTCCGACCAGCCGACCTAAGATTCCACACTATCATCCAACTCAACATCGCTACTTCAAAATGGTACTTGAACCTCAGGCATTCCCCCCAAATCCACAGCACTTAACCAGCACTATGCATCACTACTTACGAAGTAGTGTAAATCACTGAAGTACTTAACCAGTTCTTAATATTGTAGCGCTTAACCAGCGTTACAAATCCTATCACTTAGACAGTAATAATAAAAAAAGCTTAACCAGCGATATTAACTCACTAACGCTTAACCAGCGATAGTCAACATAAAGAACACAAGGCACCAGAGGCGTAAGTAAAAATGAAACGATTCACCTGTGTTGTAACGTGTCTGATGGTGGTTGCACGATGCAGACATCGACGCGTCGCGCCGCGCCTTGGACTGGTCCGTTGCCACTGCCGCCACTACTGCTCGTACAGCGCACGGCTATGTGACCTGGCTTGCCACATTTGATGCACACCAAGGTCTTCGATGCCGGCTGCTGCGTCACTTGACTTGATGCTGTAGGTCTTCCCTTCGTATCCACCGCCTTACTTCTGCACTCAATACGCTTATGGGCGTTTTAGCACAGTTAAAACACTTAATTGACGTTATTTTTCCTCGCTTGGTGTCACTTGTTTTCGATGATTCACAGATAGTGTTCATTTTTCGCATCAGATATGAAACGACTGGCGAACGTGGGTAATGTTTCTTTATCACTTGGTTTTTCACCACACATTTTTTTTTTTTTAATGAGGGGGTACCCTCGCGCCTTTGCGAAATAAATCTTGTTGTAAAAAGTACCTTAAATTCCTTTGTAGGCTATTTGAGATAGCCAGGTTGATGCTTCACCTTTAGCGCCTTGCTCAGCGTCAAAATAAGCTGGCATCCCTCCACTGCACTCCCGTTAAAACAAAAGTCGGTGGTGGCGCACCACGACTGCGCATCGGAATCCGGTTTGTCGGGGTCGAATTCCGGCAATAAAAACTTGTTTTTCACTGGCTGCGTTTTCAAAGTTAGCTGGTTTTGAATTTAAAAAAAGTAACTAACTTCCACTGATTGTTATTGTCACTGTTCCCGCGTGTAATTTCATTAGCACGATTTGATCCCAATTCTGATGTCGGAGCCACCGGTATTGTTCCGTCAGATTCAGGCATCATGTGGGCAGAGTTTGGGTCTCGTGCAATGAAAATACACTGGGTGCGGTTCACTTGGTTATTTTAATTTTAAATCACAAATTAAATCGAACACAATTTAATTTAATCACTCACTACACTTATAATGGGCACAACGAATCGAGTACAGTTTCGGGATGTCTTCACACTGCTGCGGTCGGGCATTGAATGCGCTCCTCGCAGCTCCGATGAAACATCACGACTCTGTATAAGCGCGCGCAGACCACGTGATACTCAAAATGGCGCGCTTACGATTCGTATGCTGTCCGTACTATTGACCGGATCCGACATATGTATGTTTTTATGTTTGTGCACGCATATCTCCGGAACTACAAGTCCGATTTAAGTAATTCTTTTTTTGTTGTACTAGGTATTGTTCAACTTAGGGTACACAAGTTGCAAGTTTCATCAAAATCGGTTCAGTAATTTTAGAGATATGGATTTTTTATGTTTTGACGGATTACAAGATTAGTGCACATAATGTAAGAAAATTTTGTATTTTACAAGAATTTGGGTTGAATATTTAATAAATAAACTAAAAAAGGATAAAATAAAAACTTTTTCAAAAAAAGTACCGACTTCAAAAACAAATACAAAAAAGTTTAAAATAACCTTTCTTTTGGAAGTCGGTGGCAATAGTCAATGAAAAAAAAAAAACTTTTTCAAAAAAAAATGTAACCGCCTTCAAAAAAAACCACAAAAAAGGGTAAAATAACCTTCAAAACTTTTCTTTCGGAAGTCGGTGACTTTTTTTTATTAATTTCATTGTCTTTTTTGCCACCGACTTCCCAAAGAAAAGTTTTGAAGGTTATTTTACCCGTTTTTGTGGTTGTTTTTGAAGGCGGTTACATTTTTTTTTGAAAAAGTTTTGTTTTACTCTTTTAAGTTTAAATATTCAACCTCAATTCTTGTCAAATACGAGTACCTACATCATTTTCTTACATGAGAACTAGAATCTTGTAATCCGTAACACCGGTAATAACATCGTTAAAAATCTCTTACATTCATTCCTTATCTCGAAAACTACTGAACCGATTTTGATGAAACTTGCAGTATTCCCTAAGTTGACCGATACCAAGTACAACAAAAAAATAATTACTTAAATCGGACTTGTAGTTCCGGAGATATGCGAACACAAACATAATTTACTAAATCAGTCGATGCCAAGTCCTTACTAGAGGAGTTGTACCTTCCATCATCAGCTCAGCTACATAAGATGATGATTACCATACGCAAATACTTAAATTACTTCATAAAATGTGCGAAAAACGATGTGTGGGCCTATAAAATTTGAGGGTTGCCCTCGATTTCTCCAGGATCCAAGCATCAGATCCTGACATGGTGACAATGGGACCACTCCTGAAGTATCTCCTTACGAACAAAAAAATAATTTTGAAAATCGGTGCACATTTGGCGGAGTAATCTGGTAACAAGCACAAAAAAAAAAAAAAACATACAGTCGAATTGATAACCTCCTTCTTTTTGAAATCGGTTAAAAACACAGCCACCGACTTCCGAAAGAAAGGTTATTTTAAACTTTTTTGTATTTGTTTTTGAAGTCGGTACTTTTTAAGAAAAAGTCTTTTGTACAGACTTGTTACAGTTTGTAAGATAATATACTAAAGAAGTAACGCAGCTTCTAAGTATAGCTTTCTTTTTAACCGACTTCAAAAAAAGGAGGAGGTTCTCAATTCGGTCGGTATGTTTTTTTTTTATGTTTGTACATCGATTACTCCGAGGTTTCTCGTCCGATTAGTGTGATTCTTTTTTTTTCGATGCAGTATACTTGCAGTGTGGTCCCATAAAAATTTCATCCAATTTGGTTCAGTACTTTTTATTTTGTGAGCATTTTTATTGATTTCGGCTACTTGGATGACATTACTTTTTGCGTGTTTGTAACGCGATTACTCCGCCAATTGTGGACCGATTTTCAAAATTTTTTTTTTGTTGTACTGGGGATCGTCCACCTTAGGGAATACTGTAAAGGAGAACATTCAGGCTCCATAAATTTTTGGGCCTTTTCTGAAAGTAAACCAACGAAAAAAATTGGTACCTACAGGTAGTACTAGTCATTTGGAGCAATAGTTACTATGGCACAAAAGTTATTGGATTGCTCTCGACCAAGTTATACAAGTTCGAAAATTCGTAATTCTCATACATTTTTTAATTTCCGAAAGTGCCGAGAATCACCAAATAATGATAAGTTTTGCTAGAACTAGCGACCTCAAGCAATTTAACATAACGCCTGTAATGCTTGAGGGGTTGGGCAGAGGAGTACCGAATAAAAATGAATAATAATCTGTTTATTTTTTGTGAAAAGTAATAAAAACATTTTAAAATATACAAATCTGCTGGTGGGACCAGCATCGGGAACAGCACCAAGGTTGCATGTGGTTAGGGGTCTTGGGAGAGGAATTTCCTAACAATAAGAGACGTGATCAGCACTGCTGCTTTTTGAATCAACCCTTTTTAGGGGGAAATAAAATCATCAAATGAGTTATTTCGCTCTGGGCTGAGATATAGAGACTGTCAAACTCATCATCAGCCTATAATGTTCCCACTGCTGGGACACAGGCCTCCTTTCTTTGTGAGAGGGAGTGGGCCATAATCCACCACGCGGGCCCAGTGCGGGTTGGCAGATGTCACAGTCATGTCTTCGAATTTTTTGGTTCTAGGACATGCTGGTTTCCTCACGATGTTTTCCTTCACCGTTTTGAGAGCAGTGGTGATGAAATAAATTATACAAAATAATGCGCCTGGTGGGGTTCGAACCCACGACCTACAACTCGTAAGTCGGGACCGATACCACTAGGCCACCACTGCTCTATACTGGGCCACCACTGCTCTATGTATCTACTGTCAGACTTCTGCTGACTAAAAGTCCACCCTCTTCATTCGGTTGCCCTTTGCGTTCCAGATACTAAGATAGTCGACGAGCCGGTACCTACATTTCATTCATACATTAATTGTTGTTTCTCAAAGTGCCTCATAGCTTTTGGAACGCGATACTTTCGGGTCCACAATTAGCGGTGACACGGGTTTGCCTCTCCAGTAAACGAGCCTTGACTGATACGCGTGCTTGACATCCCGTGGAACTTCAAGGAGCATTTCCGACGTTTGGAACAAAACAGGATCGAGCCGGGGCTGCCTTCAAGCTGTTACCCAACCTTGCGTAGCAAACGCCGCTTTTTGAAGGCTCTACGTGGGAGTGGTACGGTTAAAGCCCCTCTACGGGAACCCTGTGTCTGTCGTTTCCATAAGGAAGCGAACAGACAAGCTAATCGCACCAGGGGATCATGGCTATTCGGGTGATCCACTCATACACATGATGCTGGAGGATCCCGTTCCAGATCACACATTGGCAATCCGGAAAGGAGGCTGCCTCTTCTTCTGCAGCACTAATGACAGCGAAGGAAGAGGCAGAACACGCGAAAGAGGACGCCCTCGAAATCTCAATCCAGTCGCGTACGGCAAATAATGCGGAGCTAGTTGTCTTATCAAGGATCAGGCCCAGGACGACAGCATGTCGTGTTCCACGCGCGTCTAAATAAGGTTTTAGTGGCCCTTAGGGAGCCAAACGCCTACCGGCTTGCGGGACTATCTCAGTAGGATAGGTACCGTAGCACGGTTGATGATTTTATTACCCGAAAAACGTGGTTGATTCAAAAAGCAGTACTTTGGGTCACGACTCGTATTGTTAGGAGGTTGCTCTCCCAAGAGGGCTTACCACAGACAGCTTCGATTCTGTTCCCGATGCTGGTCCCACCAGCTGATTGAAATAAAATAGAAAGCCTTGATGCCATACCAGAAAATTTTTCAAAAAAAAAGTAGTGGTCCGCATTGGGGCGGGGGCTCCCCAATGAAAGATCTGATCGAATGAAAATATAGGCTATGACCATTAGTATTAAGTCAATTTTCTTTTGCATCCAGTCAATACTACTCGTGTCAAAGAGGAATGCCCAAAAAAAACCCAGAGTCGATTAAAATAATTTATGAACAACAAAATAGACCTTAAGTCAGAGGACATAAATACGCTATTCGTTTCGCATAAAACCATAACCAAACAGGCCAGCAGCATATCGATGCCTTCCGGCCAAAAGGGGATAAGCGACATTTTTTGCGAAATCGACTTATATATATGGTTAGAATCGGCTTTTTTTTCTGCGTCTAATGGTCTAAGTTTCGTCGCTCTAGGACAAACTTTTTGTCGCTTAGGCGGTAAAGGAATTGAGGTTCTGACACTAAGTTTCTCGTAATAAACGACAGTTATTTTTGGTGTATTTTGTATTATGGTGGTTGGATAAAAATAATACTTCAAAATTGTGAGATAAGCAATTTTGGCTTTGAATGTTTTTTTCTTTACTTGAACGTTAAGTAGTTTGGGCTGTAAATACTTTTTTGTTAAAAATACATTAATCAAATTTTGCTTGAATCTTTGTTTACCGAAGTTTCGGTTAGGATATTAGGGCAGTTTCTTTGGATAAAATATATGTCATTTATTACATTTAGGCCTCATTTCCGTGACTTTATTTGGCGCTTATTTTTATTTTCCCTAGTCACCAAATCAATCATCGAAGGCGCTTAGGATAAATCAGCCAAATGAATGTCGCCTGTACAATAGTCGCTTACCCTTTTTTTCCCTCCCAAAAAAAAATCTGGTATGGTGGTTAGATAAGAAGATAAATCAAAGGTTTGGCGGTTAGCTTACACAAGAATGACAAACAGCATCGGTTATCTCTCTCTTTCGTTCGAACAAAATGTCATTAGCGTTGCGCAGCGATCATACAGTCTGTATACGACCACGGCGTAAGCACCACCGTGCTCGTGAGTCATTTTGGCCCAAAGTTTTGTAAGGAAAATAAAACGGGAAGTTTATTTAATAGACTTTATGTTCATCTATGACTGTGTATTATTCTACTTAGTTAATTTATTTATTATTATTATCCTTTTGCTACCTTGTTCCGACAATACCGAATAGTTAAATAAGTAGGACCTACAGTTTAGTTTTTCAGTGCTTTTATTTGTTTGTTGTTTTGCTTGTTTGTTAATTAATATACGGCTGAGAAACATGATCAAGGGTTCGAATCCAAGGTTGGGCCAGCAAGAAGTTATTAGGTTTTGTAATGAATTCTCTGCAACAGCCAAGAGTTAATCCTGTGCCTGATCTGACCCTTCTTTATCATGGTTAAATACTCGAAGGAGTCCTCCCAGGGCGGTACCTACGGGAAGGACTGTCAGACTTGTACTAACTAAAATCAACAGTGATCCTTCAATAGCCCGTTACGCTCCAGGGTCACGGTTACCTGATTAGACTATCCCGCGACCCCGGCAGGCTTTGGGTCTCTAAGGGCTTGGTCGCGGGACTAACGAATACCGTGACCCGGAAACGTAAACAGCTATTGAAGAACACCGTGGATTTTAGTTAGTACAAGTCTGACAGTCCCTCCTGCCCTGCTCGGGGTGGGAGAACTCATTTTATGAATTTACCACGCTAAAAAAGTTAGAAGGGGCCCCCTTCAAATTCACGGCAGCTCTTTGAGGCGTGCGTGGAACACCAAGCCTTACGCGCCTACAGTGACCTACCGGAAATCACCTCGCGACGTCCGATGGGCATCTCCCGCAGCGGTTAGGTTGTGAGGTGGAAGCAGTTCTCTCCCTCACGGTACCCGATACCTTCTTTGCTAACATGACAGATTCGTAGAAGGAGGCGACCGCTTCCCATTCCGTTTCGCTCCGCAGCATGGCCTCGACCAATGCCGGGCGCTAGAGGTATGTCGCCTCCGTAAGGACACAGCGGTGCTATGCCCAAGCTGGGCAGTCCTGCACCGAATGCTCCTCCGTGTCCTCCGTGCGGTCCCCGCAGTGGTGACACCCAGGCTTTTATTCTTCCCAATCAGACACAGGAAACTCCCGAAACTTCCATTTCCGTTGAGGACCTGTGTCAGGCAGAAGGTGAGGACGCCGTGGTGCCTATCCAGCCACTCCTCAAAGAGGGGTCTTACGTTTTGTCATAACTAAGAGTAGTCCATAAGTATGAATTGCAGCATAGATGTATAACTATCAAGACTAACTTACAATTAATAACTATTGTTTTGTGTTATTCATTAAAATGAAGACAAAGAAAAAGAGAGATTGAGCATTATATCTTTTTTTTCATATCCGCATCTTAGCAAATGTCAGTTTAGAAACTTAAAAAGGTCTAATCCACGTATTTAAGTGTGTATGGTATAATTTTATAAGAATTAAACACAATGTGCTTTCGCGTTGTTTATAAAAGTGCTAATTATATTTCTTATTGATGAGTAACTTATTTCAATTCCCTTGTTCGTCTCTCATTAACCAATAGCCGGTTATATCATATTGGCAGCACTTGATGAACAGAAAAGTCACAGGTATGCTCTTTTTCTTCAATAGAAATAATACGAATAGTGCACTTAAATCATTTAGGTTGGAACTCAATCATCGAGTTGTTTTCATTTAATACGTTTTTTCCTGTTAGTGAAATCAGGTCTATTTGAGGGTAAGCGACACTAAATTGTGTTAGGAGTGTGATTTATTGTAATTAATAATGCCATTTCGTAGAGACCTAATCAAAAGCTAAATGGGTAAATTTTGAAACTTTTGGAACTTACAGAAAATTTTATATGATTTTTTTTCACTTTTTTTGAACTTTAAACTACTCTCCTGTAAAGTTTGTAAAGTGGCGGTTACCCCCTTTTGGCCGGAAGGCATCGATATAAAGGGTGAAAATTTTTCAACTGGGCGTGGATGACTCTATCCGAAACTATGAGGAATATCAAAAAACGTTGAAAGGAGTCTCGAGCCCAATTTTAAAGAAAACTAGAAGTGCATCATTGGATTTAGAAAAATCAATAATCCTGGCCAGGAATCGAACCCGCTAATTTTGGAAAAAAAACACACCCTGTATTATTACACCATTCGATAGTGTTGCTAATAAGGATCGAATTCAGGGAAGTAATCATATACGGCAAACTTAAGGAAATAGCTGATTTGAAACATTATTTATATAGTTGACTTGAAACATTATAAAAAATCGTAACATATCAGTTACAATTTTTTTTTACTTGGTGATGGTTTAATCGAAAACTATTATTGGATTTGGGTTATAGTATGTATGCTCTACCTTGCCATACATAAGTCGTTTTAATCGATTCTGGGTTTTTGCTCCATATATTTTTGGGCATTCCTCTTTTCAAAGCAAATTAATACTACCTACTAGATTGCCGATTTGAAATGTAGATGCATTGTGTGTGCAAATGTGGCCACTTATGCGACTCATGTTTGTTCCTGATCCTTCATCTACAGCTATATTGATCGAAGAAAGAAGCGGAATATTGTTATTGTTTAGCTGAAAACGCGAGCAGTTCGTTTTTTATTTTGCGTAAACAAAGTTAATATTTGTGTGAATCATGGACATTCCGATGAAGAAAAAGTTTTATATTCAAAGATATAGGACTGAATGGGAGAATAACGAAGAATTTAAACAATGGATAAAGCCAATTGCGGACAGTCCAACGAAAGCCTTTTGTACGTATTGTCATGTAGAAATTGCTGCTAAAGTTTATGATTTGCGTAAACATAGCGAATCCAAAAAACACAAGGCGAAATGTGAATTAATCACAAAAAATAAACAAATTCAATTTATTACTACTCCTGGTGTTGCCAAGAACAGTCAAAAAGCCGAAGGTCAGCTGGCCTTGTATATTTCTGAACATAGTTCTATATCGAACATTGACCACCTTTCAGATCTTTGTAAAGAAGTTTTTTGTGATTCAACGTGGGCTAAAGACATAAAAATGCATAGAACTAAATGTACACAAGTTATTAATCAAGTACTTGCACCACATTTTAGGGAAACTCTTCTTCAAGATATTGGCTCTCAGAAATATGGCATTATTTTAGACGAGTCTACAGATGTTAGTGTATCCAAATACCTTGGAATAGTTGTACGATATTTTAGCGTAAATATGAATAATATTGTGTCGTCATTTCTATCCCTGGATCCTATTGAAAGAGCTGATGCGAGAGGTATAGTAACAACTTTAATAAAATGTTTAGAGTCATTTAATCTTCCAGTACAAAACTTGATTGGTATCGGCACTGACAATGCATCAGTAATGACGGGCCGTAATAACAGTGTAATTGAAATTTTGAAGAGGGAGTATAATTTACCAAATTTGATCCTCGTTAGATGTATCTGCCACTCTTTACAACTAGCGGTCAGCCATGCCTCTGAAAGTAATCTGCCCCGCAATATTGAATTTTTGATAAGAGAGACGTACAACTGGTTCTCCAATTCTCCAAAACGCCGGGATGAATATAAAGCACTTTTTCAAACAATTAACTGCGGGGACGATCCATTAAAAATATTAAAGGTTTGTGAAACCCGTTGGTTGTCTATTGAGCCTGCTGTAGTCAGAATATTGGCACAATGGGAAGAGCTAAAACTACATTTTGCTTTGGCTAGAGAGAAGTGCTATACAGCGGGACTGCTATGGGAAATGTACAGTGATGAGGGAAATCGGCTATACCTATGTTTTTTGAAAAGTACTCTACACGACGTTCAAATTGGAGTAAAAGTATTTGAAGGCGAAAATATAAATCCTGTCAAACTGTTTGAAACTCTAATGACCTTGCTACGATCTCTCTGCGTCCGAATAATAATGCCAGGCGCCGCGACAACAGACAAAGATTTCCTTACCATCCAAGTAAAAGATCATCTAGATCCAGTTGCACACTTGGGACATCTATTCGAATCTCATGCTAGTAAATGTAACTTAACTCCACAATCAATAGCCAATATCAGGAAACGGTGCATCGACTTCAGTATTAAGTTGGTACAAGAAATTCAACACAGAATACCTTCTAATTACGAGATCCTTAAGAAGGTAACACTCTTAAGTCCAGAAAATACGTTAAAACAGATCAAGGATCCTCATGCACTGGTTGGATTGGCAAGAGAATTGGGTTTTGATGACCAAAAAATAGATAAAATTGTTCAACAATGGAAAACTATTAATTTCACAGAATGGGACACTTCAGGAGACAGTGTTAAGTTCTGGGCTCAAGTTTTAAAATATAAGAATGCAGCAGGAGTTAATACATTCCAAGAAATAGCTGACTTGGCTATAGCTGTATTGTCCCTTCCTCATTCTAACGCGGAAGTGGAAAGGCTCTTTAGTGTGATGAACACTGTAAAAAATAAACTAAGAAACAGACTGTGTGCATTAACACTTAATTCGATAATTATGATAAGAAACCAATTAAAAATATTAAAAAAAGCTTGCCACAACTATGTTTTGCCTACGGAAGTTATAAACAGAGTATCAAAAACGGTCAAATCAGTAAAGCAAATGGAAATGCCATCCACATCATCGTCCATTAATGAAGAAATAGCTGAATCTCTAGATGAAATCGTAGACTTTGAAATTGATTTTTAATTTTAAATCAAACAATTGGCAATATTTGATTCACTAGCTGTTTTATTTTAATCAGATTTTAATAAATGTTAAATACTACGTATTAAAATTGTTTTATTTAACCCATTTATCCCCCATGCCGAAATTGTAATATTTATCAATAGCACTTTAGCCACTTCTAGCCGAATTTTGAAAGAGATTTTTTTGCAAAACTGGCAACTTTTTTCTTACATGTAGCCACAAACTAGATTGTCCTGACGGCAACACTGCAACTGACTGTCATGTCAATGTCGTGAATGTCATTTCGTGAATTTTCGTGTTCCCAAATCCCAAACCCAAAGCGTAAGCGTTCCATTGCTTGTGATTGCTTGTTCTGTATTCTATTCCGTACCAAGTTCCACCCAATTATCGTTATCATGTACCTATCTCTAAGTAGAGTAGTATGTGCATGCTATGTCACGGTAATAATATCTGGTTAGTACTGCATCGGGACTGCAAGAACATAATTAATATTCATGGTATACTCACCCTATTAATTATTTGATAGCAAAGACATTAAACTATGTAGAAAATTCTATCCTCTTTGATGATCGGGTGATGGAATAGTGAAAAAACACAGGTGTATATTTTTTGTATGACCAAACCAACCAAGAATACTGTCTCCTTGATTTATGTTTGAAATATCATTCTTTGTTTCAATGACAATGGAACGCTATCACGGAACTAAGTTGTGATGATTGTGAATTCGTGATCGCAACCTGAACATAAAATTGAGTGCTACAAATGACCTCGAGATTAAGCGAACTAATTGATGATAAAGATCGACGCGATTTGTTCATTAACAAAGAGTGTATAGGTATTTGGTCACGACGAGCCGTGTAGTCTGTTGCTCGGTGCAGTGTCGTGTTGTCAGTTGATCGCGAGGTCGCTGACCGCATACAAGATGCTGTCGCGCTACGTGGTGTCGCAGGTGAAGCACAACTCATACTTCCTCGTGGGACTGGCGCTGGGGCTGTGGGTGTCGCTGGCGCTGGTGCCACTAGACGAGGCGCCAGTGGCGGCGTGCGAGGCCGCGCTGGGCGCCGCGCCGCCCGACGACTACGAGCCGCAGCGCGAGGAGCGGCCGCTGGGCCCCGCCGGCCACGCCTCCGGCCGCAGCGTGCAACGTCCGCGTTACTACAGCACGGAGCTCGGCATGCGAGGTATGTACACTGATTGCCTCATTCTTGGCTTTAGCGAACTTGTTAAACATCCTCCACACTATTAGTCAAATGATTGTTTCAGGATCCCTGCTGACAGGAGTGCTGAGTTCTGAAGAAGCTCTCAAGAGTCAAATAGCAGCACTGAATCGCACAACAGCTCGCTTACAGCCTGCACTGAAGTTCTTCATCACCGCTAGTGCCATGAGCTCTGTGCCAGGACTGGCCAACGTTGTTGGCTTCACTGACACACGAGAAATGCTGAAACCATTCCATGCACTGAAGTATTTGGCAGATAACTATTTGGAGGAGTATGACTTCTTCTTCCTAGTGTCTGATACTGCATTTGTGAACGCCCGTCGCCTGACTGAGCTGGTGTCACGGCTCAGTGTCAGCGAGGATGTGTACATGGGCACAGTGGCTGAGGATGACAGCCATTACTGCTCCCTTGGTAAGCTGCTAACATTTACTAAATAATTGGTTATCTTCACAAAGAATCATCTATTATTAACTGTGTTGAGGATCAGAAGGTTTACAATAAAACTGCGCAACTTGAGAACAATTAATAACATTTATTACAATTTTTAAAACGTCACAAATTTTCACTGTCAACGTAATTCTTTTTCTTAATAATATATTTTTTCTTTTTTGTGGAAAGGAGTCCCACAACTGCATTATTTACACATGGATAAGAATGATGAGTTTTAAACATGAATCCCAAACTGTAATTAATATATTAACACTATTTTCATTTTATTAACTTTAATTAGCCTTTTTTTAAGGCAGCTTAAACATTTTCTGAAATCATGAACTGAACATAGGCCTCCCCCTTAGACCACCACACCAAACGACAAATCATCACATGCATCTATTGGTTTGCCCACGATTCTCCAAGATGTCGTCAGTCCACCTAGTGGGAGGCCTGCCTATGCTGCATCTTCCGGTTTATTGTCGCTGCTAGAGAACTTTTCTTCCCCATCGGTTGTGAGTTCTATGAGCATGGTCTGCCTATTGCCAATTCAACTAGCCAATTTTACGAGCTATGTCAGTGACTTTGGTACTTGACCGGTATATCCTTGTTCTAGATTTTATACCTCAAAGAAACTCCCAAGCATAGCTCTTTCCATAACTCATTGAGTGACTCTTAGTCTCTAAAAGGCCAGCAGTCAATGATCATGTCTCAGAACTGTATGTCATCGCTAGTTAGTTTAACACTCTAGTCTTAAGGCATTGGGGATTCTCGATGATAAGATACCACATGGATAGCTTCCCAAACTGCTGAAAAAACAGTAATTCATAACTTTGTTTTATTAAGCAAGTGAACTTTTTTTTTCTTTAAAATAAAAGAAAACGTCCCACCCAAGGACTTAATCGTGTCGTGAGTGAGTGTGTTTACAAACAGAAACACACATACACCCGGTTACCTAGAGGTAAGTTGATGTGTTGGCATCTGTACATAATGTGTACCCACTATAACAAAATATTTCCAAATAATGGAAACTCGTTCATTGTTGACCCGTCGTCTATAACTGGTGAATCATCACCTATGGGTGCTATAACATACATGAGCCGAGTAAAATTAAATATGAAGTGCATAATGTTCATCAAGCGAGTGTGGTGTACAGAGGGCGGCGTACTGCTTTCCAATTCGGTGCTGCGCGCCGTGCACGGCGAGCTGGACTGGTGCGTGCGCAACTCGTACTCGCCGCACCACCACGAGAACATCGGGCGCTGCGTGCTGCACGCCGCGCACCGCGCGTGCGGCGCCAGCGCGCAGGGCCAGCAGTACCGCGCCGAGCGCGCGCCCGCGCCGCAGCAGCCGCCCGCGCTGGTGCCCGAGCTGGCCGACGCCGTCACCGTGTACCCCGTCACCAAGGCCGAGACCTTCTACACGCTGCACGCGTACGTGTCGCGCGTGCACCTGGAGCGCGACCGCGCCGAGGTGACGCGCCTGCGCGCGGCGCTGTGGCGCGGCGCGGCGCGGCACCCGCCGCACTACCGCAACGCCACCTGGCCGTCCGGCCTGCGCGCCGACCCGGGCCTGGCGCCGCCCGCGCCCGACTCCAGGTACCGTACCCGCCGCCGCCGACAGAGCCGCGTGTGACGTGTGGCGTGTGACGTGTCGCGTGTGACGTGTCGCGTGTGACGTGTCGCGTGTTGCAGGTTCGACCACCTGCGCTGGGTGTCGTTCAACGCGACGCACGCTTTCTACCCGGACGACCACCACGAGGTAGCGCTGATCACCGGGGCCGACCGAGCCGCACTCGACGTGAGTACCTTGCAATTTCTACAGAGGATAAGTAAAGATTCTCCAAATTCGCGTAACGCCCTGCAAACATTGAGTCCATCAGAGGCGAAGAGCTCTGATGGACTCAATTAATTATGTTTGCAGGACTACTCCACAGACGATCGGATTTGGTTGGTTCGGACCAAACTGAGTGTCGATACTTTTATTGTTTACTATAGTATCTATGTATACTTACGCCTTACATCATCCTATTTTTCTCATTAATTCATACCTTCATTAATATTTTTACTTGATAATTTTCTTGTGACACTTGTCACTTATGTCAAATGCCAAACTGTCAGTTTCTTTTTATTTTTACTTTCTGTTTTGGCTTATAGCTTATTAGTCTATGATGCTACATTTTGATTTATATAATTTAATTTATCTATTTGATTTCATTGAAATATTGTACAAAGTCTAATTTGATTATTATAATAATGTTTATACTAAATTACTCAATTCATAATTTTACATAATGTAAACGCACGCAGACCTCCTTGGTCTGATCTGTCCGAATCCGAAGAAACTATTTGAAAACAGAAATGAAGGATGATTTTCAAAACAAGCTGACACCTATAAAAGCCGAGGCCGTCAAAGGAATCGGGTTCATTCTATCCAGGACCTTAGGAGATTCTATCCAGGACCCTTGGTTCATTCTATCCCGGACTCTGGGTGCTTTCGATCTCAGACTTCTACCCAGTCTTACGAGGAAGCTTCCCTCTGAGGCACTAATCTGAGGGAAGTCTTACCCTCTGAAGTCACCAAAACTAACGGAGGAAGCTTTTACCCTCTGAGGCTCTTCACTCTGAGGATCTTGCCCTCTGGGACTCTCTGCTGTTGAGGGCTACTGAAGAGGCTGAGGCTCTTGCACTCTGAGGAGGATCTTGCCCTCGGAGACTCCCTGCTGCTGAGGACTGCGCCTTCCGGGGCCCCTGCCTGCTGCGGTCCCGCCTGTCTGAGGCCCCTTCCTGCTGCGGTTCCTGCCTGCTGAGGCTATTGTGGCCTTGTGGGAGTAATACGAAATTTCGAATGACGTTATTTCGACGCACGCTATTTCGAAAAAAAAATAAGATTGGTACGCAATTTCGAAAGCTCATTAAGTCGAAAACCGCTATATCGAATGACGTTATTTCGATGCACGTTATTTCGAAAAAAAATAAGAGTGGTACTTCAGTTCGAAAACACATTGACGGTCAGTTTACAGCGAGACGCGACGCAGCGCGACGTGACGATACTGCAAATGTGTATAACTACCCACACGAACCCGGCTACTGAGTTTCTTTCGTAAAATCTAGACAGTTTCCTGTTCTTTTTGGTTCATAAGACCAAAAACCCACTGCCTTCGTCCTTCCTGAGAAAAGGAAATAGGGACTTGTCCTATTAAGTATAAGTTGTTAAAGCACATTTTTGCAAATAAAACCTTGTCCGAACAAATCGAACTTCCCTTAATGCCAGCAGGGGTGTCTAACGTCCCATACAGTTATTATCTGGGATTTAGTATTAATTATTGTTTCAATATATAGCGGTTTTCGATTTAATGTGTTTTCGAACTGAGGACCACTCTTATTTTTTTTTCGAAATAACGTGTGTCGAAATAACGTCATTCGATATAGCGGTTTTCGACTTAATGTGCTTTCGAAATTGCGTACCACTCTTATTTTTTTTTCGAAATAGCGTGCGTCGAAATAACGTCATTCGAAATTTCGTATTACTCCCCCTTACCCAGTGGTCTAGTGCTGTACTGTGCATTGTGCTGACTGTGTTGTGGACTGTGTTTTTATATCGCTCATGTATTTTATATTTTAAATAAAGTGTAACCATCTACCTAATAAATTGTTACATTACCTGGAAAAGAAATGTAAATAAAAAAAAATGGTTAAAAATCATTGTAGCAAACGTCCAAGTACGATGGACGAGTGCAACGACGATATAATACTAGACTCCTAATAACAGGCGACCGATGTCTGCCAACACATTAGGCAAAAAAGTCTTATATCCGTCTCATTTCGACCAATCCTGTGAGCCGTAAACATACGTTGAGACAGAACAGACCTTGAGTTAGCCAATCACAACGCAGTACCCTGCCCCCCTCGCTTACGTAGTACCTCAGCGAGTTGGCAGAATAGTTTTGTTCGTTAGATCGTGCAATGCGTAGTCTAGTATTATATCGTCGTTGGACGAGTGGCTTGCATTAATTTATCCACTTTCCTTTATTCTGTTGTGTTATGTTATGTTTTTTTTAAACCATTCCCCTCTAGGGATTTCTCCCGTATCGTGGATACGTTTTTAAACATGGAAACTTACATAAATAAACACCCAGTCCCGGAACAAATATTTGTGGATCATACAAATATTTGTTCCGTCGCTGGCAGCAGTCGAGTGTGCCAGTCCGTGAGTCAGTGCTCGTGACGCAGCTGGTGCTGGAGGCGGCGCGCGCCTGGGCGCGGCGGCGCGGCGCGGGCGCGCTGCAGCTGCTGGAGGGCGCGCGGCGCTGGGAGCCGGCGCGCGCGCTCGCCTACCGCCTGCTGCTGCGCGAGCGGCCGCGCGGGCGCCTGCGGCTGCTGGAGGTGGTGCGGCCGCTCGGCGCCGCGCGGCTGGTGCCCGTGCGGTACGTCACCGAGAGCGCGCGCGTCACGCTGCTGGTGCCCGTGCCGGCCGCGCACGCGCGCCGCGCCGACCTGCGCGCCTTCCTCGCGCGGTACGAGACCGTGTGCCTCGACCAGGACAAGAACACTGCGCTCGTCGTGGTGAGTGCCTTCGCCCACACTGCGAGATCGATTTCTAGTTATCGGGTTCAAGACTAGTTTGATCACAGGTAATAGTGGGCGGCGCTAACGACACGGCGCTGATAGATTCGATCCGAACGGAAGCGGAAGAACTGCGGCGACGTCACTCGGACGCGCAGCTGCACGTGCTGGACGCGCCGGGCGGCGGGGGGGACGCGCGCGGCCTGCCGGAGTACGAGGCGCACGAGCGCGCGGGCCGCGCCGCGCTGGGCGCCGCCGTGCTGCACGTGCCGCGCGACGCGCTCATGTTGCTGCTGCCGCCTTACGCAGAGTTCAACCAAGACTTTCTCAATAGAGTGAGTACCGCATGAGATCGGACATACTCTTTTTTTTTTGGATTTTAATGACCTAGTCATTCGGACCTTTAAGTCGAGTCTTGATCGGACATACGAGCACCGGATTTCTGATTCTGATCCAGATATGCACAATATTAACCCGCGACGTTCACAGGTCCGCATGAACAGCATAGCGGGCGAACAGTGGTACCTGCCGCTGGCGTTCGCGCGCTTCTCTCTGTACGCGCACCCGCGCTTCCTGACGCCGGGCGGCGGCAAGCCGCAGGTCAACACGGGCCGCTTCAACAGCGCGGCGCGGCTGGCGCTGTCGTTCTACCGCGCGGACTACGACGCGGCGGCCGCGGCGTGGCGCGGGCCCCGCGCGGCCCCTCCCGCCGCCGTGCTGGCTCGCTCGCCGCTGCGCGTGCTGCGCGCGCCCGAGCCCGCGCTGGTGCTGGCGCCGCGCGGCCGCCCGTGCGAGCTGCGCGCGCGTGACGCTCGCGAGCCATCGTCGTGCGCGCGCGAGCTGCAGCGCGCTCAGTTCGCGACGCTGGATGCGGGCGCGCGGCACTCGCTGGCTCAGTTGCTGCTGGAGACGCAGGCGGAGCTCGACGAGTGATGCGCTGGCGAATATACATTTATACGTACCATAGATACTAAGTACGACACTCGACGAATATATTTTTGCAACTATTGAGACCGAGTGTAGTTTTATTTCATCTGAGCCCGGCGCCCGCAATCATTTTCAGCCTGTCAGTGACTAACCACGAATTGGAAAATTTTCCCCAAAGCAAGCATAGAAGTATTAATCAGGCAATCTCTAAGCAATGCTAATCTGAACATAGAATGTGATCATTTTGAACGCAAGCTCTGCTTAGCTTGGAACTAGATGGCGTTGTGTGATAGTTGTGGAATATTATTATTTTGAACCGTGAAAAAAAGGTTAAAATAACTTTTCTTTCGGAAGTCGGTGGCTTTGATTTCCATTTCATTGACTATTTGTTAAATACCCCTGATGGTATTTGGAGAAATTTGACCTTTAGGTACACTAGCGAGAATCGTAATAAAACCACTGTGCACTGTTCTGCCTTGATAGCTCATATATAAAAAAAAAAACACATTAGCCTTATATGCTAATCACGGTAACCAAACGATAGCGACTTCTAAAAAGACTACAACGCCATCTATCGAGCACGTGTGAACTATTTCAAATAACTTAAGTCGTTAACATACCGCCCACCAAGGACGTTACTGACGGAATGTCCTTCTAAATTGAACTTACATTGCACATCACAACGCAAGTTGAACTAATATACATTTTGTGCTAGATAAAAAACATAACTTACTAAAATCTACAAGCTATAGTTCCTAGATATACATAATTATAACACTCATTAATTGACAGCTTACAAGAATGTTTCAATGACTTAGAGCTAAGCATGCATTATTCTAGGGTTTAAAACAAGATAACTGTAAATCTATATATACAATTGTAAATAGTGTAAATAGTTTAAAATAATGTACAATATTTGATTTGTTCTCATTTGATCTACTTAAGGTTTAAAAAAGTGTAAAATGGTTGTATAATTTGATTCGAACAAGATAAAATATGTAAACAATAAATACAATAAAATCTTATTCAACTACGGGTAAAATACATATTTTGGATGTTGGCCTTTTGATTGTCGAGGATTTGGTGCGTAACGTGACCACACGGGTGATGTTATCATCCCCAGGATGTTTTTCTATAATCCTACCCATTAACCAACGACTTGGCGGCAGGTCGTCTTCCTTGACTAATACAATGTCTCCAATTTTTGGCTCAGCAACTTGGGAAGACCATTTGTAGCGATTCATCAAAGTAACTAGGTATTCATGAGACCAACGTCTCCAAAACGACTGAAGCATTCGTTGGATGAATTGCCAGCGTGATAAATAATTAGTGTTAGAGTCAGAGTAATTGTTATCTGGTACATTCACTACGGGCTCGCCAATTAAAAAATGTCCAGGTGTTAAGGGTAACGGTTCACCAGGATCATCAACCTTAATTGTGCTCATAGGTCGCGAGTTCAGGCACGCTTCTATTTGACTGAGAAGTGTAGTCAGTTCTTCAAATGTGAGAGTCGCTTCACCGATCACTCTTTTCAAATGGAACTTTGTGGACTTCACTCCTGCCTCCCAAAGTCCGCCAAAGTTGGGACTGTGAGGAGGAATGAAGTGCCACTCCGTACCATTCGCTGCGAGATGTTCGGCTATGGCAGGTTGATTAGCTGTCAACTGCTGCAGCTCTCTGGAGGCACCTACAAATGTAGTGCCATTGTCACTCCACAGTTTCGCACAATGACCTCGTCTAGAGACAAATCGTCTAAACGCCGCTAAGAAGGTTTGAGTGCTCATGTCACTCACTGCTTCTAAATGCAGTGCCCGAGTGACCATGCATACAAACAGGCATATATAGCCCTTGTATGAACGGTGGCCACGACCTTTTGTTGTCCTCACATTAATTGGACCAGCGTAATCAACCCCGCTATGCAAAAATGGTCGAGCTGGGGTGCACCGTACAGCTGGTAGTGAACCCATGAATTGGTTTTTAGTACTGGCTCTTTGTTTCGCACATGTCACACACTTGATGACATGATGTTTGACCACATTTCTGACCCCTATAACCCAGTAGGCTGTCCTCAAATAGTTAATCATGAGCTGAGGACCCCCGTGAAGGGTTTTATTGTGTGCGTCAGCTACGATTAGCCGAGTTAGGTGACTGGAGTGAGGCAGAACTACTGGATGTTTCATTTGTTCGCTCAGCTCTGATTTCTCCAGTCTACCTCTAACTCTCATAATGTCCTTTTCGTCGAGGTAGGGGCAGAGTGACTTTAATGGACTATTTGTTGATTGCAAATAACCTTTGTCCTTCAGTTCGCTATATTCTTTTGTGAATAGTTCTTCCTGTGTTTTCCTGATACAACATTCGAGTGCAGCGTCTAATTCATCCTTTTGTAAATATCCCTTTCTGTATATTTTGTTCTCCTTTAAAAATCTTCGGCAGTATGCAACAATCCTTATCAATCTTCGTAACTGAGAAAACCGATCGAAGAAGGAACAGTTTGGAATGATAGTGACATTTGCCTTTGCTAATTCTTCTAAATCTGCACTGGGATTATGATTTGGCCTATTGTAAATTACGTTTTGTAATTTAAGAAACGATGGTCCAGAAAACCATAAATCGTTTTCTAGTAGTGCACTGGGAAGTATTCCTCTAGAGGCGCAATCTGCTGGATTATCTTTAGTGGGGACATGAAACCACTGCGACGCTTTCATCGAGGTCAATATTTCAGACGTCCTATTGGCCACAAACGTCTTCCATTTACTTGGGTGGCTATTTATCCAAGCCAACACAACAGTGGAATCCGTCCAAGCCTTGACCTTGTCTTGGGAGATACTCAAGACTTCAGAAGTTTGAACCAGTATCTGAGACAGCAAGACTGCTCCACAGAGCTCTAACCGAGGAATACTGATCTGCTTAACTGGTGCAACTCTGGTCTTAGCAAACAGTAATGACACCTGAACTTTGCCATCTGCGTCTACACTCCGCAAGTAAATCGCAGCCGAGTACGCTGTTTTGGAGGCGTCACTAAACCCGTGAAGTTCCAGATGATCATTCGACTTAGTGCCAAGCCAACGAGGAATCCGGACCCTGGTGAGTAGTAACAATTCCTCACGATACGATCTCCATTCATTACTTAAATTAGTGGTGAGCTCCTCATCCCAACCAACACCTGCAAGCCACAATTTCTGGATAAATACTTTCGCTAAGATCACACTAGGTGCTAACCAACCTAATGGATCGAAAAGTCGTGCTATCACAGAAATAATGGATCTTTTAGTCATAGGTGCGGTCGTCGGCGGCGGGAGATTCACTGTGTACTGGAAGGTGTCTGCATTACGGTTCCAGGTAAGTCCTAGAATTTTAATTGTGCTGTCTAATTTTATTTCTACTTCTTTGTCCTTGTGTTCTAGTTCCTTAGGTTTGTTGTACTGTATTGTTTGGTTTATGTCCTGTATGATTTTGTGCTTACTGGTGTTGTTCTTTTTCATGTTGTCCTTTGTCCTTATTTGATCTATTTGTCCTTTCAATATATTATTTTCAATTTGTTGTACTCTATCTACTATTTCTTGTTTGTTACTATTCCATTTTTGGAGCGTGAATCCACCTTTTCCTAATAACGCTGTCATTTGCCTATATATTTCCAGGCCTTCCTCTACGCTATTACAACCGGTCATCAAGTCATCCATGTAGAAGCAATTCAGAACTCTGTCAGCAGCAAGATTGTAAATTTTGCCTTCATCGTAGGCTACTTGATGTAAGGTTCTTACTGCTTGATATGGTGCTGATGCCGTACCAAAGGTAACCGTCACCAGCTCGTAGTCCTTGATTTCAGTTTCAGGATTGTCTCGCCATAATATGCGCTGAAACATTGCGTCTTCTTCAGAAATCCTGACCTGACGGTACATTTTGACGATGTCTGCTACCAGTGCTATAGGATGAAGTCTCCATCTTAACACTGTTTGTCTCAAGTCACACTGCAATGTAGGTCCCACCATCAACGTGTCATTGAGTGAGACTCCATTGTTGTTCTTCTCGGACGCGTTGAAAACCACACGTACTTTCGAGGTACTTTTGTCCTCCCTGATTACAGCATGATGGGGCAAGTATACCGCTGTATCCTTCTTATTGTCCTTCTTGTCTATCTGCCTCATGTGTCCTAGTTGTAAATATTCTTCTATAACCTGCTTGTACTTTTCCTTTAGATCTGTATCTCTGTCCAGTCTTTTTTCCAATGACTGAAATCTTCTTTCCGCAATAGCACGAGAGTTTCCACCCTTGCAGGAAGGATTTTCATCACGAAAAGCTAGTCTCACCACGTACCTTCCACTGCTATCTCTTACTGTCGTTTTAGTATAAAACTCTTCACACTTCTTTTCTTCAGGTGTTAGTATTTTCTTTGAACTATTTTGCTCTTCTAACTCCCAAAATCTTCTTAATATTTCGTCTTCCTTAACTTTTGCATGCACTACATTAACTTGAGGTGAGCCTTTACAAGTGTTCTTACTAACTGTACCGGACAGAACCCACCCTAGCTCTGAGCAATCAGAGTGCCTGATGGACTCTTAAATATGCCTGCCTTAATAATGCAGCTGTATGCATCAGCGCCTAACAAAACATCTATTTTGTTGGGAGTGTTAAACCCTGGATCTGCGAGCTGCAGATTGTTAACGCTTAACCAATCTAAGGTAGTGTCGATTCTACTCTCAGGTAAGTAAGATGTTATTTTACTAAGCACGTAAGCGTTAACTTTAAGATTAAAATTTGAATCTACCCGAGACTGGATATTCAAATGTACCATGTACCGTGCCATGGTTGAACTATGACCACCAAGACCTGAAATAGTTCCTTGAATTGGAGTCTTCTTCAGGTTGAGTAGCTGTACTACGGCTTCCGTCACAAAACATGCCTGAGAACCCTGATCTAACAAGGCTCGGACAATCTGAAATTCACCAGAACGTGACTCGGCTTTTATTAGCGCTGTGGCTAATAAAACCTGTCTGGGCTTAGGAATGTTACCTGTCGACAAGCATGAAACAATCGGACTAGTATTAGGTGAACTAATACTATCGATGGACGATGATGTCGAAGGTTGTTCACCCTTGTCGGATTCCTGACCTAAATGCAACAGCGAATGATGGCGCTTTTGACAAACCTTACAAGTGGTAGGTTTTCTGCATTCAGAAACAACGTGATTGCCACCTAAACAGTTGAAGCAAATTTTCCGTTTTGCCACAAAATCACGTCTATCTTCAACTGTCTGCTTTGAGAACTTCTTGCAGAAACAAAGCTTGTGACCTTCTGAGCAGAACTCACATTGGATTGATGCACTCGTTGCCAACATTGCCTTTGGCGAATGACCAGATGAACTTTTATTATTGTTGCTCTGCTGAACTGGTGCCCTTTTTGGCTCTATACATTCTAACGCGCGAAACCGATTTTCCATAAAGGTTTTAAATTGGTTGAAAGTTGGTAAGTCATTGTTGGAGTCAATGTTGCAAATACTAAGCTCCCATTGCTTACGCGTTTCATTATCTAATTTAAAGGTAACAATGTGTATGATAATGACATCCCATGTGCTCACATTAATCCCCAAATTACTCAACGCATTAAGAACATCACATGTGGTATCAAGCAATTCTTTCAAAGCTGTAGCCGATTCCACCTGCATACGTTTTTGACCGAACAACCTCCTGAGAATACAATTTAATAAATACTTTTTATTGCTATAACGCTTCTCTAACTGAGTCCAGCATTGAATATAATTGGCATCAGTTATAGGAGTATGACGTATTAATTGCTCTGCTTCCCCAGAAAGGTGACTCTTTAGGTAATGGAGCCTTTGCACATTATCCAAAGTTTTATTTTTATGCACTAATGATGTAAACAGATCATGGAATGTTGTCCATTCATCATACTTTCCTGAGAATGTTGGAATGGAAATTTTGGGCAATTTAACAAAGGAACTATTTGATTTGTTTAAATTAGTTGAATCATTATCAGTTTGCTGTAGAGGATTCTTAGCCAACAGGATTTTATTCAGAGTTGTTTTCATTAAACTTTTATAAATTACATAAGTATCTTCTGTCGCATCATAAATATCCACCACTTTCTGTCCTATATCTTCTAATTTAAAACGTTCATATAATTTTGTGTTATTTTCTTTAAACAATGCCCAATCCTTTTCCAATAATTCTTGTCTTGTTTCGATATATTCTTGCGTTAATCTATCTTTACTACATTTTTTAAAATTAGTCAATCCCTTTGTAATAACATTCTGTTGATCTTTTAAAACATTCATTAATCCTTCCATTTTGTAATTGATTTATATGTACTTGTAAGTAAATAAAATGTTTAAATTGATTTTTAATTTGATTAAGTCTTAAAACACAACAAATGTATAAGAGATAAACTCAATGTAAATATGTATGAAATTAATAACAACTTTCTCAAAGGAGATAAAATATGCGAACTGTCTATTTTGCAAATATGTGTAAGCAGTAAACATACAAGTGAAATTAAATGAGAAACTTTTCTAAGTTGCACTGTTTCACAAAAAAAATAATACAAGTCCAAATCACTTCTTAAAATTTTACAAGTGTTTGGGAAACACACAAAATCTGGTAGAAATCGGGTATAGGTTCCCCGTTCCCCCGTTTTCTATAAATTATTCTAAGTCCTAATTCTAACATGCACACAAATTGGTTACTCCTAAATAAAGTTTCTAAGTTTAAAAATGTTCATAAAATTCTACAAGTCCAAATACGTTACTAGAGTTGTATCTTATGTTGAAACTTCTTCACTTATTGACAAGTTAAAATTCTCTTTGAAATAGAGTTCAAAATCCTTTGACTCGAATGTTTGTCCGATTCGTGAACAAAATAAATATATAAAATGTACTCACAAAATTGCACTTCTCACTAACACCGTTTTCAACCTGCAAGTGGCGCCCTCTGTGGCCGCTATACGCACTACGCGTGGAGTCACCTGAGATGTCGCGTGATGTCGGCACCTGCGTCGTCTGCGACGTCGCGTGATGGCTGCACCTGCTTCGTCTGAGACGTCACGTGATGGCTGCACCTGTGTCTCGTCTGTGACGTCACGTGATGGCTGCACCTGTGTCTCGTCTGTGACGTCGCGTGATAGCTGCGTCACCTTGCTGTCTTCCAGTGAAGTGTTGATCTGAGAGTGGCGCCCTCTGTGGCCACTCTTTGAATTATACCACCAACCAATGCTGACTCAGCTCACCGCTTATGCTGGGTGATGCTGTCGCCGCTCGCTGGTGCGGAGGAACGTGTACCTTTTTGTAGCGACCCACTACAAGTACACGGAACGGAGAAGCGGGCCAACGGTAGCTCCACTTGTTTGTAAAAAACTGTCCAAATGATCCGGGTCATATAGGACCAATGTTAAATACCCCTGATGGTATTTGGTGAAATTTGACCTTTAGGTACACTAGCGAGAATCGTAATAAAACCACTGTGCACTGTTCTGCCTTGATAGCTCATATATTAAAAAAAAAACACATTAGCCTTATATGCTAATCACGGTAACCAAACGATAGCGACTTCTAAAAAGACTACAACGCCATCTATCGAGCACGTGTGAACTATTTCAAATAACTTAAGTCGTTAACACTATTGCCACCGACTTCCGAAAGAAAAGTTATTTTAAACTTTTTTGTATTTGTTTTTGAAGTCTGTACTTTTTTTAAGTTTTTATTTTACCCTTTTTAGTTATAGTTCAGATACTCAACAAAAATCTTCGTATAATCGGCGTCTTTAGAAATCTATATCCAAGCGAGCAACAAAAACGGATCTATGCGGGCAACGTCACGCGATATCCATTATTATTATTATATACTTAAACCTTCCGCAGAATGTATCAAACACTTTTCGGTAAACCTCATGAAAATCGGTTCAGCCAAACGCGAATAACTGTGAACAAACATACAATCGACTTTGAAAAATCTACGATCCAAGTAGGCAAAAAACAAAAAAAAAAACTATAAAATAACTTTTCTTTCGGAAGTCGGTGGCTTTGTTTTTTATTTCATTGACACATGGCCACCGACTTCCGAATGAAAAGTTATTTTATAGATTTTTTGTGTTTGGTTTTGAAATCGGTTCTCTTTTTAGGGTTCCGTAGTCAACAAGGAACCCTTATAGTTTCGCCATGTCCGTTGTAGTGTGTGTACGACTTTTCCCTATATAAATGTAACTTAGTATGTAAGTGAGCCATTAAAGGTTAATACTTTAAGCAAGATGGTTGTTTGATTGTTCCCTCGAACTCCTAACAGTACATGGCGACCCTGCCTTTGACTGGTGATGGCGCAACTTCGACCACCAACCGCGATCTATTCGGAATTTTAAAATAACATCAGTGACAATGTGTGAAATAACTTTACTTGTGAACACGATCTTAACAAGAACGGACGACTAATTGTGAAATAATGTGTCAATCAACGCAAAATAAGGAGGAGGTTTTTCTTAACCAAAATGCAGCTGGCAACAATAATGGAAATGCGCAACAAGACCTAGGCTGGCATCTGGGCATGAATAGCCTGATTCTTTCTATCTTGGCTTTTATGGGTCTGATTGTTTTCCTATACATGGCATATAAGTTCTACGAGAAATGTCATAAACGGTGGATACGGCAAGAAGTGTTTCACGCTACGTTCCGGAGCTTCCGAGGTTCATCGAGACGCGGGACATCTGTACCAATTGCTGCTGAGCGTACAGTGGGTGCAGGAGAGTCTTCAGGAAAGTGAATGTGTAAAGTGAAGTGAAATGTCAAGTGTGCGTACAAAAGCCACAATGTGATGGTGCATTAAGTGTTTGGTGTAACCTCTCCATACTAAAGGTCTAAACTAAGGTAGCTCTAATTTCATATTTACTTTTCTTTTATTGTTTCTGTCTCAAATAACTAATGTTCCTAGATGTTGTCCTACATATATAGGTATATAAGAAGCTAGAATTAATTTTAATAATAGAGTATGATTTTGGTACCTATGTACTGATAATTAAATGTAAAAAGTGTTATGGCTGATGATCTAAATAATATTTTAACACAGTTAAAGTGTATCCAAGAATATCTAACGAAGTTAGGACCAGCCAGAAGATTTGTACAAGATTTAAGTGTAAAATATACACAAGCTTGCGAGTTATATGATAAGTTCAATGATATTAGTACGAACATAGAAGATAAGATATCAAGTGGAGAAATTAAATCATCTGATCTTAACAATTTAGAAATTTTATATGAAAAGATAAAAGTTAGTTTCTATAAGATAAAGTCACTTTGCTCTGTTGTGGAATCGGAAAACATCAACACCAACATGGAAAAATTTGATTTAAAAACGGCAATTTCTTTGCTACCCGTTATGACTGGTGACGAAAATGTGACCAAACAATTGATAGCAAATATAGAAATGTACGAAGCTATGTTAGACGACACAAGTAAAAAATCCCTAATTAATTTTATTTTAAAATCAAGGTTGTCCGAAAATGAAAAATTGCGCATGTCTCAAAACTATTCTTCTATTACAGAATTAATAAGAGATATGAAATGTTTCCTACTGTCTAAAAAGTCTGATACGGCAATCCAAAGCCAATTACAGCGCGCAAAACAAGGTGGAAAAACAATAGAAGATTTCGGTAAGGATATAGAGACTATGTTTGTCGACTTGACCATTTCACAGGCCGATGGGGATTCCCAGAAGTACGAAATTTTAAAAACCGTAAACGAGAAAAATGCTATTAAAAGATTTTCTGACGGCCTGAGAAATAGTCGTGTTAGCACAATTGTAGCGGCGCGTAATTATAGCACGCTGAAAGATGCTATCAGGGGAGCAATGGATGAGGAGCTGTCGTCTCAACCGGAGAGTTCAATCATGAGTTACGGGCACCTTAGAGGTAAGTCTTATAATAATCGTGTATATGGTTATCAGAAAAGGTCTAATTACATGAGAAGGCCTATGGCGCAACCGGTGCGTGGTAGAGGTGCACGTACGGAAAAGCCCAACTATTCTACGAATAACAGAGGTAGGTCTAATTATTATAACCGTGGTTACCGTGGATACCAAAGTACATATTATTCTCGAGGGAATAGATTCCAAAATAATAGAAATGCTCAAATCAATACGGCTCAACCGACATCAGAAAATTCTCGCGAAAATCAGCAGAAAAGTTCGGAGAAAATAGAGTCGGTGCATAGTTTTTTTCGTGAATAACATGTCAAACACATGTGACAGCATAAATTCGGTTCCCATGAGTGTATGCGGCGTTGCTCGGAATTGGTTAGTTGACACCGGTGCTTCATTGTCCGCCGTGAAATACGAGAAATTAGTTTCTCAAGACATTCCATTTCATTTAAAGAGAATTTGTGTCAGAGGTATTGGTGGGAACATTTATTCTGATGGTTATGTTTATTTGAACTTGCAAATAAATGATACCGAACTGACTCATAAGTTTTACGTATTTAAAAATTTACCATGTCGAACAGATGGAATCTTGGGGCAGGACTTTCTAACTAAATTTAATTGCATATTAAACTTCGAAATGAATACCTTATCTATTCAAACAACTGAAAAAACTATTACTATAGACTTACGAATGGGCAGTAAAGGTTTTAATAACTTTATGGTAGTACCACCACGATGTGAGACATTATATTATGTTGATACCAGTATAGATCGAGATTGTGTCATATTTCCGCAACAACTTTGTGATGGAATTTATTTAGCGAGCGCAATAGTTTCCCCGAAGTCAGGAAAAATACCGTTAAAGATTTTGAATACCAGGGACAGTTCTGTGAAACTAAGCTATTTCACACCAAAAATAGATTATTTAAGTAATTATAATATTTGTAATTTTGAAGCAAATGTAGTTAACGCGGATAGAGTGAAAAAGTTATTTAGTCTGTTAGATTTAGATCATTTAAACACGGAAGAGAGAAAATCTATTGAAAATATTTGTGCGAAGTATTCCGACGTTTTTTATATGAGTGGAGATAAGCTAGGGGTAACTAATATTTATCAACAAACTATACAATTGAAAGACAACGCTGTACCTGTTTATACTAAACCGTATAGGATACCAAAATCGTTAAAACAAGAAATGGATAGACAAATTGGTAAGATGTTGGAAGAAAATATCATAGAGGAATCTAAGAGTGAATGGTCTAGCCCGATACTTCTTGTACCAAAAAAGAATGACAATTCGGACGAAAAGAAATGGCGTGTTGTAATAGACTACCGCAAGTTGAATGAAGTAGTGAAGGACGACAAGTTTCCTTTGCCAAACATAAACGATATTTTAGATTCTCTATCTGGTTCAGTCTACTTTAGTCATCTGGATTTAACACAGTCGTATTATCAATTAGAACTTTGTCCAGAAAGTCGCAAATATACAGCTTTCACAACAAATAAGCAATATCAATTAAAAAGATTGCCAATGGGTTTAAAAATTAGTCCAAGTGCGTTTAGCCGCGCTATGACAGTCGCTATGTCAGGATTAAATTATGACAAGTGTCTTATTTATTTAGACGATCTTGTTTGTTTTGGACGTAATATTAATCAACATAATAAGAATTTAATCGATATTTTGGAAAGATTACGGAAAGTCAACCTAAAAATTAACCCGCTGAAGTGTAAGTTTTTGAAGAAGGAATTATTGTACTTAGGGCACGTGGTTTCGGATAAAGGCGTTAGTCCGGACCCCCAAAAAACCAAAGCCATACGAAATTATCCTAGGCCATGTAATAATGATGAAATCAAAAGATTTGTAGCCTTTGCCAATTATTATCGGAAATTTATACCTAATTTTGCCGAAATAACTATCCCATTAAATAAATTGTGCCGTAAAGGTGTTCAATTTCAATGGACCGAAGAATGTGAGAATTCATTTTTGCATCTTAAACAATCTCTCATGTGTCCACCAATATTGCAATACCCTGATTTTTCAAAGGACAACGAATTTATTTTACATACGGATGCATCTGGTGTTGCAATTGGTTCTATCTTGTGTAATAAAAATGATTTACCTATAGCATATGCAAGTCGAACATTAAATAAATCTGAAGTTAATTATCCAACAATAGAAAAAGAATTGCTGGCAATAGTGTGGTCAGTACGTTATTTTCGACCTTATTTGTATGGTAAAACATTTACTATTAAAACAGATCATAGACCATTAGTATATTTATTCAAGATAAAGAGTCCAAGTACTCGTTTAATAAAATTTAGGCTAAGTTTAGAAGAATATGACTTTAAGATTGAGTATGTGAAAGGGGCGAATAATGCGGCTGCAGATGCATTATCTCGCATAGTTATGACGTCTGATGAGTTAAAAGAGATGAATAAACATTTAATAACTGTTATGACTAGACGAATGAAGAAAATGCAAGATGATGTGGTTAGTGAACCTGATTCGGTTGTTAACAATTCTACAGATTACAAGGCTGATCACCCAAAAATCGTAGAAATGCTTAAAAAACCGGAAACAGGAGTTGAATTGAGATACGGGACTTTACACAATAAAAATTGTCACGAGATATGTGTACAATATGATACGTTCTCATATGTACCTTCGAGGTACCTCATTTACACTGATATTGATACTCGATCATGTACTGCGCGAGCCGCGTTCGTGAGAGGTATAGAAACTTTTTGTAAGAAAATGAATATTCAAGAATTATATATAATTAAAAGTAAAAATAATACTTTATTAATCGAATGGTTAACCAATGAGATAAAAAAAAATAAAAAGTGGTCCGGACCACGACTTTGTATTATTAAAGGAGTAACTAGAATAGATGACATTGATGACAGGAAAGTTATATTAAATGATTTTCATTTATTGCCCACGAGTGGACATGCAGGCGTTAGGCGCATGCTAAATAATATTAAGCGTTACTTCTTTTGGCCGAATATGTGCGAGGATGTTAAGAGTTTCGTTAAGAAATGTGATAGTTGTCAGAAGCAAAAGCACTCTTTACCAACTAAACAGCCTATGGAGATTACATCCACAGCTCAAGGTGCTTTTGATAAAATATATTTAGATATTGTAGGACCATTAGAAAAGGATTATTATAATTTTTCATACATATTGACTATACAGTGCGAACTGAGCAAATATGTGGAGGCTTACCCCTTAGAAACTAAAGATAGTAGTAGTGTAGCTAGAGCATTTGTTGAAAACTTTATTCTTAGGTATGGGATTCCACGCGAAATAGGAAGTGATAGGGGGACAGAGTTTATTTCGAATACAATGACTCAAGTATGTAAATTGTTACAGATAAAGCATATTTCGTCAACAGCGTATCACCACGAATCATTAGGATCCTTAGAAAACACTCATAAATCCCTGAATACATTTTTAAGAATTCAAACTGATAATAATTCTAGGTATTGGAGTAATTGGTTGCAATATTGGTGCTTTTCCTATAATACAACAGTACACAGTGAAACAAAATATAGTCCTTTTGAACTTGTATTCGGAAAAAAATGTGATCTACCGAGTAATTTAAATACAAATTATGTTGAACCATTGTACAATACAGACAGTTATCCACTAGAATTAAAATACCGTTTACAAAAATCGCAGTTTGATGCAAGACAAAATTTAATAAAAAGTAAAAAACTTAGAAAATGTAATTTTGACAAATATGTAAATCCGATAACTTATAAAAAAGATGATTTAATATTAGTAAAGAATGAGTCAGGTAATAAATTAACAAAACCAGTGTATGCAGGTCCTTATAAAGTTTTACAAGATTTATCACCAAATGTAAAAATATTGAAAAATGGAAAAGAAGATATTTTACATAAAAACCGTACAAAATTATACATAAAGCCGAATTAATATGTTATAGCTTTAAGTTTTTTAACTGTTAAGTGCACTTAGATACTTTATAATGGCTGTAGCCTGTAATACACAAATTATATTAATCTTTTTTTTATTGTTTTTTTTTTAAATAACGAGGGAGGTGTAGTGTGTGTACGACTTTTCCCTATATAAATGTAACTTAGTATGTAAGTGAGCCATTAAAGGTTAATACTTTAAGCAAGATGGTTGTTTGATTGTTCCCTCGAACTCCTAACAGTACACCGTCCGTCCGTCCGTCTGTCCGCAGTTTAGCTCAGAGACGCACAGTACTAGAGAGCTGTAATTTGGTGTAAATATACGGATTTGTTGTGCCGAAAAAGTGGTAAAATAAAATCTCGTAAAATATTTTTTTTTAGGGTACCTGTACACGCAAAGTGGGGATGTTTTTTTTTTCTCGCGTACCCCTTAGTGTGGGGTATCGTTAAATAGGTCTTTAAAAAATATTGATAGTTTACATTAACAATTTTTTGATAAAAAAATTCGTTTGTGAAATATTAAGCTTTAAAGTGCTAAATTTTGCTCGACTCGAGTGTCCCCCCCCCTCTACCAGCTAAACGGTTATGTTTGGGGGTGTGAAAAAATTCACAATAGTAGTATATATAACGAAGTTTAAAAGAAAATTATCATGACTAAGTAGGTTTTACAACTTTACGAGTAATAGTCGAACTTATAAACTTATAAAATGTACTTGGATAACATATTTTCTTAAACAAAATGTATCGGAGAACATCTTCTTCAACTGCATATGTAAGTTTGTAAACTTTATTTTTACAGCTTTATTATGTATGTTTTTACGGTATGTTTTTTGGGGATAGGTAGGTTTTTATCGTGAACTATTTTTAACAAACTTCAAAAAAAGGAGGAGGTTCTAAATTCGTCGTAATCTTTTTTTTATGTGTTTTCCCCGATTTGTCAAAGACTCCTGGACCGATTTTGAAAATTCTTCTTTTTAAAATTAAATTCAGCGAATCAGTTTAGTTAGTTCGCATAAGTATTTTGATGGGCAACTACGGAACCCTACACTGTGCGTGGCCCGACACGCACTTGGCCGGTTTTTTTGTTCTCAATTCGGTCGGTGTTTTTTATATTTATGTACATCGATTACTCCGAGGTTTCTAGTCCGATTAGTGTGATTCTTCTTTTGTTCGATGCAGTATGCCTACTTGCCATTTGGTTCCTTAAAAATTTCATCCAATTTGGTTCAGTACTTTTTATTTTGTGAGCATTTTGATTGATTTCGGCTACTTGGATGTATTCTGGAACATTTCTCCGACGTTCGCTTCGCCGTTGAACAGTTCACCGACAGAACTGTTCACTTTTCTTTTTTTCACCGATAGAACGTTTCAATGACGAACGATTCACCGACAGAACGATCAAGTCATGAGTATTGTGTTTCATGGAGTATTGTATAAATGAAGCCATTTAGACGAAGCCGGGGTTTCTATTTCTGTGTTCAGGGTTTGAAGGAACCTAACTAACCGAACCTCGGGGTGCCCCTGATGTCGGATTTAGTTACTAGTATTATAATATAAAACCATGTCTTTGTCGACGAATCGTTCTGCGGTGAAAGTTTTTGTCGTCGAACCGTCCAGGAATGAATCGTTGTGTCGGCGAATCGTTAAGCGGAGAAACGTTTGTCGGAGTTATGTTTCAGAGTGACTTGGATGACATGATCTTTACTTTTTGCGTGTTTGTTACACGATTACTCCGCCAATTGTGGACCGATTTTCAAAATTCTTTTTTTGTTGTACTAGGGATCGTTCACCTTAGGGAATACTGCAAGTTTCATCAAAATCTGTTCAGCAGTTTTTCTGCGATAGGGAATTTTATTAGCTTATTGTGTACATGAGCGATGTTAATACCGGTGCCACGGATTACAAAATTCTAGTGCACATGTAAGAAAATGATGTATTTGACAAGAATTTGGGTTGAATATTTAAACTAAAAAGAGTAAAATAAAAAACTTAAAAAAAAAATTAACCGCCTTCAAAAACAACCACAAAAAAGTATTGACCGACCGAAATTTCGGTTTCGGTTTCGGTTTCGGCCGGTTTCGGCCAAAAAATCTAGTTTTGGCCTTAGTTTCGGTTTCGGCCAAAATATAGCCGAAACTTTGCCGAAACCGAAACCTGATGAAACTCAAGTGTTCGTGCATTTTCGTTGGTCGTTCGGTAACATTCGTAGCCAACACGAGCTTGCTCGACGGCGGGGCCCGCGGTGTTCGCCACCGTTCATTTAATCGTGAGTAAGTCTTGTATTTTCATGTAATAATAAAATACATTTAAACTTATCAATCGTCAAGGCAGAAAATATAGATTATGGCTCAGTAGATGAATAACATAGAAAAACGAGCAATTTCTTAAAAACCTATTTTTCCCATAAGTTTGCCGTGTAACATTAATTTCCAGAATTTGATCCTTATTAGCAACACTATCGAATGGTGTAATAATGTGTGGTTTTTTTTCCAAAATCTGCGGTTTCGATTCCTGACCAGGACTATTGATTTTTCTAAAATCCTATGATGCAGTTTTCGTTTTCGTCAAAATCGGTCTTCAGTCATCCTGTAATTCCTGTATAATTATACACTTTTTCATAAGTGTTAATAAATGTAAAAAATACATAAAATTTTAGAAAATAATCGAAATTTTAAATATTTAATAAGTTTCGGTTTCGGTTTCGGTTTCGGCCGAAACTGAGAGCTAGGCCGAAAGTTCGGTTTCGGTTTCGGCTGAAAAATCAGTTTCGGTCGGACACTACAAAAAAGGGTAAAATAACCTACAAAATAACTTTTCTTTCGGAAGTCGGTGGCAAAAAAGACAACGAAATAAAAAAAAGCCGAAAGAAAAGTTATTTTGTAAATTGTAGGTTATTTGACCCTTATTTTGTGGTTGTTTTTGAAGGCGGTTAATTATTTTTAAGTTTTTTTTTTCTTTTTGAGTTAGGATAATCAACAAGAATCTTCACAAAATCGGCGTCTTTGAAAATCTACAATCCTAGCATAGAATATATAATAGTATGATCCTAGTAACAAATACGGATCTATGCGAGCAACTTCCCGAGATATCCATTATTGTTATTTATACTAAAACCTTCCTCAGAATATAACAAACACTTCTCTGAAAATCGCGGACAAACATGCAATCGTCTCTGAAAATCTACGATCCAAGTAAACAAAACTGATCCACGCGGGCAGCGCCACGGGATATCTATTAAATTAGTGTTATACACTAAAACCTTCTCCAGAATGTAATGAACACTCCTGAAAACCGCATCAAAATCCGTTCGAATGACGTCACATTATTCATCGAGTTGCTCTCAACGAGCGCTTTCATTTGATATCCATATTGTAGTAGTGCATTAAAAATAACTATTCCGCCATCCTAGATGGTCCACCATATTGGATTTAAAAAGACGTCACATTATTTTTCGAGTTGCTCTCAACGAGCCCTTTCATTTGTAGTATAAGTGCTTTAAAAATAACTATTCCCCCACCCGAGATGGTCCGCCATATTGAATTTATAATAAATAAATAATAATAAATTTTATTCATAAATGTTTTTACAGAAATGGGGTGTAAACGTAGCCACAGAAATGTAATATAGTTAAGTCTTGTATACTAGTTAAATAGTTCATAAATAAAAACAGGTGTCTAAGTAAAGAACATAGAGATATTTAACTAGGGAATTAAATTAAATGTAGCGACCTGCCTGAACTAAGTTACTTAAAACCTGTGTTTCAGGCCATCACTACAACGAAATTTAATTGGGGCTAATTTGTGTAAACTAGATCATAAATATAAACATGTTCATCGACTATAATAAAAAGCAAACCTACATTTAAAACTATTCTAAACAATTACGGAAACAATAAATAAATACTTGCATCGTTTGTTTGTTCCAAGGTTGCAAACATGCAATTTTAATCAGGTGAAGAAATATGCAATCTTTCAAAAACAACTTTATGTTGTTTTAATTATCAACTACTTATCTAGGTCAGCTAATGAGCCATTCTTATTTTATTTAATAAATAACTTATTTATCTAAGATAAAACTACTGCAGATAAGGGTATTGGGTGGCACTCTTAGGCATCTTCGTAGTCAATTGAGTTGATGTAGTTCATCTCTGCGTATTTGCGCGCAGGGCAACTTGCATCGCCAGTAGGATGGTCACATTTCCTCTTAAAGTGTTTGCACGTCGCACATTGAGGGAGAGAAGATTTGCTACCACATTCCTTGAAGGAGTGTCAAGTCTCTCCACAGTGGTTGCACGTAGTACTAGTTTCTCGGCAAAACTTGGCTGCTTGCCCGTACTGTTGACAGTTGGAAGCATCTGGTCACTATAGAGAAATCTCTCACAGGGCAAGATGTCCAATTAATGAAAATTCGACTTTGGTTGATCATAATTTTTCTTGTTAGCCGGGAGTTCTATTATGTATGACGTTAATTTATCTTATGTTGCTCTCAACGAGCCCTTTTATTTGATATCCAAATTGCAGAAGTGCATTAAAAATAACTTCCGCCATCTTGGATTTAGAATGACGTCACATTATTCATCGAGTTGCTCTCAACGAGCCCTTTCATTTGATACCCATATTGTAGAAGTGCATTAAAAATAACTATTCCGCCATCCTAGATGGTCCACCATATTGGATTTATAAAGACGCCACATTATTTTTCGAGTTGCTCTCAATGAGCCTTTTCATTTGGTACCCATATTGTAGAAGTGCATTAAAAATAACTATTCCGCCATCTTAGATGGTCCGCCATATTTGATTTAGAATGACGTCACGTACCTAATCGTGCATTGTCATCCAAACTAAACGTGCATACAGAATTTCAGCTCAATCGGTTGAAGATATCTACTTCAAAATTGAGTTCATAGATTCCACCCTAACAAACATACATACATGGAAAGTTCCCCCCCATTTTAGGGGATGGGGGATGTTTTTTTGTATACTGAACTTTGTTTACATACCGAATTTCGGCTTTCTAGTACTTCAGGAAGTACCCTAACATTTTAAGGTCTCATACAAACTTCCACCCCCCATTTTAGGGGATGGGGGGTGGAAGTTATAAGTTTATGAATTTTTTTGTTGGTTGTAAACTTAGATTATACATACCGAATTTCAGCTCTCTAGCACTTCAGGAAGTAGCCAACATTTTGATGATCATCAGTGTGTCAGTGTATCAATGACGAAATCCGTGTATTTTATTTAGATACTCGTATCAATAAAATCTAAAGTATTATAGCTATTCTATTGAGACTTTGTATGCTTAATAAGTCTATTATTGGCATCATATCCTGCGAATATGAACTATCTGGTACATCGGAAACCAACTCTATGAGGGTTCAAAAAATTTTTTCAAAAAAAAATAAAAAAAGGCTTTGTGTAACGCGGAGCATTTTAGGCCGGAAACCTAGGTAGGTACGTCGTGCCGGCAGTGAGCCGAGCGCCCGTCGCGCATGCGCTCCACGCGCACGCCCCGCGCACACGCCCACGCCGCCCGCGCCGCGCTCCACGCGCACGCCCCGCGCACACGCCCACGCCGCCCGCGCCGCGCTCCACGCGCACGCCCCGCGCACACGCCCACGCCGCCCGCGCCGCGCTCCACGCGCACGCCCCGCGCACACGCCCACGCCGCCCGCGCCGCGCTCCACGCGCACGCCCCGCGCACACGCCCACGCCGCCCGCGCCGCGCTCCACGCGCACGCCCCGCGCACACGCCCACGCCGCCCGCGCCGCGCTCCACGCGCACGCCCCGCGCACACGCCCACGCCGCCCGCGCCGCGCTCCACGCGCACGCCCCGCGCACACGCCCACGCCGCCCGCGCCGCGCTCCACGCGCACGCCCCGCGCACACGCCCACGCCGCCCGCGCCGCGCTCCACGCGCACGCCCCGCGCACACGCCCACGCCGCCCGCGCCGCGCTCCACGCGCACGCCCCGCGCACACGACCACGCCGCCCGCGCCGCGCCGCGGTTTTTTTTGTATTTTTACAATTCAAAAGTGCCAGAGGTGGCCTACTTGAAATACCTGATATGAATTAACGAGAGCCTCGCGGCGTCCTCGGATGTTGTAACTGGCGGACAGCGGTTTATTTGACACCGTGACACGTGCATCGTCTAAAGGTGCGTACAGACCATGTTACAATGTTATATAACATTGTTATATAACATTGCAACATAATACCGTACACATGAGTGTAACAGTGTTATATAGCAATGTTATATAACATTTTGTGTCCACATCATCTGAAACATGTTATGTTATATAGTCTGTACGCACCTTAAAAGTGATGCGATAAACAAAGAAAAGCAGCGAATGATGAGATACGATTTATTAACGTAATCGAAGAGCGCCGGCAGCCGCGCCAGCGCTTCACAGATACACTTCATGTAGTTATCATCTTACAAAGAAACTAATATCTAACAATACACAAACCACATCCTACCGAGGATACACATTATCTTACAAAATAGGAATGTAACAATAATACGAGCACGGGAAAGCACGCGAACAAGAAAACACGATCCCGCCGTATAACTCTGTGATAATATAATAATTTAGACTACACGTGAGTGAGGGCCAATATATACAGACCGCGGGCGTCGTCCCGCAGGCTATCTTTATAGTTAACGTATTCAAATGCGAAGTAAAGGCATCGACCCACGAGCAGCAGCCGCGCCGAGTCGCGTGTCGCGACCCGCCGCGCGGCTCCCGCACGCGATTAATTTTGAGGTAGCGGTTCAGTTTCGCGGCAGCACACAATTAGCTAAATGTTGCGAACACCGTCGAACAGTTCTCCAGTCGTCTCAACCGGCATCCGGCGCCGTCACTGGCTCTCCGCGGCGCCGTTCTCCTGCGCGTCCGACTCGCGGGCCGGCTCGCAGGTCGGCTCGCGCGGCGGGTCGGGCTCGAGCGGCGCGCGCGGCGCGGGCGGCGCCAGCAGCGCGGTCCACTCGCCGTCGGGCTCGTACAGGCACTCCACGCACGACAGGAACTCCTTGCCGTCGAAGCCGCCCACGGCGTACAGCGCGTCGTGCAGCACGGCCAGCGCCAGCGCGGCGCGCGGCCGGCGCAGCTGCGGGCCGGCGCGCCAGCCGCCCGCCGCCGCCGCCGCCAGCCACTCCGTGCGCCGCAGCGAGGCCGCGCCGTCCGAGCCGCCCGCCGCCACCAGCCGCCCGCGCCACGCGGCCGCGCCCACGCTGCGGCGCGCGGTGGGCAGCGCCGGCCCGGGCCGCCAGGCGCCCGCGGCCGGCTGCAGCTGCAGGCGCTCGGTGCTGGCCAGGCAGTGCCACGCGTCGCAGCCGCCCAGCGCCCACAGCGCGCCGTCCCAGTACACGCTGGCGCACTGCGACCGACCTGCGCACATTTTCACTTAGCCATTAACGCGCTAGAGCGACGCGTCTTGCTTCGCGCGTTCGCGTTCGCGCGGTTTGCGGATTTTTCCAATTGTGTTGATATTTCCGCGGAATTTGCTATATTGACTAAGTAAAACATAAACACGGGAACTTTTATTCAGTCAAATAACGTGTCAATCTGCAATATACTGTAGTAAAATTATAGCTACCTGTATAAAGGCTTTGTTCTATCTACACAGTTTATTGTAAACACAACAGTTACATTTTACAACAAACTCATTTTTAATAGAGAGAGAACGCTCGCCACCGCTCCCTGCAGTCGCTCTAGCGTCACCGACGACGAAGGTTAGCAATTCGAATGTTTCCAATATTATTAGACTCATTTCACTATTCGAATGATGAATGCCGATGAAAGAGACACGGCTGCTTCGAGAAGTAACTGCGTCGCATAAACAGGCAGTCCCACCGCTGCATCTAACGTCAGAGTTAAAGGTGAGGAATATGTCGGCCGAGTGCGCCGTGACACCTGTAGCAGTCATGTCACAGCAGGAATGAAAGTCTCACCAGCGTTGAGCGGCGGCGCCTCGTGCCAGGCGTCGGCGTCCGGGTCGTAGCGCAGCACGCGCTTGAGGTTCACACCGCCCGACCAGCCGCCCACCACGTACAGCTCGCGCCGCGCCTCCACGGCCGCCGCGCCCGCGTGCGACAGCGGCAGCGGCAGCCGCGCGCGACCCGCCCAGCGAGCGCCCGCGCCGCCCGCGCCCTCCGCGCCCTCCGCGCCCTCCAGCGCCGCCACCGAGTCCAGCTCGGCGTGCCCGTCCGAGCCGCCCAGCGCGTACAGCGCGCCGCCCAGCACCGCGGCCGGGAAGCGCGCGCGCGCACAGCGCATGTCCGGCAGCGCGCTCCACTCGTTGAGAGTAGGGTCGTAAGCCTCCGCCGCGCGCAGCACGCGCGCACGGTCGTACCCGCCGCACACCAGCAGGCGCCCGCCCAGCACGGCCGCGCCGTGCGCCGCGCGACCCAGAGCCAGCCGCGCGCGCCGCCCGGCCGCGTCCTCGTCGTCGCGCGCGCCGCCCAGCACGCCGCCGCGCGCCACGCCCGCCGCGCCGCCCGCGCCCACGTCCCGCCACGCCACGCGCGCCGCCGCCAGCCGGCCGCGCAGCGCCAGCAGCGCCCGCGTGGTGCGCGCGCCCGGCACGCGCGTGGCCGCCAGCACGGCGCAGTCGGCGCGCGGCGTGCGCGCTCCCAGCTGCAGCGCGGGCGGCGCGGCGGCGGGCGGCGACGCGTCGGCGGCGCGGCGCGTGCTGCGGCCTCGCTCGGCCGCCTCCCGCCGGTACTCCTGCAGTTCGGGCGCGTCGCCGCGCGCGGCCGGCAGCTCGCCGCAGTCGCGCAGCGCGCCGCGCGTGTCCACGTACAGCAGGTGCGTGCGCGAGCACAGCTCGTCCAGCTGCACAGAGTGACGGCGTGAGGCACGTCGCTGAAGCCGCGCGTGCTCTGACGGCGTGGATACTCACGTCGGCGTCGACGGCCTGCTGGTCGCGCAGCCACACGAGCGCGGCGTCCGCCACCGCGAAGGCTGTCTCTTCGCCGCCCTCGGCGCTCGTCTCGCGCAACATTTCAATACGAATGAGAGGAAGAGTCGCCAACGCGCCACTCTTGCACACCTCGTCGAACTGAAACGACGACCGCATATCGAGTTCATGAAGAAATACGAGAAACACGTAGCATTCGGTGGACGGTAGACACTCACGTTCTGAGCGATGTAGGCGTCGAGCTGCGCGAGCTGGTCGGCGCCGAGGTCGGGCAGCGCGCGCAGCTCCAGGCAGTCGTGCGGCGCCAGGCGGCGCAGCAGCGCGGCCGCGAGGTGCGCGCGCACGGGCTCCAGGCGCAGGCGCCAGGCCGCGCGGTACAGGCGGCGCGCGGCGGCCGCGTCGCGCACACGCAGGCGGCCCGTGTAGGCGTAGTCCAGCAGCGCGGCCAGCGCGTCGGGCTCCACGCCGTCCACGCGCAGCGCCTGCTGCGCGGCCGGGGCGGCGGGCGCGGCCAGCGCGTGCAGCAGGTAGGGCGAGGCGGCCGCCAGCACGGCGCGGTGCGCGGGCAGCTCGGCGCCGCCCGCCAGCAGCAGCGCGTCGTAGTGCTGGCGCGACTTGCGCAGCGCGTTGAGCGCGTGCAGCACGCGCGCGGGCGCCGCGTCGTCGCGCACGGACAGCTCGTCCTCGAGCGCGGACGTCTCCTCCTCCGAGCTGTCCTCGCCGCCCGCCGCGGCCGCGCCTCCTGCCGCACACACTAGCATCTCATACTACGTCTCAAATTTATATTCCATAATTATCCTTATTTCATGTCATTATGTACATTCAAATAATAATCATGGAGCAATGACCTATTAAAAAAAATTATGAAAATTAGCATAAAAACATTGCTCAGAGCAGGTAATTTTGATGTTGTTTTGAAAGTTGGTGCATTGGTGGTTATTTTCTATAGTAGCCCTATCAGCTGTTTCAAATTTTGGGATATCTTATTACTTATATACATACATATTATGTACAGTAAAATTAATAGGACTTAATTTGTATTCAATTCAATGTTTGAAGAATATGAGCAATAAACTGATAAAAGAACCCTTCACACCACCCCTGCCTGCTGCTGGCTCACCCTCACAGTGAGGGACTTTTAGTATGTTCTGAAAACTTCAAGAAATACACATTCCAACTTTTAAAACTACTCAAATTATAATTATGATGTCATTTCTTTATTTGACCGTGCTATGTACAATTTTAATGTCCACTAATGCTGACACAAGAGGTAAACATATTGTATATTTCTGTTTTGTTATACTATTCTTGATAGCTTGTGCTGCTCCTAATGATGTCACCTGGTACCAAATTGCATCAAAATCACTTCAGCCATTTTGACAGGATGCAGTTGGTTTACACATGAGATATGAGAAAACCTGAACTATAATCATGTGGGTTTATGGATCACATACTATCAAAATATATCAAAAAATTATATCAGTTTTGTTATCTCTTGTATCAGTTCAAATAAATACATTATCTACTTATTATCATTGCAAGGAAACAATTCCATAACAATGTGACAGAATAAAATTAATATACCAATGATAAGAGCTCATCAGAGCTGTGACTACAATGGAATTAATGTTATGCCTTGTTTTACTGCCACAGAAAAGAAAAACTCATTGAGTTCTCATCATGACATGTTCTACCATCTAGCTCAGTATGTTAGCACTAACTTGTGACCAAAGTGTGTGTAGTAACAACTCATGATTAGCAACAATAAGTTTCAATAGAGCAATGTGACATCAATTGGTTCAATTGGTTCCGCGTACACTCGCTTTGTACCAGGAGGGCAACGTCTACCGACCTCACACACATCTAAGCAAGTTGAATGTGTACATCGTGGCCATTGGGTTACATCATTTGAACAATACCTATGTTTTCATTTTGTTTAGCAATAATGTATTATTCTATCATCTACAAAACGCCAACCAGCCACTTTATGATACCTACTATTGTTTATATCTTAAACTTTCCTTGTGATGACATACAACAACACAAGGGACTTCAATATAAGTGTACTGATATAATAGGGGACAGGCTGCTGTGTGATGACAATGCTGCTGGAGTGCCTCACTGTGACCTTGAGGCAAAGGTCAACAACATGAGCAGCTGATCAGTGTAGTACAAACAATCATGTCCCAAGTCAACTACTACATGGTACTGTAACAATAATGCCGTATTTGAATCGACATTAATTAAAGTGAAGCGATGCGGCTCAAGGTCAAGTTGCATATCTTAATGATCGGCGCGCGTCCGGCGCGCGAGCGGCCGTGCTGCGCACTGCTGATACGAGCTACTGTTGCCTAGCTGAGTGCGCCGCGTGTGTGCTGTGATCTGTGAGGTGCTCACCGTCGCCGTTCCTGTATTCGTCGTGCGGCTTCATGTCGCGGAGTCCGCTCTGCTGAGCTCGAGGCGCGCTCTGCTCCTGCGACACACAAACCCGTCAGCGCCGAGTACCTTCGCTGCTAACCGGATTACAGCGGCGAGCACGTGGCCCTAGCGGCGGACAGCGAAGGCCGCGGCGCAGTTAACACAGGTCACATGGCGCGACGTAAACAAACCCACCTGATGCGTCGCGCTGATCTCTCGATGCAAGCTTGCACGATCACTCTGAGACGCCGCCGTTAGTATGCTGGCATGCCGTGCCCGGCTCGGGGACGCTATTCGGTAGCTGCGGTGCCAAGCGAGTAACGACACACACAGTTCCGCCACCGCCCGCACACTGTTTTTATTTTGTAATTGTTTGACACTCCAACGTCACTGTTTGACAGATCTAGTCTAGCTCACAAAGTATGTCAAATTTGACAACTTTTTGACGTATGTCCCGTTGGGGTGCGTTTAAATCTTCCAGCGATGTTTCGCCGGAAAAAAATTAAACTAGCGAGGGTTCGCTGAACGGAGTCATATCTTTTTGTCAATGTTAGCTGTCAAATTCAATTGACAGCTCAGTTTTTTAAACAAATAATCAATTTGCCGGTGTAATATTAATTAAATCCATAATCCACAAATAATATTCACTCTCAAAAATAAAAATATTCGTTTTACGGCGCGAATGTAGCAAAACAACAAAACTTAATGTCAATCTGACAGCAGGATAAAATTTTGCGTGGTAAAAAGGTCGCAAAAATGGGGATGGCAACTCAAAGCTAATCGTAGATGGCGCTGCGATAGTTGGTCCCCACGTCTACCTTGTACAAAAAAACAAACAAGATTATTTGTTATAAAAATTGAGTATAAATACAAAACAAATATGGAAAATTATTCGTCCATGCAAGTACTATATACTAAAAGAAGAATTAAGACGCCGCGGCGCATCTACAAGAGAAAAAAAGTGATTTAATTGAGTGGTTATACATTTGATTTTACCGTAATAAATCCACAATTACTTGTAGTTGAGGTTTCAATTTTTGAGTTTAGGTATGTTTTACCTGTCCTCTCCTTTATCAAGAATATAATGCTGCTTTTGACTTTCTATTTTGATAAAATATCATAATGTTTTAAGTCAGTAATTTTAACCTTTTTTTCTATTTAGATTCGAGAAATATCACAATATATTTAATTTCTTAACACCACAACTATTACAAAACTCGTTCCAGGTGATAATTCTTCGATTTTCGAGCGATGCAATACTGGTACATAACCTCCAAAAGAAAAGTAGATATTATTTTGAAAAGTGTATTCCATCATTTTTACAGCTTATTACACAACATCTAGTCATTTTACATCAATAAATGTTTTTTTTTTCTGAAAATTCCTTTGATTTTACAGTTCTTTGGGGACCAAACTGTCATTTTCACTTTGACACTTGCCTTCCCCATTTATTCCTTTCAGTAAAAACATAGACCAGCGGACGACCGTAAACGGGGCAGATTAAATTTTAATTGGTATCATTTTTCACCTCTTGGTGTACTTAAACGGGATGTTTGACATTTAGTCAGTATAAATTTAAACTGGATAAAGGATTTAAACGCAGCCCAGAAGAGGGTACTTCATCTAAGTGCTGGGGTGCGTTTAAATCTTCCGGCGATATTTCGCCGGTGAAAAATTAAAAAGGCGAGGGTTCGCTGAACGGGGGTGCGTTTAAATCTTCCGGCGATATTTCGACGGTAAAAAATTAAACTAGCGAGGGTTCGCTGAACGGAGTCATAAGTTTCTGTCAATGTTAGTTGTCAAATTCAATTAACAGCTCAGTTTATTGAACAAAAATGATCAATTTGCCGGTTTAATATAAATCCATAATCCACAAATAATATTTACTCTCTAAAATAAAAATAATATTCGTTTTTACGGCGCGAATCGAGCAAAACAACTAAACTTAATGTCAGTCTGACAGCAGGATAAAATTTTGCGAGGTAAAAAGGTCCCAAAAATTTATTCCATTTGGTAAAAACTTATACCAGCGGACGACCGTAAACGGGGCAGATTAAATTTTACTTAGCTTCATTTTTCACCTCGCGGTGTACTTAAACGGGGTGTTTGACATTTAGTCAGCATAAATTTAAACTGGATAAAGGATTTAAACGCAGCCCGGAGTCATAAGTTTCTGTCAATGTTAGTTGTCAAATTCAATTGACAGCTCAGTTTATTGAACAAATAATCAATTTGCCGGTTTAATATAAATCCATAATCCGCAAATAATAATTTACTCTCTAAAATAAAAATAATATTCGTTTTTACGGCGCGAATCGAGCAAAACAACAAAACTTAATGTCAGTCTGACAGCAGGATAAAATTTTGCGAGGTAAAAAGGTCGCAAAAGTTTATTCCATTTAGTAAAAACTTATACCAGTGGACGACCGTAAACGGGGCAGATTAAATTCTAGTTAGCTTCATTTTTCACCTCGCGGTGAACTTAAACGGGGTGTTTGACATTTAGTCAGTATAAATTTAAACTGGATAAAGGATTTAAACGCAGCCCTGGGGTGCGTTTAAATCTTCCGGCGATGTTTCGCCGGTAAAAAATTAAACTAGCGAGGGTTCGCTGAACGGAGTCATAAGTTTCTGTCAATGTTAGTTGTCAAATTCAATTGACAGCTCATTTTATTGAACAAATAATCAATTTGCCGGTTTAATATAAATCCATAATCCACAAATAATATTTACTCTCTAAAATAAAAATAATACTCGTTTTTACGGCGCGAATCGAGCAAAACAACAAAACTTAATGTCAGTCTGACAGCAGGATAAAATTTTGCGTGGTAAAAAGGTCGCAAAAATTTATTCCATTTAGTAAAAACTTATACCAGCGGACGACCGTAAACGGGGCAGATTAAATTTTAGTTAGCTTCATTTTTCACCTCTCGGTGTACTTAAACGGGCTGTTTGACATTTAGTCAGTATAAATTTAAACTGGATAAAGGATTTAAACGCAGCCCTGAACAGTCAGCTATCTCTCTCTGTTGCTCTCGTCTGAACTCAGCATGGTTTCAGCCGATAATTTAGTCAGCATAGCTGACTGTTCAGCATTTTCTGTCCAGATTTTGTATCGGCTAACCGTACCCGTTGTTTTGCTCTATGGCCTAAGAACTGTGGAACGAGGTGGCGCTGGATGCTGTGGCTGGACCGCGGCTGAACGACTTGTTGGCGATGGGTAGCTATAGCCATAACTAGCCAAATACCGGCTATGAGCAAAATACAGCTTGACATAAAAATGCAGAAAACCGGAAGTCGCCACTGTCTTCGCGCTACCAGCACTTTGAATGTTTTTTTTTTTTTTTTTTTCACTTATTACGTTAGTTTTATGGCACAATAATAAATCTAACAAACCTGCGGTCTTTGTTTACATCAAATATCAAAGATTTTAAAACGCTGTCAGAAATAAAAAAATTTAGTTCCGTTTCAATCCGTTCTGGCCAAGCTGTAGATATTCGTCGACACGATAGCTTGCTATCGGCTACTGGTTGGCTAGATAGCTTGTAGCCGAGTAGTCGTTGGTAGCCTCGTAGCCGCGTAGCCGCCACAGAGTATAGCTAACTGCTACGGTTTGTAGCCGTCCGCCGGGTGGCGAGAGTAGCGAAAATAGCTGATAGCTGTGTGCGCGCTCACTGCACTACGCGTGTGCGATCTTCATTCGTATCGCCCATCTTTTCTCACAACATTCACAAAATAGATTAGACAAAGAGAGAGCATTATACTAAGTAATTTCGTTCGTATAATAAACGAACTTTTGAAATGCGATGATAGTTAGTATTTTGGTTATTGTGACCTCCAAGAGGACATCATTTCTTGTCATGATTGATTTCCATATCATGAGACCACTTTGGAAATATCTTCTTTCAAATAAAAAAAGAATCATCAAAATCGGTTCATAAACGACAAGTTCTGCGCGAAAAAACTTTAAAAAAAGCATATACACGGTCGAATTATTGAGCAACCTTCTTTTTTAGAAGTTGGTTAAAAATACACATATTGCATTGACTACCTATATGCGTTCGCGTAACACCTCTTATTCGCACGCCCTTAGCAGCTGTCCCCTCGCCTGTCAAGGTCTTATGCACCTTAAAACCGCCTGTCATTGTACATACTCATTCCAAAACGTTTACTTAAAAACATATCTAAATTTCAACCTTACAGGAGAAAGTTTATTTTTCCTCATCAACTCGCTGCTTAAATTCAAAACGGCCACAATTCGAAATTTTTTGAAATCGATTTTATAGCAAAAATCGTATCAATTCAGCCTATATTATTATATTCCAAAAAGACACCCAGTATTTTCGCATTAGAAATGAGCAAATCGCACAACCGCCCTTTTTCCATTTTGTCACTTTGGTGGTTAACTTCAGATCAAAGCCGCCATATTCCGGGTTGCGACCCTGCAGTCAGCGGGAGCGCACGTTTGTTATGTGAAAAAGGGCCACATTTCAAAATACAACCGTAATGTTTTAAAATTGTTTGTAAGTATATCATAATCTTGTAAGGAAAAGTGCCGTATTTTGTAATATGGCCGTTTTGAGTTTAAATAAAACGTGTTTTAATATTATTCTTTTAAGGAAAAGTGCCGTATTTTGGAATGCTTCTGTTTTGCATATGAAATTATGGTAATGGGGAAGGCAAGTGTCAAAGTGACAAGCTCAGTGACAACTGACAGTTTGCTCCCAAAAGAACAGTCAAATCAAAGGAATTTTCTGAAAAAAGACGATTTATTGATCTAAAATGACTAGATGTTGTGTAATAAGCTGTAAAAATAATGGAACATATGAATTTCCGACAATTCACACTATCAAGAAATAATGGGTAGCTGCTGTGACTGCCTTGAGAACAAAATTTGAATTATAACTAAGGAAAAGCTATTTAATAAACAAATATCCAGCCTTGCGAAGCCGAGACTGGCCTTTAGTTGAGTTTATTAAAGAAATTCTGTGATTATACCATAACTAAACAATCGAATACACTTTCAAAATAATATCTACTTTTCTATTGGAGGTTAAGTACGAGTATTACATCGCTCTATAAATCATGAAATGGTTCGTCTGGCGGAAGAATTATCACCTGGAACGAGTTTTGTGATAGTTGTGGTGTTAAGAAATTAAATATATTGTGATATTTCTCTAATCTAAATAGTAAAAAGGGGTAAAATTTCTAATTTAAAACATTATGATATTTTATCAAAATAGAAAGTCAGAAGCAGCATTATATTCTTGGTAGAGGAGAGGACAGGTAAAACATACCTAAATTCAAAAATTTAAACCTCAAATACAAGTAATCTTGGATTTAATACGGTAAAATCAAGTTTATAACCACTCAATTAAATCACTTTTTTTCCTGTTGTAGATGCACCGCGGCGTCTTAATTCTTCTTTTAGTATAAGCACTTGCATTGACGAATAATTTTCCATATTTGTTTTGTATATAAACTCAATTTTTATTACAATAAATCTTGTTTGTTTTTTGTGCAAGGTTGACAGTAATCTGACGTAGGGACCAACTATCGCAGCGCCATCTACGATTAGCTTTGAGTTGCCATCCCCATTGTGCCAGTATTTATTTAAACAAATCTACAAATAATATTTAAATTTAAAACTAAACACAATAATTACAACCTAAACCAGGCCTAGTCTCATTCCCGGTATAAAACATAATTATTATTATTATACTATATAAAGCTCGATTACCACTCACTCACTGACTGACTCACTGATTGACATCATTGTTCTCCCAGATGGTGAAGGGGGAGGTGGGTATATTTTGACAGATTCGTAAACAAGTAACTCTGGTGAGTATGGGAAAAATCCCAAACCTCCCCTTTTCACCCCCCCTCTCCCCCCTCCCCATCGTATCTCGGAAACTAAGAGACCTGTGTTTTGTTTTTTTACGGATTCGTATAGAGGAGGCTCGGAAAAGTAAAAACGATTTTTCAAAGTCCCCCCCCCTTTCCCCCTTCTCCCCCCTTTAGGCGGATCTCGGAAGTTAACAGACTTGCAACGTTTCTTTTTTCAGATTCATATCAAGGGGCCCAGAGTTGGTCAAAATCATTTCTCAAAACTCCCCCCTCTCCCCCTCTTCACCCCTCCCCCCGTCGTATCTCGGAAACTAAGAGACCCGTGTTTTGTTTTTTTACGGATTCGTATAGAGGAGGCTCGGAAAAGTAAAAACCATTTTCAAAGTTCCTCCCCCCTTGCCCCCCTTCTCCCCCCTTTAGGCGGATCTCGGAAGTTAACAGACTTGCAACATTTTTTTTTTCAGATTCATATCAAGGGGCCCAGAGTATGTCACAATCATTTTTCAAAACTCTCCCCTCTCCCCCTCTTCACCCCTCCCCCCATAGCGGTAAAGCGAAGCGCAGCGTAGCGTAGGGATAAGGTCATGATTAGCTTTCCGGTGGTAGGTAGGTCCCGAGTGGAGCGAACCTGCGAGACCGAGTGGAGCGAAGGGGGGAGGTGGCGAGCGAAGCGAGCCGGCGACCCCCGTAGCGTAACGAAGGTTGAGTGGGTGAAGCGCAACTCGGGGGTGACGACATGCAAACTTACAAGTAACTCTTATGAGTAAGGCAAAATAACCAAGCCTCCCCTTTTTGGCCTTCCCCCCCCCTCCCAATCGTATCTCAGAAACTAAGAGACCCGTGTTTTGTTTTATTACGGATTCATATAGAGGAGGCTCAGAAAAGTAAAAAGCATTTTTCCAAGTTGCCCCTTTGACCATGATTCATATCAAGGGGCCCAGAGTTGCTCAAAATCATTTTTCAAAACTCACACCTCTCCCCCCCCTTCACCCCTCCCCCCATAGTATCTCAGAAACTAGGTAGCGGAAAAGCGAAGCGTAGCGTAGCGTAGGGATAAGGTCACGATAGATTTCCGGTGGTAGGTAGGTGCTGAGTGGAGCGAACCTGCGAGACCGAGTGGAGCGAAGGGGGGAGGTGGCGAGCGAAGCGAGCCGGCGACCTCCGTAGCGTAACGAAGGTTGAGTGGGTAAAGCTTAACTCGGGGGCGACGACAAGCAAACTTACAAGTAACTCTCATGAGTTGGGCAAAAGTACCAAGACTCCCGTTTTTGGCCTCCCCCCCCCCCTCCCAATCGTATCTCAGAAACTAAGAGACCCGTGTTTTGTTTTATTACGGATTCGTATAGAGGAGGCTCGGAAAAGTAAAAAGCATTTTTCAAAGTTGCCCCTTTGACCCCCTTCTCCCCCCTTTAGACGGATTTCGGAAGATAACAGACTTTTCACACTTTTTTTTTCAGATTCATATCAAGGGGCCCAGAGTTGCTCAAAATCATTTTTCAAAACTCACACCTCTCCCCCCCCCTTCACCCCTCCCCCCATAGTATCTCAGAAACTAGGTAGCGGAAAAGCGAAGCGTAGCGTAGCGTAGGGATAAGGTCACGATAGATTTCCGGTGGTAGGTAGGTGCTGAGTGGAGCGAACCTGCGAGACCGAGTGGAGCGAAGGGGGGAGGTGGCGAGCGAAGCGAGCCGGCGACCTCCGTAGCGTAACGAAGGTTGAGTGGGTAAAGCTTAACTCGGGGGCGACGACAAGCAAACTTACAAGTAACTCTCATGAGTAGGGCAAAAGTACCAAGACTCCCGTTTTTGGCCTCCCCCCCCCTCCCAATCGTATCTCAGAAACTAAGAGACCCGTGTTCTGTTTTTTACGGATTCGTATAGAGGAGGCTCGGAAAAGTAAAAACCATTATTCAAAGTCCCCCCCCCCCCTTGCCCACCTTCTACCCCTTTAGGCGGATCTCGGAAGTAAACAGACTTTTAACATTTTTTTTTTCAGATTCATATCAAGGGGCCCAGAGTTGGTCAAAATCATTTTTCAAAACTCCCCCTTCTCCTCCTCTTCACCCCTACCCCCATCGTATCTCCGAAACTAGGTAGCGGTAAAGCGAAGCGTTGCATAAGGATAAGGTCACGGTAGCTTTCCGGTGGTAGGTAGGTCCTGAGTGGAGCGAACCTGCGAGACCGAGCGTAGCGAAGGGGTGAGGTGGCGAGCGAAGCGAGCCGGCGACCTACGTAGCGTAACGAAAGTGGAGTGGGTGAAGCGTAACTGAGGGGTGACGACAAGCAAACTTACAAGTAACTCTCAAGAGAAGGGCAAAAGTACCAAGCCTCCCCTTTTTGGCCTCCCCCCCCCCCTCCCAATCGTATCTCAGAAACTAAGAGACCCGTGTTCAGTTTTCGAGGATGCTACAGCCGATAGAGAGGTCAAAATCAAAATCCAATATGGCGGCTGCGATATTTTTAAATGTTCATCATGGTAGTCGTTTCCATGGTTTTCGAGGGTGCTAAAACCGATGGCGAGGTCAAAATGAGAATCCAAGATGGCGGCTGCTATAATTTTCGAATTGTTCATCAATTTCATCATGGGAGTCGTTTTCATTGTTTTCGAGGATGCTAAAGCCGATAGTGAGGTCAAAATCAAAATCAAAGATGGCGGCTTCGATAATTTTTGAAATGTTCATCATGGGAGTCGTTTTCATGGTTTCCGAGGATGCTAAAGCCGATACTGAGGTCAAGATTAAAATCCAAGATGGCGGCTGCGACAATTTTTGAATTGTTCATCATGGGAGTCGTTTTCATGGTTTTCGAAGATGCTAAAGCCGATAGTGGGGTCAAAATCAAAATCCAATATGGCGGCTGCGATAATTTTCGAATTGTTCATCATGGGAGCTGACGTTTTCATGGTTTTCGAGGATGCTAAAGCCGATTCTGAGGTTAAAATCCAAATTTAAGATGGCAGCTGCGATTATTTTTTAAATGTTCATCATGGGAGTCGTTTCCATGGTTTTCGAGGGTGCTAAAACCGATGGCAAAGTCAAATTGAGAATCCAAGATGGCGGCTGCGATAATTTTCGAATTATTCATCAATTTCACCATGGAAATCGTTTTCATGGTTTTCGAGGATGCTAAAGCCGATAGTGAGGTCAAAATCAAAATCCAGGATGGCGGCTTCGATAATTTTCGAAATGTTCAACATGGGGGTCGTTTTCATGGTTTTCGAGGGTGCTAAAACCGATGGCGAGGTCAAAATGAGAATCAAAGATGGCGGCTGCAATAATTTTCGAAATGTTCATTTACGGAGTTGTTACCATGGTTTTCGAGGATGCTAAAGCCGATAGTGAGGTCAAACTCAGTATCCAAGATGGCGACTGCAAAAAATTGAAAGTTTTCATCATGGATGTCGTTTTCATAGTTTTCAAGGATGCTAAAGCCGATAGTAAGGTCAAACTCAAAATTCAAGATGGCGACTGCAAAAAATTCAAAGTTTTCATCATGGGAGTCGTCTTCATGGTTTTCGAGGATGCTAAAGCCGATAGGAGGTTGATATATAATTTTTGAATTGTTCATCATGGGTGTCGTTTTCATGGTTTTCGAGGGTGCTAAGTGCTAAAGCCGATAGTGAGGTTAAAATCCAAATCCAACATGGCGGCTGCGATAATTTTCGAATAATTGTTCATCATGGGAGTCGTTTTCATGGTTTTCGAGGGTGCTAAAACCGATGGCGAGGTCAAAATGAGAATCCAAGATGGCGGCTGCTATAATTTTCGAATTGTTCACAATTTTATCATGGGAGTCGTTTTTATGGTTTTCGAGGATGCTAAAGCCGATAGTGAGGTCAAACTCAAAATCCAAGATGGCGACTGCAAAAAAATTCAAAGTTTTTATCATGGATGTCGTTTTCATGATTTTCGAGAATGCTAAAACCGATGGCGAGGTTAAAATGAGAATCCAAGATGGCGGCTGCGATAATTTTCGAATTGTTCATCATGGGAGTCGTTTTCATGGTTTTCGAGGATGCTAAAGCCGATAGTGAGGTCAAAATCAAAATCCAAGATGGCGGCTACGATAATTTTCAAATTGTTCATCATGGGAGTCGTTTCCATGGTTTTCAAGGATGCTAAAGCCGATAGTGAGGTTTAAATACAAATCCAAGATAGCGGCTGCGATAATTTTCGAATTGTTCATTATGGGAGTCGTTTTCATGGTTTTCGAGGATGCTAAAGCCGATAGTGAGGTTAAAATCCAAATCCAAGATGGCGGCTGCGATAATTTTGGAATTGTTCATCATGACTGTTTTCATGTTTTTCGAGGATGCTAAAGCCGATAGTGAGGTCAAAATCAAAATCCAAGATGGCGACTGCAAAAAACTTCAAAGTTTTCATCATGGATGTCGTTTTCATCGTTTTCGAGGGTGCTTAAACCGATGGCGATGTCAAAATGAGAATCCAAGATGGCGGCTGCGATAATTTTCGAAATGTTCATCATGGGAGTTGTTTCCATGGTTTTCGAGGATGCTAAAGCCGATAGTGACGTCAAAATCAAAATTTAAGATGTGGACTTCAAAAAATGCAGTGTTCGAGGGGCAGTAAGCGCGTACCTAATACAATATTTTTTTAAATATCATAATTTTTTATCTAAACTGAAAAGTTTGTATTGCTTGGTTTGGAATTGAAAAATTCTTTTTGTGATGGATAGTTTTTGTGTTTTCATCATGGGTGTAGTTTTCATGGTTTTTGAGGGTGTTAAAACCGATAGTGAGGTCAAAATCAAAATCCAAGATGGCGGCTGCGATAATTTTCGAAATGTTCATCATGGGAGTCGTTTTCATGTTATTCGAGGGTGCTAAAACCGATGGCGAGGTCAAAATGAGAATCAAAGATGGCGGTTGTTATAATTTTCGAAATGTTCATCAATTTCATCATGGGAGTCGTTTTCATGGTTTTCGAGGATGCTAAAGCCGATAATGAGGTCAAAATCAAAATCCAAGATGGCGGCTGCGATAATTTTCGAATTGTTCATCATGGGTGTCGTTTTCATGGTTTCCGAGGACGCTAAAGCCGATAGTGAGGATAAAATCCAAATCCAAGATGGCGGCTGCGATAATTTTCGAATTGTTCATCATGGGAGTCGTTTTCCTGGTTTTCGAGGATACTAAAGCCATTAGTGAGGTCAATATCAAAATCCAAGATGGCGACTGCAAAAAACTTCAAAGTTTTCATCATGGATGTCGTTTTTATGGTTTTCGAAGGTGCTTAAACCGATGGCGAGGTCAAAATGAGAATCCAAGATAGCGGCTGCGATAATTTTCGAAATATTCGTCATGGGAGTCGTTTTCATGGTTTTCGAGGATGCTAAAGCCGATAGTGAGGTCAAAATCATAATCCAAGATGGCGGCTGCGATAATTTTCGAAAAGATCATCATGGGAGTCGTTTTCATGGTTTCCGAGGATGCTAAAGCCGATAGTGAGGTCAAAATCAAAATCCAATATGGCGGCTGCGATAATTTTCGAATTGTTCATCATGGATATCGTTTTCATGGTTTTCGAGGGTGCTTGAACCGATGGCGAGGTCAAAATGAGAATCCAAGATGGCGGCTCCGATAATTTTCGAAATGATCATCATGGGAGTCGTTTTCATGGTTTTGGAGGATGCTAAAGCCAATAGTGAGGTTAAAATCAAAATCCAAAATGGCGGCTGCGATAATTTTCGAATTGTTCATCATGGGAGTCGTTTTCATGGTTTTCGAGAGTGTTAAAATCGATGGCGAGGTCAAAATGAGAATCCAAGATGGCGGCTGCTATAGTTTTCGAATTGTTCATCAATTTCATCATGGGAGTCGTTTTCATGGTTTTGGAGGATGCTAAAGCCGATAGTGAGGTTAAAATCAAAATTCAAGATGGCGGCTGCGATAATTTTCGAAATGTTCATCATGGGAGTCGTTTTCATGGTTTTCGAGGATGCTTCAGCCGATAGTGAGGTCAAAATCCAAATCCAAGATGGCGGCTGCGATAATTTTCGAATTGTTTATCATGGGAGTCGTTTTCATGGTTTTCGAAGATACTACAGCCGATTGTGAGGTCAAAATCAAAACCCAAGATGGCGGCTGCGATAATTTTCGAATTGTTCATCAATTTCATCATGGGTGTCGTTTTCATGGTTTTCGAGGATGCTAAAGCCAATAGTGAGGTTTAAATAAAAATCCATGATGGCGGCAGCCATAATTTTCGAATTGTTCATCGTGGGAGTTGTTTTCAAGGTTTTCGAGGATGCTAAAGCCGATAGTGAGGTCAAAATAAAATCCAAGATGGCGGCTTCGATAATTTTCGATATGTTCATCAATTTCATCATGGGACGTAACGAAGGTTGAGTGGGTGAAGCGTAACTCAGGGGTGACGACAAGCAAACTAACAAGTAACTCTCATGAGTAGGGCAAAAGTACTTAGCCACTCGTTTGTGGCCTCCCCCCTCCAAATCGTATCTCAGAAACTAAGAGGCCGATGTTCTGTTTTTTTACGGATTCGTATAGAGGTGGCTCGGAAAAGAAAAAACCATTTTTTCAAAGTTCCCCCTCTTGACCCCCTTCTCCCCCCTTTAGGCGGATCTCAGAAGAGACTCATCATTTTTTTTTCAGATTCTTATAAAGGGGCCCAAAGTATGTCAAAATCATTTTTCAAAACTCACCCCTCTCCCCGCCTTCACCCCTCCCCTCATCGTATCTCGGAAACTTGGTAGCGGTAAAGCGAAGCGTAGCGTAGCGTAGGGATAAGGTCACGATAGCTTTCCGGTGGAAGGTATAGGTCCTGAGTTGAGCGAACCTGCGAGGTGGCGAGCGAAGCGAGCCGGTGACCTCTGTAGCGTAAGTATGACCGATTGTGAGGTCAAAATCAAAATCCAAGATGCAGACTGCAAAAAATTCAAAGTTTTCATCATGGATGTCGTTTTCATGGTTTTCGAGGGTGCTGAAACCGATGGCGAGGTCAAAATGAGAATCCAAGATGGCGGCTGCGATAATTTTCGAATTGTTCATCATGAGAGTCGTTTTCATGGTTTTCGAGGATGCTAAAGCCGATAGTGGGGTCAAAATCAAAATCCAAGATGGCGGCTTAGATAATTTTCGAAATGTTCATCATGGAAGTCGTTTTCAAGGTTTTCCAGGATGACAAAGCTGATAGTGAGGTCAAAATCAAAATCCAAGATGGTGACTGCAAAAAATTACAAAGTTTTAATGATGGATGTCGTTTTCATAGTTTTCGAGGTTGCTAAAACCGATGGCGAGGTCAAAATGAGAATCCAAAATGGCCTCTGCGATAATTTTCGAATTGTTCATCATGGGAGTCATTTTCATGGTATTCGAGGGTGCTAAAATCAATGGCGAGGTCAAAATGAGAATCCAAGATGGCGGCTGCTATAATTTTCGAATCGTTCATCAATTTCATAATGGGAGTCGTTTTCATGGTTTTCGAGGATGCTAAAGGCGATAGTGAGGTCAAAATCAAAATCCAAGATGGCGGCTTCGATAATTTTCGAAATGTTCATCAATTTCATCATGGGACGTAACGAAGGTTGAGTGGATGAAGCGTAACTCAGGGGTGACGACAAGCAAACTAACAAGTAACTCTCATGAGTAGGGCAAAAGTACTAAGCCTCTCCTTTTTGGCTCCCCCCCCCCTCCCAATCGTATCTCAGACACTAAGAGACCCGTGTTCTTTTTTTTACGGATTCGTATAGAGGAGGCTCGGAAAAGTAAAAACCATTTTTCAAAGTTGCCCCTTAATAAGGTTTTAGATTGGATTAGGGGGTTCTTAAGGGGTATCAAATTTTTTAAAGTGCTCTAACGGATTTTAAAATTCTTTTGACTATCCTAAGGAATTCTCAATTTAGTTTGTATTTTTTTAATTTTGTTTCTTTTTTTTATTGAATTAGATACAAGGGTTTTCAGAATATTAAAAATATTTTACATATTTACAATTTACAAAATCTTTTAAGGACTATGGATTTTCCAATTCATTTAAAGATTCATATGGATTCTCAATTATTATATTATATAAAGCTCGATTACCACTCACTCACTCACTGACTCACTGATTGACACAATTGTTCTCCCAGATGGTGAAGGGGGAGGTGGGTATATTTTGACAGATTCGTAAACAAGTAACTCTCGTGAGTATGGGAAAAATCCCAAACCTCCCCTTTTCGCCCCCCCTCTCCCCCCTCCCCATGGTATCTCGGAAACTAATAGACCCGTGTTTTGTTTTTTTACGGATTCGTATAGAGGAGGCTCGGAAAAGTAAAAAACATTTTTCAAAGTTTGTCCCCCTTCTCCCCCTTCTCCCACCTTTAGGCGGATCTCGGAAGTTAACAGACTTGCAACATTTTTTTTTTCAGATTCATATCAAGGGGCCCAGAGTTGATCAAAATCATTTTTCAAAACTCCCCTCTCTCCCCCTCTTCACCCCTCCCCCCTTCGTATCTCGGAAACTAAGAGACCCGTGTTTTGTTTTTTTACGGATTCGTATAGAGGAGGTCCGGAAAAGTAAAAGCCGTTTTTCAAAGTCTCCCCCCCCTTGGCTCCCTTCTCCCCCTTCAGGCGGATCTCGGAAGTTAACAGACTTGCAACATTTTTTTTTTCACATTCATATCAAGGTGCCCAGAGTAAGTCAAAATCATTTTTCAAAACTCCCCCCTCTCCCCCTCTTTACCCCTCCCCCCATCGTAACTCGGAAAAACTAGGTAGCGGTAAAGCGAAGCGTAGCGTAGCGTAGGGATGTGGCTACGATAGCTTTCCGGTGGTAGGTAGGTCCTGAGTGGAGCGAACCTGCGAGACCGAGTGGAGCGAAGGGGGGAGGTGGCGAGCGAAGCGAGCCGGCGACCCCCGTAGCGTAACGAAGGTTGAGTGGGTGAAGCGTAACTCGGGGGTGACGACAAGCAAACTTACAAGTAACTCTCATGAGTAGGGCAAAAGTACCAAGCCTCCCCTTTTTGGCCTCCCCCCCCATCGCAATCGTATCTCAGAAACTAAGAGACCCGTGTTCTACTTTTTTACGGTTTCGTATAGAGTTGTCTTGTCCCCCTTCTCCCCCATTTTGGCGGATCTCGGAAGTTAACAGACTTGCAACATGTTTTTTTTTTCAGATTCATATCAAGGGGCCCAGAGTTAGTCAAAATCATTTTTCAAAACTCCCCCCTCTATTCACCCCTCCACCCATCGTATCTCGGAAAAATTATGTAGCGGTAAAGCGAAGCGTAGGGATGAGGACACGATAGCTTTCCAGTGGTAGGTAGGTCCTGAGTGGAGCGAACCTGCGAGACCGAGTGGAGCGAAGGGGGAGGTGGCGAGTAGGGCAAAAGTACCAAGCCTCCCCTTTTTGGCCTCACCCCCCCTCCCAATCGTATCTAAAAAACTAAGAGTGTTCGGTTTTTTCGGATTCGTATAGAAGAGGCTCGGAAAAGAAAAAAACATTTTTTTCAAAGTTCCCCCTCTTGACCCCCTTTTCCCCCCTTTAGGCGGATCTCAGAAGGGACATGGAACATATTTTTTTTTTTCAGATTCGTATCAAGGGGCCCAGAGTATGTCAAAATCATTTTTCAAAACTCACCCCACTCCCCCCCTTCACGCCTCCCCCCATCGTATCTCGGAATCCAAGATGGCCTCTGCGATAATTTTCGAATTGTTCATCATGGGAGTCGTTTTCATGGTATTCGAGGGAGCTAAAGCCGATAGTGAGGTTTAAATCAAAATCCAAGATGGCGGCTGCGATAATTTTCGAATTGTTCATCATGGGAGTCGTTTTCATGGTTTTCGAGGATGCTAAAGCCGATAGTGAGGTTAAAATCAAAATCCAAGATGGCGGCTGCGATAATTTTCGAATTGTTCATCATGGGAGTCGTTTTCATGGTTTTCGAGGATGCTAAAGCCGATAGTGAGGTTAAAATCCAAATCCAAGATGGCGGCTGCGATAATATTGGAATTGTTCATCATGGCAGTCGTTTTTATGGTTTTCGAGGTTGCTAAAGCCGATAGTGAGGTCAAAATCAAAATCCAAGATGGCGACTACAAAAATTTCAAAGTTTTCATCATGGGAGTCGTTTTCATGGTTTTCGAGGGTGCTAAAACCGATGGCGAGGTCAAAATGAGAATCCAATATGGCGGCTGCTATAATTTTCGAAATAATCATCATAGGAGTCGTTTTCATGGTTTTCGAGGATGCTAAAGCCGATAGTGAGGTCAAAATCAAAATCCAAGTTGGCGACTACAAAAATGCAGTGTTCGAGGGGCAGTAAGCGCGTACCGAACACAATAATATTTTAAATATCATATTTTTATCTAAACTGAAAAGTTTGTTTTGTTTGGTTTGGAATTGAAAAATTCTTTTTGTGATGGATAGTTTTTGTGTTTTCATGGTTTTCGAGGGTGCTAAAACCGATGGCTAGGTCAAAATGAGAATCCAAGATGGCGGCTGCTATAATTTTCGAATTGTTCATCAATTTCATTATGGGAGTCGTTTTCATGGTTTTCGAGGATGCTAAAACCGATGGTGAGGTCAAAATTAAAATCCAAAATGGCGGCTGCGATAATTTTCGAAATGTTCATCATGGGAGTCGTTTTCATGGTTTTCAAGGATGCTCAAACCGATAGTGAGGTCAAAATCAAAATCCAAGACGGCGGCTGCGATAATTTTCGAAATAATCATCATGGGGGTCGTTTTCATGGTTTTCGAGGGTGCTAAAACCGATGGCGAGGTTAAAATTAAAATCCAAGATGGCGGCTGCGATAATTTTCGAAATGTTCATCATGGGAGTCGTTTTCATGGTTTTCAAGGATGGTAAAGCCGATAGTGAGGTCAAAATCAAAATCCAAGATGGCGGCTGCGATATTTTTCGAAATGTTCATCATGGGAGTCGTTTTCATGGTTTTCGAGGGTGCTAAAACCGATGACGAGGTCAAAATGAGAATCCAATATGGCGGCTGCTATAATTTTCGAAATAATCATCATGGGAGTCGTTTTCATGGTTTTCGAGGATGCTAAAGCCCATAGTGAGGTTTAAATCCAAATCCAAGATGGCGGCTGCGATAATTTTCGAATTGTTCATCATGGGAGTCGTTTTCATGGTTTTCAAGGATGCTCAAACCGATAGTGAGGTCAAAATCAAAATCCAAGATGGCGGCTGCGATAATTTTCGAAATAATCATCATGGGGGTCGTTTTCATGGTTTTCGAGGGTGCTAAAACCGATGGCGAGGTCAAAATTAAAATCCAAGAAGGCGGCTGCGATAATTTTCGAAATGTTCATCATGGGAGTCGTTTTCATGGTTTTCAAGGATGGTTAAGCCGATAGCGAGGTCAAAATCAAAATCCAAGATGGCGGCTGCGATATTTTTCGAAATGTTCATCATGGGAGTCGTTTTCATGGTTTTCGAGGATGCTAAAGCCGATAATGAGGTCAAAATCAAAATCCAAGATGGCGGCTGCGATAATTTTCGAATTGTTCATCATGGGTGTCGTTTTCATGGTTTCCGAGGACGCTAAAGCCGATAGTGAGGATAAAATCCAAATCCAAGATGGCGGCTGCGATAATTTTCGAATTGTTCATCATGGGAGTCGTTTTCCTGGTTTTCGAGGATACTAAAGCCATTAGTGAGGTCAATATCAAAATCCAAGATGGCGACTGCAAAAAACTTCAAAGTTTTCATCATGGATGTCGTTTTTATGGTTTTCGAAGGTGCTTAAACCGATGGCGAGGTCAAAATGAGAATCCAAGATAGCGGCTGCGAAAATTTTCGAAATATTCGTCATGGGAGTCGTTTTCATGGTTTTCGAGGATGCTAAAGCCGATAGTGAGGTCAAAATCATAATCCAAGATGGCGGCTGCGATAATTTTCGAAATGATCATCATGGGAGTCGTTTTCATGGTTTTCGAGGATGCTAAAGCCGATAGTGAGGTCAAAATCAAAATCCAATATGGCGGCTGCGATAATTTTCGAATTGTTCATCAATTTCATCATCGAGGATGCTAAAGCCGATAGTGAGGTTAAAATCCAAATCCAAGATGGCGGCTGCGATAATTTTCGAAATGTGCATTATGGGAGTCGTTTTCATGGTTTTCGAGGATGCTAAAGCCAATAGTGAGGATAAAATCCAAATCCAAGATGGCGGCTGCGATAATTTTCGAATTGTTCATCATGGGAGTCGTTTTCATGGTATTTGAGGATGCTAAAGCCGATAGTGAGGTTAAAATCCAAATCCAAGATGGCGGCTGCGATGATTTTGGAATTGTTCATCATGGCAGTCGTTTTCATGGTTTTCGAGGATGCTAAAGCCGATAGTGACGTCAAAATCAAAATCCAATATGGCGGCTTCGATAATTTTCGAAATGTTCATCAATTTCATCATGGGACGTAACGAAGGTTGAATGGATGAAGCGTAACTCAGGGGTGACGACAAGCAAACTTACAAGTAACTCTCATGAGTAGGGCAAAAGTACTAAGCCTCTCCTTTTTGCCCCCCCCCTCCCAATCGTATCTTAGACACTAAGAGACCCGTGTTCTTTTTTTTTACGGATTCGTATAGAGGAGGCTCGGAAATTTAAAAAACATTTTTCAAAGTTGCACTTCTAAATTTTTAATAAGGTTTTAGATTGAATTAGGGGTTCTTAAGGGGTTTCAAAATCTTTTAAATGCTCCAACGGATTTTAAAATTCTTTTAACTATCCTAAGGATTTCTCAATTTTTTTTTTTTATTGAATTAATTATAAGGGTTTTCAGAATATTAAAAACATTTTATATAATTTAATCATTTACAAAATCTTTTAAGGACTATGGATTTTCCAATTCATTTAAAGATTCTTATGGATTCTCAAAATTTTATGAATGGTAAGAGATATTTCTTCAAAACGCGACCCCGCGAGCTGCTTGCAGCTCGCGCAACGCGCAAATACTAGTTATACTATATAAAGCTCGATTACCACTCACTCACTGACTGACTCACTGATTGACATCATTGTTCTCCCAGATGGTGAAGGGGGAGGTGGGTATATTTTGACAGATTCGTAAACAAGTAACTCTGGTGAGTATGGGAAAAATCCCAAACCTCCCCTTTTCACCCCCCCTCTCCCCCCTCCCCATCGTATCTCGGAAACTAAGAGACCTGTGTTTTGTTTTTTTACGGATTCGTATAGAGGAGGCTCGGAAAAGTAAAAACGATTTTTCAAAGTCCCCCCCCCTTTCCCCCTTCTCCCCCCTTTAGGCGGATCTCGGAAGTTAACAGACTTGCAACGTTTCTTTTTTCAGATTCATATCAAGGGGCCCAGAGTTGGTCAAAATCATTTCTCAAAACTCCCCCCTCTCCCCCTCTTCACCCCTCCCCCCGTCGTATCTCGGAAACTAAGAGACCCGTGTTTTGTTTTTTTACGGATTCGTATAGAGGAGGCTCGGAAAAGTAAAAACCATTTTCAAAGTTCCTCCCCCCTTGCCCCCCTTCTCCCCCCTTTAGGCGGATCTCGGAAGTTAACAGACTTGCAACATTTTTTTTTTCAGATTCATATCAAGGGGCCCAGAGTATGTCACAATCATTTTTCAAAACTCTCCCCTCTCCCCCTCTTCACCCCTCCCCCCATAGCGGTAAAGCGAAGCGCAGCGTAGCGTAGGGATAAGGTCATGATTAGCTTTCCGGTGGTAGGTAGGTCCCGAGTGGAGCGAACCTGCGAGACCGAGTGGAGCGAAGGGGGGAGGTGGCGAGCGAAGCGAGCCGGCGACCCCCGTAGCGTAACGAAGGTTGAGTGGGTGAAGCGCAACTCGGGGGTGACGACATGCAAACTTACAAGTAACTCTTATGAGTAAGGCAAAATAACCAAGCCTCCCCTTTTTGGCCTTCCCCCCCCCTCCCAATCGTATCTCAGAAACTAAGAGACCCGTGTTTTGTTTTATTACGGATTCATATAGAGGAGGCTCAGAAAAGTAAAAAGCATTTTTCCAAGTTGCCCCTTTGACCATGATTCATATCAAGGGGCCCAGAGTTGCTCAAAATCATTTTTCAAAACTCACACCTCTCCCCCCCCTTCACCCCTCCCCCCATAGTATCTCAGAAACTAGGTAGCGGAAAAGCGAAGCGTAGCGTAGCGTAGGGATAAGGTCACGATAGATTTCCGGTGGTAGGTAGGTGCTGAGTGGAGCGAACCTGCGAGACCGAGTGGAGCGAAGGGGGGAGGTGGCGAGCGAAGCGAGCCGGCGACCTCCGTAGCGTAACGAAGGTTGAGTGGGTAAAGCTTAACTCGGGGGCGACGACAAGCAAACTTACAAGTAACTCTCATGAGTTGGGCAAAAGTACCAAGACTCCCGTTTTTGGCCTCCCCCCCCCCCTCCCAATCGTATCTCAGAAACTAAGAGACCCGTGTTTTGTTTTATTACGGATTCGTATAGAGGAGGCTCGGAAAAGTAAAAAGCATTTTTCAAAGTTGCCCCTTTGACCCCCTTCTCCCCCCTTTAGACGGATTTCGGAAGATAACAGACTTTTCACACTTTTTTTTTCAGATTCATATCAAGGGGCCCAGAGTTGCTCAAAATAATTTTTCAAAACTCACACCTCTCCCCCCCCCTTCACCCCTCCCCCCATAGTATCTCAGAAACTAGGTAGCGGAAAAGCGAAGCGTAGCGTAGCGTAGGGATAAGGTCACGATAGATTTCCGGTGGTAGGTAGGTGCTGAGTGGAGCGAACCTGCGAGACCGAGTGGAGCGAAGGGGGGAGGTGGCGAGCGAAGCGAGCCGGCGACCTCCGTAGCGTAACGAAGGTTGAGTGGGTAAAGCTTAACTCGGGGGCGACGACAAGCAAACTTACAAGTAACTCTCATGAGTAGGGCAAAAGTACCAAGACTCCCGTTTTTGGCCTCCCCCCCCCTCCCAATCGTATCTCAGAAACTAAGAGACCCGTGTTCTGTTTTTTACGGATTCGTATAGAGGAGGCTCGGAAAAGTAAAAACCATTATTCAAAGTCCCCCCCCCCCCTTGCCCACCTTCTACCCCTTTAGGCGGATCTCGGAAGTAAACAGACTTTTAACATTTTTTTTTTCAGATTCATATCAAGGGGCCCAGAGTTGGTCAAAATCATTTTTCAAAACTCCCCCTTCTCCTCCTCTTCACCCCTACCCCCATCGTATCTCCGAAACTAGGTAGCGGTAAAGCGAAGCGTTGCATAAGGATAAGGTCACGGTAGCTTTCCGGTGGTAGGTAGGTCCTGAGTGGAGCGAACCTGCGAGACCGAGCGTAGCGAAGGGGTGAGGTGGCGAGCGAAGCGAGCCGGCGACCTACGTAGCGTAACGAAAGTGGAGTGGGTGAAGCGTAACTGAGGGGTGACGACAAGCAAACTTACAAGTAACTCTCAAGAGAAGGGCAAAAGTACCAAGCCTCCCCTTTTTGGCCTCCCCCCCCCCCTCCCAATCGTATCTCAGAAACTAAGAGACCCGTGTTCAGTTTTCGAGGATGCTACAGCCGATAGAGAGGTCAAAATCAAAATCCAATATGGCGGCTGCGATATTTTTAAATGTTCATCATGGTAGTCGTTTCCATGGTTTTCGAGGGTGCTAAAACCGATGGCGAGGTCAAAATGAGAATCCAAGATGGCGGCTGCTATAATTTTCGAATTGTTCATCAATTTCATCATGGGAGTCGTTTTCATTGTTTTCGAGGATGCTAAAGCCGATAGTGAGGTCAAAATCAAAATCAAAGATGGCGGCTTCGATAATTTTTGAAATGTTCATCATGGGAGTCGTTTTCATGGTTTCCGAGGATGCTAAAGCCGATACTGAGGTCAAGATTAAAATCCAAGATGGCGGCTGCGACAATTTTTGAATTGTTCATCATGGGAGTCGTTTTCATGGTTTTCGAAGATGCTAAAGCCGATAGTGGGGTCAAAATCAAAATCCAATATGGCGGCTGCGATAATTTTCGAATTGTTCATCATGGGAGCTGACGTTTTCATGGTTTTCGAGGATGCTAAAGCCGATTCTGAGGTTAAAATCCAAATTTAAGATGGCAGCTGCGATTATTTTTTAAATGTTCATCATGGGAGTCGTTTCCATGGTTTTCGAGGGTGCTAAAACCGATGGCAAAGTCAAATTGAGAATCCAAGATGGCGGCTGCGATAATTTTCGAATTATTCATCAATTTCACCATGGAAATCGTTTTCATGGTTTTCGAGGATGCTAAAGCCGATAGTGAGGTCAAAATCAAAATCCAGGATGGCGGCTTCGATAATTTTCGAAATGTTCAACATGGGGGTCGTTTTCATGGTTTTCGAGGGTGCTAAAACCGATGGCGAGGTCAAAATGAGAATCAAAGATGGCGGCTGCAATAATTTTCGAAATGTTCATTTACGGAGTTGTTACCATGGTTTTCGAGGATGCTAAAGCCGATAGTGAGGTCAAACTCAGTATCCAAGATGGCGACTGCAAAAAATTGAAAGTTTTCATCATGGATGTCGTTTTCATAGTTTTCAAGGATGCTAAAGCCGATAGTAAGGTCAAACTCAAAATTCAAGATGGCGACTGCAAAAAATTCAAAGTTTTCATCATGGGAGTCGTCTTCATGGTTTTCGAGGATGCTAAAGCCGATAGGAGGTTGATATATAATTTTTGAATTGTTCATCATGGGTGTCGTTTTCATGGTTTTCGAGGGTGCTAAGTGCTAAAGCCGATAGTGAGGTTAAAATCCAAATCCAACATGGCGGCTGCGATAATTTTCGAATAATTGTTCATCATGGGAGTCGTTTTCATGGTTTTCGAGGGTGCTAAAACCGATGGCGAGGTCAAAATGAGAATCCAAGATGGCGGCTTCGATAATTTTCGAAATGTTCAACATGGGGGTCGTTTTCATGGTTTTCGAGGGTGCTAAAACCGATGGCGAGGTCAAAATGAGAATCAAAGATGGCGGCTGCAATAATTTTCGAAATGTTCATTTACGGAGTTGTTACCATGGTTTTCGAGGATGCTAAAGCCGATAGTGAGGTCAAACTCAGTATCCAAGATGGCGACTGCAAAAAATTGAAAGTTTTCATCATGGATGTCGTTTTCATAGTTTTCAAGGATGCTAAAGCCGATAGTAAGGTCAAACTCAAAATTCAAGATGGCGACTGCAAAAAATTCAAAGTTTTCATCATGGGAGTCGTCTTCATGGTTTTCGAGGATGCTAAAGCCGATAGGAGGTTGATATATAATTTTTGAATTGTTCATCATGGGTGTCGTTTTCATGGTTTTCGAGGGTGCTAAGTGCTAAAGCCGATAGTGAGGTTAAAATCCAAATCCAACATGGCGGCTGCGATAATTTTCGAATAATTGTTCATCATGGGAGTCGTTTTCATGGTTTTCGAGGGTGCTAAAACCGATGGCGAGGTCAAAATGAGAATCCAAGATGGCGGCTGCTATAATTTTCGAATTGTTCACAATTTTATCATGGGAGTCGTTTTTATGGTTTTCGAGGATGCTAAAGCCGATAGTGAGGTCAAACTCAAAATCCAAGATGGCGACTGCAAAAAAATTCAAAGTTTTTATCATGGATGTCGTTTTCATGATTTTCGAGAATGCTAAAACCGATGGCGAGGTTAAAATGAGAATCCAAGATGGCGGCTGCGATAATTTTCGAATTGTTCATCATGGGAGTCGTTTTCATGGTTTTCGAGGATGCTAAAGCCGATAGTGAGGTCAAAATCAAAATCCAAGATGGCGGCTACGATAATTTTCAAATTGTTCATCATGGGAGTCGTTTCCATGGTTTTCAAGGATGCTAAAGCCGATAGTGAGGTTTAAATACAAATCCAAGATAGCGGCTGCGATAATTTTCGAATTGTTCATTATGGGAGTCGTTTTCATGGTTTTCGAGGATGCTAAAGCCGATAGTGAGGTTAAAATCCAAATCCAAGATGGCGGCTGCGATAATTTTGGAATTGTTCATCATGACTGTTTTCATGTTTTTCGAGGATGCTAAAGCCGATAGTGAGGTCAAAATCAAAATCCAAGATGGCGACTGCAAAAAACTTCAAAGTTTTCATCATGGATGTCGTTTTCATCGTTTTCGAGGGTGCTTAAACCGATGGCGATGTCAAAATGAGAATCCAAGATGGCGGCTGCGATAATTTTCGAAATGTTCATCATGGGAGTTGTTTCCATGGTTTTCGAGGATGCTAAAGCCGATAGTGACGTCAAAATCAAAATTTAAGATGTGGACTTCAAAAAATGCAGTGTTCGAGGGGCAGTAAGCGCGTACCTAATACAATATTTTTTTAAATATCATAATTTTTTATCTAAACTGAAAAGTTTGTATTGCTTGGTTTGGAATTGAAAAATTCTTTTTGTGATGGATAGTTTTTGTGTTTTCATCATGGGTGTAGTTTTCATGGTTTTTGAGGGTGTTAAAACCGATAGTGAGGTCAAAATCAAAATCCAAGATGGCGGCTGCGATAATTTTCGAAATGTTCATCATGGGAGTCGTTTTCATGTTATTCGAGGGTGCTAAAACCGATGGCGAGGTCAAAATGAGAATCAAAGATGGCGGTTGTTATAATTTTCGAAATGTTCATCAATTTCATCATGGGAGTCGTTTTCATGGTTTTCGAGGATGCTAAAGCCGATAATGAGGTCAAAATCAAAATCCAAGATGGCGGCTGCGATAATTTTCGAATTGTTCATCATGGGTGTCGTTTTCATGGTTTCCGAGGACGCTAAAGCCGATAGTGAGGATAAAATCCAAATCCAAGATGGCGGCTGCGATAATTTTCGAATTGTTCATCATGGGAGTCGTTTTCCTGGTTTTCGAGGATACTAAAGCCATTAGTGAGGTCAATATCAAAATCCAAGATGGCGACTGCAAAAAACTTCAAAGTTTTCATCATGGATGTCGTTTTTATGGTTTTCGAAGGTGCTTAAACCGATGGCGAGGTCAAAATGAGAATCCAAGATAGCGGCTGCGATAATTTTCGAAATATTCGTCATGGGAGTCGTTTTCATGGTTTTCGAGGATGCTAAAGCCGATAGTGAGGTCAAAATCATAATCCAAGATGGCGGCTGCGATAATTTTCGAAAAGATCATCATGGGAGTCGTTTTCATGGTTTCCGAGGATGCTAAAGCCGATAGTGAGGTCAAAATCAAAATCCAATATGGCGGCTGCGATAATTTTCGAATTGTTCATCATGGATATCGTTTTCATGGTTTTCGAGGGTGCTTGAACCGATGGCGAGGTCAAAATGAGAATCCAAGATGGCGGCTCCGATAATTTTCGAAATGATCATCATGGGAGTCGTTTTCATGGTTTTGGAGGATGCTAAAGCCAATAGTGAGGTTAAAATCAAAATCCAAAATGGCGGCTGCGATAATTTTCGAATTGTTCATCATGGGAGTCGTTTTCATGGTTTTCGAGAGTGTTAAAATCGATGGCGAGGTCAAAATGAGAATCCAAGATGGCGGCTGCTATAGTTTTCGAATTGTTCATCAATTTCATCATGGGAGTCGTTTTCATGGTTTTGGAGGATGCTAAAGCCGATAGTGAGGTTAAAATCAAAATTCAAGATGGCGGCTGCGATAATTTTCGAAATGTTCATCATGGGAGTCGTTTTCATGGTTTTCGAGGATGCTTCAGCCGATAGTGAGGTCAAAATCCAAATCCAAGATGGCGGCTGCGATAATTTTCGAATTGTTTATCATGGGAGTCGTTTTCATGGTTTTCGAAGATACTACAGCCGATTGTGAGGTCAAAATCAAAACCCAAGATGGCGGCTGCGATAATTTTCGAATTGTTCATCAATTTCATCATGGGTGTCGTTTTCATGGTTTTCGAGGATGCTAAAGCCAATAGTGAGGTTTAAATAAAAATCCATGATGGCGGCAGCCATAATTTTCGAATTGTTCATCGTGGGAGTTGTTTTCAAGGTTTTCGAGGATGCTAAAGCCGATAGTGAGGTCAAAATAAAATCCAAGATGGCGGCTTCGATAATTTTCGATATGTTCATCAATTTCATCATGGGACGTAACGAAGGTTGAGTGGGTGAAGCGTAACTCAGGGGTGACGACAAGCAAACTAACAAGTAACTCTCATGAGTAGGGCAAAAGTACTTAGCCACTCGTTTGTGGCCTCCCCCCTCCAAATCGTATCTCAGAAACTAAGAGGCCGATGTTCTGTTTTTTTACGGATTCGTATAGAGGTGGCTCGGAAAAGAAAAAACCATTTTTTCAAAGTTCCCCCTCTTGACCCCCTTCTCCCCCCTTTAGGCGGATCTCAGAAGAGACTCATCATTTTTTTTTCAGATTCTTATAAAGGGGCCCAAAGTATGTCAAAATCATTTTTCAAAACTCACCCCTCTCCCCGCCTTCACCCCTCCCCTCATCGTATCTCGGAAACTTGGTAGCGGTAAAGCGAAGCGTAGCGTAGCGTAGGGATAAGGTCACGATAGCTTTCCGGTGGAAGGTATAGGTCCTGAGTTGAGCGAACCTGCGAGGTGGCGAGCGAAGCGAGCCGGTGACCTCTGTAGCGTAAGTATGACCGATTGTGAGGTCAAAATCAAAATCCAAGATGCAGACTGCAAAAAATTCAAAGTTTTCATCATGGATGTCGTTTTCATGGTTTTCGAGGGTGCTGAAACCGATGGCGAGGTCAAAATGAGAATCCAAGATGGCGGCTGCGATAATTTTCGAATTGTTCATCATGAGAGTCGTTTTCATGGTTTTCGAGGATGCTAAAGCCGATAGTGGGGTCAAAATCAAAATCCAAGATGGCGGCTTAGATAATTTTCGAAATGTTCATCATGGAAGTCGTTTTCAAGGTTTTCCAGGATGACAAAGCTGATAGTGAGGTCAAAATCAAAATCCAAGATGGTGACTGCAAAAAATTACAAAGTTTTAATGATGGATGTCGTTTTCATAGTTTTCGAGGTTGCTAAAACCGATGGCGAGGTCAAAATGAGAATCCAAAATGGCCTCTGCGATAATTTTCGAATTGTTCATCATGGGAGTCATTTTCATGGTATTCGAGGGTGCTAAAATCAATGGCGAGGTCAAAATGAGAATCCAAGATGGCGGCTGCTATAATTTTCGAATCGTTCATCAATTTCATAATGGGAGTCGTTTTCATGGTTTTCGAGGATGCTAAAGGCGATAGTGAGGTCAAAATCAAAATCCAAGATGGCGGCTTCGATAATTTTCGAAATGTTCATCAATTCATCAGTTTAGTTTTTGTCTTACTTATTAGGCTAGTTATTTTTTTACTGCACTATTTATATTTTTCATTTTCAAAATACTACTTCGTTTCTTGTTTTAATTCTTATCGAAATATTGCTCATCAGTTTCTGTGGTGTATTAGACCTACTGTCTATAATATTTTAAACCTTCTCATGACTTTTAAACAGTTACTCAACATTCAACAAAATTTCCCATATCTAACTATAATTAAAATTCCTTCCGCTGAAATCACCAAAAAAAAAAAATTAAACAAAATTCGATACTACAATAAATAATAACGTAATAGTTAATTTAGATAATATATCTGCTGGGCCATCCTTTTTATGTGATCCTGAAGCATGTGCATCTTTTTTGCCATCCGATCTAACTACTAAAAAACATTTAAAAATATTATCTCAAAATATAAGAAGTGTCACAAAAAACTTTAGTCAATTTGAAGTCCTCCTATCCAGATTACAAATATCATGTGAAATACTTATTCTGACGGAATCCTGGAATTCAAAGGCTACATACATGCCATGCTTAGAAAACTATGAAACCCATTACACAAAAATTAATCGTAATCAAAATGATGGTATTGTAGCTTACACAAAAGAGGGACTTACCTGTTCAGTTGCAGAAATACCCTTAACTGATGCTACCTGTCTAGTTATACAGATTGACTCAAACACTGTCGTCATTTGTATCTATAGGTCACCGTCATATTCAAATATAGATAACTTTATTACATCTTTGGATAGCCTTCTAAATACCTACAAAAGTTGCAATAATATTATTGTTATGGGTGACTTAAACATAGACGTGAAACCTAATAATGAAGATCGAAATTCGGCAGACTACTTGAACTTACTAGCCAGCCATGGGTTCTTGCCTGGCCATTTATACCCAACGAGAATAAATAATTGTATTGATCACGCTATGATTAAGTCTAACCACTCCACAACTACACTTGTTCTTCAATCCCTCCTGACGGACCACTGTCCGGTACTCTCCTGTGTTAAACTAGAATACACAATTAAATCACCTAAAAAATCGACCATTAATAAAGTTAATTATGAAGCAATTCTCGCAGATCTAGATTTAATAAATTTCCATGACATTATGGAATCACAAGATGCCCATTGGTCTTCAGCGCAGTTACTTAACATCCTAAACACATCAATTACGAAAAACACTATAAAACTACTTACACCTAGAAGGTTGCGCTGCATTAAACCTTGGATCACGCCAGGCCTAGTTCGTTGTATTCAAAACCGTGATCGCATGCATCTAAGATCTAAAATCGAACCCAATAACCTAATTCTTGCTATAACTTACAGTAGGTATAAAAACTATTGCAATGACTTGCTAAAACGTCTGAAACGTAGTTTTCTTGCAAATGAGCTCAATAAAAATGCCAAAAACCCTAAAACGACGTGGAAAATAATCAATAATATTACAAACAAAGACACAAAAAAATCACCGCCAGTAGAACTGTTAAAAACAAAAAATACACCGGAATTATCTTTACAAGAAATTAACCTTTATTTTACTAACATAGCAAAACAATTAGCTTCAAAAATAACTCCATGCTCTGATGAAACTGAAGAGTCTTCTATTCCGCCAGTTAACTCTATGGTCATGCTGGAGACAAGTGAGGAAGAAGTTGAGTCCATAATTATAAATTTAAAAACTGATAGCGCGATGGGTTGGGATGGAGTTTCCACAAAAGTAATTAAAATGAATAAAAATATTATTGTACCGCTTATAACTCGCATTGCAAACCTCTCAATACAGACTGGTATCTTTCCTAATGTATTTAAAGTATCTTTAGTTCACCCCATTCACAAGACAGGAAGCAGAGACTGCGTCAGTAATTACCGTCCTATTTCGGTATTGCCAGTGCTGTCCAAGATCTTGGAAAAGATCATTAATAAAAGACTACTTTTGTATTTGGAGAAACAACAAATTTTAGCTAACAATCAGTTTGGATTCAGAGTTGGTAGGTCGACAGCACAGGCAGTTACTGAACTTACTAATCATATAGCTACTCATATAGATGGCAAAAACAAATGCATTGGAGTATTCTTAGACCTGGCCAAGGCCTTTGATACCGTCTCAATTCCCATACTAATCAACAAAATGCATAAAATTGGTATAAGAGGCAGGGTACTAGATCTGTTTAAAGACTATTTAAGTAATAGATCACAGAGAGTAACAATAGACGGTCTATATAGTCCTGATGCTCCAGTATCATTTGGAGTGCCACAAGGTAGCGTCCTTGGGCCAACTCTTTTTCTAATTTATATTAATTGCTTATGTAACTTAAAGATACAAAACTGTAAAATATTTACATTTGCTGATGACACAGCCTTAATTTTTTATGGTAGTACATGGGATGAGGTAAAACATTACGCTGAAATAGGTCTTCATAGAACAGCCAAATGGCTCAGTCAAAATTTACTTACGCTTAATATATCGAAAACTAAATACATAACTTTCGCTAATACGGCACATACATTAAAAACGGCACAAAATTTGCAAATTCAAATGCACTCTTGTCAAAGCACGGATCATCAATACGAATGCGACTGTGGCTACCTGGAAAGGGTAAAAATCATCAAATATCTGGGTATTCTTCTTGATGAAAAATTAACGTGGTGTCCATATATTGATTTACTAGCAGGGAGAACTAGAAAACTAATATATGTTTTTAAGAAACTCATACACGTGGCTGATGCTGCTCTCCTCAAAACTGTCTATTTTGCATTGGCACAATCTATTCTAACATACTGTATCACATCATGGGGTGGAGCACGCAAAACCCATCTTATTATACTTGAGCGTGCACAACGAGCTTTACTTAAAGTTTTGTATTTTAAGCCTTTTAGGTATCCAACAGTCAATTTGTACTCCGAGTGTGACGTTTTAACTGTGAGACAGTTATTCGTTAAAGAAACTGTGATTCAACAACATCTAAAACTAAAATTTGTTGATAAAACCACAATGACCTCGAGACGCACCGATAGAGTGTGTCCTACTGTTGCATATAAAACAGCATTTATAGAAAAATTTCAATGTTATCTTGGACCAATGCTGTATAACAAATTAAACAAAATTTTAAAAATATATCCACTAAACCAATTCTCATGCAAAAAGGTCATAATATCTTGGCTAAAATCTCAAACCTATGAAAGCGTAGAAAACCTATTTGTAATTTTAAAATAATATTTCAAACCGGCAGTTTAAAATTAATATTATCTAATTAGGTTCATTGCTAAAGTAAAAAAAAAAATGTTTTGTTATATTTAAAAAGTCTATTTAATATTCATAAACATAGAAATTAATAAAGTCATGAAACTGGTTGACATAACTAAAACTCTTAAATTGATAACATTTTAATTCAATTCCATTATCGAAAATTGCCTAAGTTCGTGCACTTTGTTGTTTCTGTTACGATTATTTCGGATGTAGGGTACTTATAAAAATCTGACACTCAGAAGTTGATTATAATTTTAGCAGATAGTACCAAAGTCTACCCACATTTGTATATTGAGCATAAATCATTTAATATTAAGAAATGTTTTCAAAACTTAGTTATTGTATAAACGCACTATACTCCTCTCTGTACCTATGTAATATGTATACCATGGAAGCGTCTAATGTCTAAGATACAGGCTCGGCCTAGTTTAGACGTTAGGGTTCATTTTGATACGTAAACCTGTTGTACTGTAATACTGTCTTAATGTATAGTGTTAAATGTACAATTTTTTTTTCAATAAAGAATTTTATTTATTTATTTATTTATTTAATTTCATCATGGGACGTAACGAAGGTTGAGTGGATGAAGCGTAACTCAGGGGTGACGACAAGCAAACTAACAAGTAACTCTCATGAGTAGGGCAAAAGTACTAAGCCTCTCCTTTTTGGCTCCCCCCCCCCTCCCAATCGTATCTCAGACACTAAGAGACCCGTGTTCTTTTTTTTACGGATTCGTATAGAGGAGGCTCGGAAAAGTAAAAACCATTTTTCAAAGTTGCCCCTTAATAAGGTTTTAGATTGGATTAGGGGGTTCTTAAGGGGTATCAAATTTTTTAAAGTGCTCTAACGGATTTTAAAATTCTTTTGACTATCCTAAGGAATTCTCAATTTAGTTTGTATTTTTTTAATTTTGTTTCTTTTTTTTATTGAATTAGATACAAGGGTTTTCAGAATATTAAAAATATTTTACATATTTACAATTTACAAAATCTTTTAAGGACTATGGATTTTCCAATTCATTTAAAGATTCATATGGATTCTCAATTATTATACTATATAAAGCTCGATTACCACTCACTCACTGACTGACTCACTGATTGACATCATTGTTCTCCCAGATGGTGAAGGGGGAGGTGGGTATATTTTGACAGATTCGTAAACAAGTAACTCTGGTGAGTATGGGAAAAATCCCAAACCTCCCCTTTTCACCCCCCTTCTCCCCCCTCCCCATCGTATCTCGGAAACTAAGAGACCCGTGTTTTGTTTTTTTTACGGATTCGTATAGAGGAGGCTCGGAAAAGTAAAAACCATTTTTCAAAGTCCCCCCCCGTTTGCCCCCTACTCCCCCCTTTAGGTGGAACTCGGAAGTTGACAGACTTGCAACATTTTTTTTTTCAGATTCATATCCAGGGGCCCAGTGTTGGTCAAAATCATTTTTCAAAACGCCCCCCTCTCCCCCCCTTCACCCCTCCCCCCAACGTATCTCGGAAACTAAGAGACCCGTGTTCTGTTTTCTTACGGATTCGTATAGAGGAGGCTCGGAATAGTAAAAAACATTTTTCAAAGTTCCCCCCCCTCGCCCCCCTTCTCCCCCTTTAGGCGGATCTCGGAAGTTGACAGACTTGCAACATTTTTTTTTTCAGATTCATATCAAGGGGCCAAGAGTTGGTCCAAATCGTTTTTCAAAACTCCCCCCTCTCCCCCTCTTCAGCCCTCCCCCCATCGTATCTCGGAAAAACTAGGTGGTGGTAAAGCGAAGCGTAGCGTAGGGATAAGGTCACGATAGCTTTCCGGTGGTAGGTAGGTCCTGAGTGGAGCGAACCTGCGAGACCGAGTGGAGCGAAGGGGGGAGGTGGCGAGCGAAGCGAGCCGGCGACCTCCGTAGCGTAACGAAGGTTGAGCGGGTGAAGCGTAACTCGGGGGTGACGATAAGCAAACATACAAGTAACTCTCATGAGTATGGGAAAAATCCAAAACCTCCCCTTTTCGCCCCCCCTCTCCCCCCTCCCCATCGTATCTCGGAAACTAAGAGACCCGTGTTTTGTTTTTTACGGATTCGTATAGAGATGGCTCGGAAAACTTAAAACCATTTTTCAAAGTTCCCTCCCCCCTTGCTCCCCTTCTCCCCCTTTAGGCGGATCTCGGAAGTTAACAAACTTGCAACATTTTTTTTTTCAGATTCATATCAAGGAACGCAGAGTTGGTCAAAATAATTTTTCAAACTCCCCCCTCTCCCCCTCTTCACCCCTCCCCCCATCGTATCTCGGAAAAACTATGTAGCGGTAAAGCGAAGCGTAGGGATGAGGTCACGATAGCTTTCCGGTGGTAGGTAGGTCCTGAGTGGAGCGAACCTGCGAGACCGAGTGGAGCGAAGGGGGGAGGTGGCGAGCGAAGCGAGCCGGCGACCTCCGTAGCGTAACGAAGGTTGAGTGGGTGAAGCGTAACTCGGGGGTCACGACAAGTAAACTTACAAGTAACTCTCATGAGTAGGGCAAAAGTACCAAACCTCCCCTTTTTGGCCTCTCCCCCCCCCCCCTCCCAATCGTATCTCAGAAACTAAGAGACCCGTGTTTTGTTTTTTTACGGATTCATATAGAGGAGGCTCGGAAAAGTAAAAACGATTTTTCAAAGTTCCCCCCTTGCCCCCCTTCTCCTCCCCTTTAGGTGGATGTCAGAAGAGACTTGGAACATATTTTTTTTCAGATTCGTATCAAAGGGCCCAGAGTGTGTCAAAATCATTTTTCAAAACTCCCCCCTTCACCCCTTACCCCCATCGTATCTCGGAAAAACTAAGTAGCGGTAAAGTGAAGCGTAGCGTAGCGTTGGGATGTGGTCCCGATAGCTTTCCGGTGGTAGGTAGGTCCCGAGTGGAGCGAATCTGCGAGACCGAGTGGAGCGAAGGGGGGAGGTGGCGAGCGAAGCGAGCCGGCGACCTCCGTAGCGTAACGAAGGTTGAGTGGGTGAAGCGTAACTCGGGGGTGACGACAAGTAAACTTACAAGTAACTCTCATGAGTATGGGAAAAATCCCAAACCTCCCCTTTTCGCCCCCACTCGGGACCCTCCCCATCGTATCTCGGAAACTAAGAGACCCGTGTTTTGTTTTTTTACGGAATCGTATAGAGGTGGCTCGGAAAACTAAAAACCATTTTTCAAAGTTCCCTCCCCCCTTGCTCCCCTTCAACATTTTTTTTTTCAGATTCATATCAAGGAACGCAGAGTTGGTCAAAATCATTTTTCAAAACTCCCCCCTCTCCCCCTCTTCACCCCTCCCCCCATCGTATCTCGGAAAAACTATGTAGCGGTAAAGCGAAGCGTAGGGATGAGGTCACGATAGGTTTCCGGTATAGGTAGGTCCTGAGTGGAGCGAACCTGCGAGACCGAGTGGAGCTAAGGGGGGAGGTGGCGAGCGAAGCGAGCCGGCGACCTCCGTAGCGTAACGAAGGTTGAGTGGGTGAAGCGTAACTCAGGGGCGACGACAAGCAAACTTACAAGTAACTCTCATGAGTAGGGCAAGAGTACCAAGCCTCCCCTTTTTGGCCTCCCTCCCAATCGTATCTCAGAAACTAAGAGACCCGTGTTCAGTTTTTTTACGGATTCGTATAGAGGAGGCTCGGCCATTTTTTTCTGAGTTTTTAATAAGGTTTTAGATTGGATTAGGGGGTTCTTAAGGGGTTTCAAAATCTTTTAAGGCCCTTCTACGCGACGGGCGCGAGACACGTCGTTTTCATGGTTTTCGAGGATGCTAAAGCCGATAGTGAGGTCAAAATCAAAATGGCCGCTGTGATAATTTTCGAAATGTTCATCATGGGAGTCGTTTTCATGGTTTTCGAGGGTGCTAAAACCGATGGCGAGGTCAAAATGGGAATCCAAGATGGCGGCTGCTATAATTTTCGAATTGTTCATCAATTTCATCATGGGAGTCGTTTTCATGGTTTTCGAGGGTGCTAAAACCGATGGCGAGGTCAAAATGGGAATCCAAGATGGCGGCTGCTCTAATTTTCGAATTGTTCATCAATTTCATCATGGGAGTCGTTTTCATGGTTTTCGAGGGTGCTAAAACCGATGGCGAGGTCAAAATGAGAATCCAAGATGGCGGCTGCGATTATTTCCGAATTGTTCATCAATTTCATCATGGGTGGCGTTTTCATGGTTTTCGAGGGTGCTAAAACCGATGGCGAGGTCAAAATGAGAATCCAAGATGGCGGCTGCTATGATTTTCGAATTGTTCATCAATTTCATCATGGGTGTCGTTTTCATGGTTTTCGAGGGTGCTAAAACCGATGATGAGGTCAAAATCAAAATCCAAGATAGCGGCTTCGATAATTTTCGAAATGTTTATCATGGGAGTCGTTTTCATGGTTTTCGAGGTTGCTAAAGCCGATAGTGAGGTTAAAATCCAAATCCAAGATGGCGGCTGCGATAATTTTCGAATTGTTCATCATGGGAGTCGTTTTCATGGTTTTCGAGGGTGCTCAAACCGATGGCGAGGTTAAAATCCAAATCCAAGATGGCGGCTGCGATAATTTTCGAATTGTTCATCATGGGAGTCGTTTTCATGGTTTTCGAGGGTGCTAAAACCGATGGCGAGGTCAAAATCAAAATCCAAGATGGCGGCTGCGATATTTTTTTAAATGTTCATCATGGAAGTCGTTTTTATGGTTTTCGAGGATGCTAAAGCCGATAGTGAGGTCAAAATTAAAATCCAAGATGGCAGGTGCGATAATTTTCGAAATGTTCATCATGGGAGTCGTTTTCATAGTTTTCGAGAGTGCTAAAACCGATGGCGAGGTCAAAATCAAAATCCAAGATGGCGGCTGCGATATTTTTTTAAATGTTCATCATGGGAGTCGTTTTCATGGTTTTCGAGGATACTAAAGCCGTTATTTATTATTTTTATTATTATTATTTCTTTATTTTTCTTTAAACTTATAAATTACATTTTTAAATATTTTTACAAAAAGAAACAAAAACATTTAAAAATATAAAAAATAGCAGTCCATCAGTACCGGGAACAGGGTCCGGGCTACCGGTGGTCAGGGCTCTTGAGAGAGGAACCTCCTAACAATACGCGCCGTGTCCAAGAGTACTGCCTTCTGAATCAAGCGCTTGATCCAGCCACCCAGCGAGAGCCTCCTCAGGTGTTGGTCGAGGCTCTTGGCAATTAAGCCATTGGCAGATACGACTATCGGCACAATAACTGCCGTATTCACGTCCCACATGTCAACAACCTCGCGAGCCAGATCAAGATACTTGAATTGTTTATCTTTTTCTGCCTTCACGAGGTTCTCGTCATGTGGGACCGTTATATCAACAATTATTGCGCGACGCTCCAATCGATCTATCACCACAATGTCAGGCTTATTGGCAACAATAGTCCTGTCAGTGATGATAGGTCGATCCCAATACAACGAGATATTGCCATTTTCGAGAACTGGGTCGGGCGCATACCTATAGTACGGCACTTCCGATTCCACAAGATTGTACTTCAAAGCAAGTTGCTGGTGGATAATCCTGGCAACAAGGTTGTGTCTATGCAAATACTCGCCGTTAGCCAGACGAGAACACCCAGAAATAATGTGTCGGATCGATTCTCCCGGACGGTGGCATGCCCGACATATGTCAACCGTGCCATCCTTCACAATGTATTTCCTGTAGTTATTCGTCATCATAACTTCGTCCATAATTGCACAGACAAAACCTTCGGTTTCCCCAAACAGGTCACCGAAGCGCAGCCAGGATACGGACGCTAAAAAGTCTACATCGGAACCATGTAATGCCCGGTAAAAGCGTCCGTGAAGCTCCTTGCTCTGCCATACACCCTTACGATCATTAGTGTCTAATACTTTAGGCTTGCGCCAGTTCTCGTTAGCCAAGGAGAGCGGAGTAAGACCCTTGTCCACTGTGACCACATCTCGGTGCATCCCCACGTCGGCTTCTAGGAAATATTCCCTGAGGCTGCATACCTCACGGTTGTGCAGGGTCTTAGCATTTAAGAAGCCACGACCCCCGCACTTCCGCGGGATATACAGTCTCATTATTATTATTATTATTATTGAGGTCAAAATCAAAATCCAAGATGGCGACTGCAAAAAATTTCAAAGTTTTCATCATGGATGTCGTTTTCATGGTTTTCGAGGGTGCTAAAACCGATGGCGAGGTCAAAATCAAAATCCAAGATGACGACTGCAAAAAATTTCAGTTTTAATCATGGATGTCGTTTTCATGGTTTTCGAGGTTGCTAAAACCAATGGCGAGGTCAAAATGAGTACGGCTGCGATATTTTTCGAAATGTTCATCATGGGAGTCGTATTCATGGTTTTCGAGGATGCTAAAGCCGATATGTGAGGTCAAAATTTAAATCCAAGATGGCGGCTGCGATAATTTTCAAAATGTTCATCATGGGAGTCGTTTTCATGGGTTTGAGGATGCTAAAGCCGATAGTGAGGTTAAAATCAACATCCAAGATGGCGGCTGCGATAATTTTCGAATGGTTCATCATGGGAGTCGTTTTCACGGTTTTCGAGGATGCTAAAGCCGATAGTGAGTTCAAAATCAAAATCCAAGATGCAGAGTGAAAAAATTCAAAGCTTTAATCATGGATGTCCTTTTCATGGTTTTCGAGGTTGATAAAACCGATAACGAAGTCAAAATGAGAATCCAAGATGGCGGCTTTTTTTTTTTTTTTTTTTTTTTTTTTTTTTTTAGCGTGGTAAAATCATCAAATGAGTCCTCCGGCCCCGGGCAGGGCGGGAGGGACTGTCAGACCCCGGCAGGCTTTGGCCCTCTGAGAGGGGGGCCCCGTCATTATGCTGACGCTCTTTGAGGCGCGCGTGGGACACAACGCGCCGTCGACCCGGGCATGGTCCTTGGTCGGGCAGCGAGCGCCCTTTACTCGCTGCCCGCATGCCCGCGCCTACGGTGGCCGGAGATCGTCTGCTGACGTCCGACGCCGCGGGCGCCTACCACTGCGGTTGGGGCGGAGGGAGGACGCTGTCCTCTCTCGCTCGCGGCCCGCCTCCTCCTTCACGAGCATTACTGCCTCGCAGAAGGAGCAGACCGCTTCCCACTCCGTCTCGCCCCGCAGCATGGCCGCAACCAATGCCGGGCGCGAGAGGTCTCCGCCTATCGCCGCCGTGAGGACACGTCGGTGCACCGCCCAATTTGGGCAGTCTTGCACCGTATGCTCTACTGTGTCCTCCGGGCGATCTTCGCAGTGGTGGCACCCGGGCGTTTCCTCCTTCCCTATCAGGCACAGGTACCTCCCGAAACTTCCGTGTCCGGTGAGGACCTGCGTCATCCGATAGGTCAGGACGCCGTGACGTCTCTCCAGCCACTCCTCAAAGATAACATCATTGAATCATCAATTTAATCATGGGAGTCGTTTTTATGGTTTTCGAGGGTGCTTAAACCGATGGCGAGGTCAAAATGAGAATCCAAGATGGCGACTGCAAACAAATTCAAAGCTTTAATCATGGATGTCGTTTTCAAGGTTTTCGAGGTTGCTAAAACCGATGACGAAGTTAAAATGAGAATCCAAGATGGCGGCTGCGATAATTTTCGAATTGTTCATCATGGGAGTCGTTTTCATGGTTCTCGAGGATGCTAAAGCCGATAGTGTGGTCAAAATAAAAATCCAAGATGGCAGCTGCTATAATTTTTAAATTGTTCATCATGGGAGTCGTTTTCGTGGTATTCGAGGGTGCCAAAACCGATGGCGAGGTCAAAATGAGAATCCAAGATGGCGGCTGCGATAATTTTCGAATTGTTCTTCGTGGAAGTCGTTTTCATAGGTTTTCAAGGATGGTTAAGCCGATAGTGAGGTCAAAATCAAAATCCAAGATTGCGGCTTCGATTATTTTCGAAATGTTCATCATGGGAGTCGTTTTCATAGTTTTCGAGGATGCTAAAGCCGATAGTGAGTTCAAAATCAAAATCCTAGATGCAGACTGCAAAAAATTCAAAGTTTTCATCATGGATGTCATTTTATTGGTTTTCGAGGGTGATAAAACCGATGGCGAGGTCAAAATGAGAATCCAAGATGGCGGCTGCTATAATTTTCGAATTGTTCATTATGGGTACCGTTTTCATGGTTTTCGAGGAAGCTAAAACCGATGGCGAGGTCAAAATCGAAATCAAAGATGGCGGCTATGATAATTTTCGAAATGTTCATCATGGGAGTCGTTTTCATGGTTTTCGAGGATGGTTAAGCCGATAGTGAGGTCAAAGTGAGAATCCAAGATGGCAGCAGCGATAATTTTCGACATGTCCATCATGGGAGTCGTTTTCCTATCCTTTCGAGGGAGCTAAAACCGATGGCGAGGTCAAAATGAGAATCCAAGATGGCGGCTACGATAATTTTCGAATTGTTATTCGTGGAAGTCGTTTTCATGGGTTTTCGAGGTTGCTAAAACCGATGGCGAGGTCAAAATGAGAATCCAAGATGGCGACTGCTAACAAATTCAAAGCTTTAATCATGGATGTCGTTTTCATGGTTTTCGAGGTTGCTAAAACTGATGACGAAGTTAAAATGAGAATCCAAGATGGCGGCTGCGATAATTTTCGAATTGTTCATCATGGGAGTCGTTTTCATGGTTCTCGAGGATGCTAAAGCCGATAGTGTGGTCAAAATAAAAATCCAAGATGGCAGCTGCTATAATTTTCAAATTGTTCATCATGGGAGTCGTTTTCGTGGTATTCGAGGGTGCCAAAACCGATGGCGAGGTCAAAATGAGAATCCAAGGTGTCAGCTGCGATAATTTTCGAATCGTTCATCATGGGTGTCGTTTTCATGGTTTTCGAGGGTGCTAAAACCGATGGCGAGGTCAAAATCAAAATCCAAGATGACGGCTTCGATAATTTTCGAAATGTTAATCATGGGAGTCGTTTTCATGGTTTTCGAGGATGATAAAGCCGATAGTGGGGTTAAAATCCAAATCCAAGATGGCGGCTGCGATTATTTTCGAATTGTTCATCATGGGAGTCGTTTTCATGGTTTTCAAGGATGCTAAAGCCGATAGTGATGTCAAAATCAAAATCGAAGATGGCTGCGATAATTTTCGATATGTTCATCATGGGAGTCGTTTTCCTATCCTTTCGAGGATGCTAAAGCCGATAATGAGGTTAAAATCCAAATCCAAGATGGCGGCTGCGATAATTTTCGAATGGTTCATCATGGGAGTCGTTTTCATGGTTTTCGAGGATGCTAAAGCCGATAGTGAGTTCAAAATCAAAATCCAAGATGCAGACTGCAAAAAATTCAAAGTTTTCATCATGGATGACATTTTCATGGTTCTCGAGGGTGATATAACCGATGGCGAGGTCAAAATGAGATTCCAAGATGGCGGCTGCTATAATTTTCGAATTGTTCATCAATTTCATCATGGGAGTCGTTTTTATGGTTTTCGAGGGTGCTAAAACCGATGGCGAGGTTAAAATGAGAATCCAAGGTTTTAGCTGCGATAGTTTTCGAATCGTTCATCATGGGTGTCGTTTTCATGGTTTTCGAGGGTGCTAAAACCGATGGCGAGGTCAAAATCAAAATCCAAGATGACGGCTTCGATAATTTTCGAATTGTTCTTCGTGGAAGTCGTTTTCATGGGTTTTCAAAGATGGTTAAGCCGATAGTGAGGTCAAAATCAAAATCCAAGATGGCGGCTTCGATTATTTTCGAAATGTTCACCATGGGAGTCGTTTTCATGCTTTTCGAGGATGCTAAATTCGATAGTGAGTTCAAAATTAAAATCCAAGATGGCGGCAGCGATAATTTTCGATATGTTCATCATTGGAGTCGTTTTCCTATCCTATCGAGGATGCTTAAGCCGATAATGAGGTTAAAATCCAAATCCAAGATGGCGGCTGCGATAATTTTCGAATGGTTCATCATTGGAGTCGTTTTCATGGTTTTCGAGGATGCTAAAGCCGATAGTGAGTTCAAAATCAAAATCCTAGATGCAGACTGCAAAAAATTCAAAGTTTTCATCATGGATGTCATTTTATTGGTTTTCGAGGGTGATAAAACCGATGGCGAGGTCAAAATGAGAATCCAAGATGGCGGCTGCTATAATTTTCGAATTGTTCATTATGGGTGTCGTTTTCATGGTTTTCGAGGGAGCTAAAACCGATGGCGAGGTCAAAATCAAAATCCAAGATGGCGGCTTCGATAATTTTCGAAATGTTCATCATGGGAGTCGTTTTTATGGTTTTCGAGGATGCTAAAGCCGATAGTGAGGTTAAAATCCAAATCCAAGATGGCGTCTGCGATTATTTTCGAATTGTTCATCATGGGAGTCGTTTTCATGGTTTCCGAGGACGCTAAAGCCGATAGTGAGGATAAAATCCAAATCCAAGATGGCGGCTGCGATAATTTTCGAATTGTTCATCATGGGAGTCGTTTTCCTGGTTTTCGAGGATACTAAAGCCATTAGTGAGGTCAATATCAAAATCCAAGATGGCGACTGCAAAAAACTTCAAAGTTTTCATCATGGATGTCGTTTTTATGGTTTTCGAAGGTGCTTAAACCGATGGCGAGGTCAAAATGAGAATCCAAGATAGCGGCTGCGAAAATTTTCGAAATATTCGTCATGGGAGTCGTTTTCATGGTTTTCGAGGATGCTAAAGCCGATAGTGAGGTCAAAATCATAATCCAAGATGGCGGCTGCGATAATTTTCGAAATGATCATCATGGGAGTCGTTTTCATGGTTTTCGAGGATGCTAAAGCCGATAGTGAGGTCAAAATCAAAATCCAATATGGCGGCTGCGATAATTTTCGAATTGTTCATCAATTTCATCATCGAGGATGCTAAAGCCGATAGTGAGGTTAAAATCCAAATCCAAGATGGCGGCTGCGATAATTTTCGAAATGTGCATTATGGGAGTCGTTTTCATGGTTTTCGAGGATGCTAAAGCCAATAGTGAGGATAAAATCCAAATCCAAGATGGCGGCTGCGATAATTTTCGAATTGTTCATCATGGGAGTCGTTTTCATGGTATTTGAGGATGCTAAAGCCGATAGTGAGGTTAAAATCCAAATCCAAGATGGCGGCTGCGATGATTTTGGAATTGTTCATCATGGCAGTCGTTTTCATGGTTTTCGAGGATGCTAAAGCCGATAGTGACGTCAAAATCAAAATCCAATATGGCGGCTTCGATAATTTTCGAAATGTTCATCAATTTCATCATGGGACGTAACGAAGGTTGAATGGATGAAGCGTAACTCAGGGGTGACGACAAGCAAACTTACAAGTAACTCTCATGAGTAGGGCAAAAGTACTAAGCCTCTCCTTTTTGCCCCCCCCCTCCCAATCGTATCTTAGACACTAAGAGACCCGTGTTCTTTTTTTTTACGGATTCGTATAGAGGAGGCTCGGAAATTTAAAAAACATTTTTCAAAGTTGCACTTCTAAATTTTTAATAAGGTTTTAGATTGAATTAGGGGTTCTTAAGGGGTTTCAAAATCTTTTAAATGCTCCAACGGATTTTAAAATTCTTTTAACTATCCTAAGGATTTCTCAATTTTTTTTTTTTATTGAATTAATTATAAGGGTTTTCAGAATATTAAAAACATTTTATATAATTTAATCATTTACAAAATCTTTTAAGGACTATGGATTTTCCAATTCATTTAAAGATTCTTATGGATTCTCAAAATTTTATGAATGGTAAGAGATATTTCTTCAAAACGCGACCCCGCGAGCTGCTTGCAGCTCGCGCAACGCGCAAATACTAGTCATTATCTAAGCGCGATGGATCCACCCGAGAAGGCGATCGAGAAAGGATGTAACTATGCCGTGCTATATTCTGTCCCAGTGAGTGATGCACGTACTCATAGTCTTCATAATATTAATATTCTAGTTAGTTTCTTTGTTAATACGAACACTATTAACTCTTTGTTTGTAATAATGAAATTATTTTTTTAGTATTACGTGAGCAACTTGTTTGTTGAGATATTTTAATGATTTTGGCACGTGATTGGTCTAGGTCTACTCGTAAAACCTTTGTATCCTTTTGAATCATGTAATCGATCTGCGCATTTAGGAAATAATCAAGAATTAGTTGTGTTAGTAAGAATATTAAACAACGAACTTTTGAATTATTACAAAATGTGAAAATATCATTATTGTAAGTTATTAGACGTCTTCCGATCCGAGATGGTCGCCACTGGAGATCTTTTCTTCGGTAAAGGCTATCAGTTCTATGAGCACTGTAGCTTACCCATAATACCCATTGATACTTCAACTTTCAAATTTTACGAGCTATTTCGATGACTCTGATTCTTTGCCCAATATCCTTGTTCCGAATTTTATTCTGTAAAGAAACTCCGAGCCTAGCTCTTTCCACTGCTTGTTAAGTCACTCTTAGTCTCTCTAAAAGGCGAGCAGCCAACTACCACTTTCCAGAGCCGTATGTCTTCAGTGGCAACACACGCCTTTTTAAACACCCTTGTCTTGAGACACTGTGAGATACTCGACGAGAAGATATCACGTAGCTTCCCAAACACTGCCCTCAGAGTCGGGTTCTTAGGGCGACCTCTTTGTCGAAGTTGGACCTACCTAACTGAACAATCTGTCCAAGGTTAGTTTAATGGCCTACATTTTCAAGAGTATCCATTCCCAACAACAATCGTTAAGGGTGCCACATGGACATTTGACATGAATTTTGTCTTGTCCATGTTCTTTTTAAAGCCCACCTGTTGGGAAACGTTCGTGAGCAGTTTCGGAGAAACAATGTCTCCCTGTCTCACCCCTTTCTGCAATTGGATTGGTTTCGTGCTCTCTTCCTGAAGTAGGATGGATATGGTGCCGTTTCTAAATAAACACTCCAACTCTTAGATATACCAATAGTCGAAATGATATCGTTGGACTGCAATACTGCCCAGGTTTCTATTTAATCAAAGGCTTTCCTATATTCCACAAACGTTAGACTCCGATAATACTCCTCGGTCTTCTTTATTATCTGGCGGAGGGTGTGTATTTGGTGTATGAACTATGATACTAAAACCTTTTAGTAAACCGGCTTGTTAGGGGGATGTAAGTCACCAACCGGTATCTGTGGAGATCAAAAGGGGAGGCCTATGTTCAGCAGTGGACGTCCTATGGCTGAGATGATGATGATGATGAAGTCACCAAACCTGCGTTCGAGACGGTTAGTATTGACTCTCGAGAACAGCTTGTTGTATGCATGGGACAGAAGGGAGATTGTTCTATAATTCTTCAACAATGAGTATCACCCTTTTTAGGGTTCCGTAGCGAAATGGCAAAATACGGAAACCTTATAGATTCGTCCGTAAGTCCCAGCCACTTTTTACGAAAGTCTAAGAGCTATCCTGTTGAAACTTGGTAAGTAGAAGTATAATGTGAACCGCATTAAGATTTTCATACAAAAATAATAATAAAACTAATTTTGGGGGTTCCCCCCATACTTATAAATGAAACTCAAAATTTTTTTTTCACCAAACCCATACGTGTGGGGTGTCTATAGATAGGTCTTTAAAAATGATATTGAGGTTACTCACATCATTTTTGTCTAAACTGAACAGTTTGCGCGAGAGACACTTCCAAAGTGGCAATATGGCTGCTTTCAATATAAAATTCATAAACATTAAATATTTTTTTTATAATCAAAAGGGACTTATGTGATTTTTTTATTGACTGGGTAATCTTACAGAAAATATCAAAATACAACCAAATAGAGGCTTGAAATATACATCCGATGATATATAACACATAGATATACAACTTTGATTAATAAAAATAATAAACAAAAACCGAAATAAAAACTTTGACGGGCTCTCCTGTAAAAAAGTGACTTTTCGATTTGTGGCCGTTTTGAATTTAAGCAGCGAACTGTGCACTTTTCAATTCGCCTGTCACGTACTTGTGCACCTTGTAATCGCCTGTCATTTTTATATCAAAATTTACAATAAATAAACTACATGCTTTTAAATTTTTAAGCTTACAGGAACAAGTTTTTTTTTTTCATTTTTTTTTACACTTTCAAAATTAAATGGTCTGATGATGTGTACGGCTGACGCCTGCCAGGTCGTGGCTATTGCCCTTAGCATGCTATAAATCATAAGTGTAGGTACCAAATTTCCAATCTCACAGGAAGACCGTTAGTCGCAGGGTTCAGTAGCTCTCCAGCTACAAAGAGTAAAGTAACATAGAGGCAAAAAACGCAGGTTTCATAACATACGATGTGGGACTCCTTTCCACAAAAAAGAAAAAATATATTAAGAAGAAAAAGAATTACGTTGACAGTGAAAATTTGTGACGTTTTAAAAATTGTATTATATGTAATTATTGTTCGCAAAGTTACGCAGTTTTATTGTAAACCTTCTGATCCTCAACAACTGGTGACCCCGACAACTAAAAAATGTCGCAAGCCTTAATAATGTCCACACAATTGGAAGTCTTGACAAAACAGATGGAAAAACTATGCCTAGAAGTCGCCGAGTTACGTGGACGCTCAACTAATTGCTACAGACGCCCGTTCCGTTCCCGGTCGCGTTCACAGTCACGATCGAGAAAGGGGAACAAGCCTTCAGTCAGACCCGGCGATCCTACGTGGGAGTGCAGATTTCATTATCGCTTCGGTGACAAGGCAAGGCGTTGCGAATCACCCTGCTCTAGAAGGAAGAATGCTCAGCCGTCGTTAAACTAACTCCGACATCGACGGTGGCGGACGTCGGTGTTCCGTGTACTACCAACCGCCTTTGTGTTTTCGATCGCGATACCAGTGAACGTTTTCTTGTGGACACAGGCGCCGATATTTCGGTTTTAGCCGCTACAAGCAAAAGGAAAATGAAAACTGCCAGCGCGTACAGATTATATGCAGCTAACAATTCGCCCATAACAACGTACGGTCAAAAGACGCTCAGATTGAATCTTGGTCTTCGTCGCAGTTTTCTATGGCAGTTCGTCGTTGCTGATGTTAAAACCTCCATACTGGGAGCCGATTTTCTGCGTCATTTCAAACTGTTAGTAGATCTTCACAGAAAAAAACTCATCGACAATGTGACGGACTTATCGATCGACGCTTTCGAAACAACGGCCGGCGAAGAAACTGTACATGTCATTAGCTCCGATCAAGTTTACTACGAAATTTTGAAACAATATCCAGAGGTTCTTCGTCCAATGTCTCTGAAAGAACCAGCAAAACACGACGTAGTTCACCACATAGAAACAAACGGTCCTCCGCTTTTTGCCCGACCCCGCCCACTGCCTCCTGATAAGTACAAAGCTGCAAAAGAGGAGTTTGATAACATGCTAGAGATGGGCATCTGCAGACCTTCTAAGAGCCCATGGGCAAGTCCACTTCATATTGTGAAAAAGAAGGATGGCGGATTACGAGTTTGCGGTGACTATCGTAGGCTAAACGCAGTCACTCTGCCCGATCGGTACCCGATACCTCGTATTCAAGATTTTACTTACCAGCTACGAGACATGAAGATATTTTCGAAACTTGATCTTAAGATGGCATACTACTGGATACCAATGAAAGAAGAAGATGCACAGAAAACAGCAATTATTACACCGTTTGGTCTGTTTGAATTTAAATGTATGACGTTCGGATTACGTAATGCTAGCCAAACGTTCCAAAGATTTATGCATCAAGTACTCCGTGGTTTAAATAACTGCTTTTGCTACATAGACGATATTTTGCTCTATTCACAAACTGAAGAGGATCACAAACTTCTCTTACATCAAGTACTGGAACGTCTCAAGGAATACGGCGTCATGTTAAAAGTAGAAAAATGCGAGTTTGGTAAGGAAAAGATCAATTTCCTTGGCTACGAAGTGTCAAGAAACGGTATCAAACCTACAGGAGAACGAACTGAAGTTATTTCAAAGTATCCAAAACCGAACACTGTCGCTGAGTTACGTCGTTTCTTAGGCATGCTTAATTTTTACCGTAGCTGCTTACCCCGCCAAGCCGAATTACAAAGTGAACTCAACAAGTTCCTACATAACCGCAAACGCAACGATAAAACGCCAATCGAGTGGAACCCAGCTGCCGAAAAAGCTTTTGAAAGGTGCCGTCAAAGCATTTTAGAAGCTACAGAGCTGACACATCCAGTTCCCGGCTGTCCCCTGGCTATAATGACAGACGCATCGAACTACAGTCTTGGTGCTGTACTACATCAGAAAATTGATAACGCATGGAGACCTCTCGCTTATTTCTCAAAGGCGATGAGTATGACACAACAGCGATACAGTGTTTATGATCGCGAATTACTAGCGATATATTCATCTGCGAAGCATTTTCGAACGCTAATAGAAGGTGGCAACGTTACGGTGTTTACAGACCATAAACCACTTGCCCGTGCATTAATACGCCCGGCAAGCAGCAGTGACACACCGCGTCGAGAGCGACAACTACATTTTATCAGCCAGTTTTGCACCGATATTAAGTATGTGCAAGCAGACAACAACGCCGTAGCCGACGCCCTGTCACGCATAGAAGACATACAATGCCCCAATGTTATCGACTACAATAACTTAGCAAGCGAACAAGCAAATGATCCCATGCTTAAAGATTTAAAGAACCAATCTAACTTAAACTTCACTGACGTTACAATGCCTGGAATAAGTCGACCTATTACGTGTGAAACGTCGACTGGAACACCCCGACCATATCTACCGAAAACATATCGTTTTGTTGCATTTAAAGCACAACATGATTTATGTCATCCCGGTATCAGAACAACACGGAAGCATATGACATCAAAATTCTTTTGGCCGAACATGAACAAAGATGTCGGTAATTGGACCAGAGCGTGCATCGATTGTCAGCGAGCGAAAGTACATCGCCACGTTGTAACTCCACTAAGCGAGTTTCCAGTGTCTGAACGCTTTGAACACATACATATAGATATTGTCGGCCCTCTGCGAATGTCAAATGATTACCGCTACTGCGTGACCATCATAGATCGCTGCACCAAATGGCCTGAAGCAGTCCCGTTGCTTGACATAACAGCCGAAAATGTTGCTAAAGCCTTGTATGACAACTGGATAACTAGATTTGGATGTCCACTGCGTATTTCTACAGATCAAGGTCGTCAATTTGAATCTCAGCTTTTCCGATCACTAATGATGAAATTGGGCATAAATCGTATACGCACTACAGCATATCACCCACAGTCAAATGGGCAGATTGAAAGATGGCATCGAACCTTGAAGGCAGCACTAATGGCAAGAGGTGCCACCAATCGCTGGACAGAGGAACTACCCACTGTGCTATTAGGTCTACGCACAGCTTTACGCAATAATAATCTAAGCCCGGCAATGATGACCTACGGAGCAACACTTCGTCTGCCATCAGATTTCATCACGTCCACAGAAACAAACATTAATGAAAGCGAGTACGTACGCCGCCTTATGGAAACAATGTCAACGGTCAGAAGCGCGCCGCTCTCGAACAGCAATCATAAGTCATTCATTCATAAGGACCTTGCAACGTGCACACATGTTTTTGTAAGGAATGACACTGTTCGATCGCCGCTAACACCACCTTACGATGGACCGTATGAAGTAATCAAGCGCTACGACAAGTTCTTCAAAATTAAATTACCGCTACGTACTTCGGTGATATCGTTAGACAGACTCAAACCGGCTTACATGTTTAACGAGTCATGTCAGGTTGAGGACGACCAAGATCAAGGACCTCCTCAGCCTTACACCACCAGAGCCGGCAGAGCCGTGAAGCCTGTGGTGCGCTTCACTTAAGGGGGGAGTGATGTGGGACTCCTTTCCACAAAAAAGAAAAAATATATTAAGAAGAAAAAGAATTACGTTGACAGTGAAAATTTGTGACGTTTTAAAAATTGTATTATATGTAATTATTGTTCGCAAAGTTACGCAGTTTTATTGTAAACCTTCTGATCCTCAACAGTAGTATCTCTAAGTAGTCTGTGTTGATAACTATTGTAGCTTGACATAAAAATGTAGAAAACCGGAAGTCGCCACTGTCTTCGCGCTGCCAGCACTTTGAATTTTTTTTTTTTTCACTTATTACGTTAGTTTTATGGCACAATAATAAATCTAACAAACCTGCGGTCTTTGTTTACATCAAATATCAAAGATTTTAAAACGCTGTCAGAAATAAAAATTTTAGTTCCGTTTCAATCCGTTCTGGCCAAGCTGTTTTATCTCTATAGTAAAAAAATGGATCGCTAAATGTGTTGCTAAGAGCAAAACATGAAAACGGCTGGACCGATTCGGATAATTCTTTTTTTGTTGTGTTTGTAACCATCAGGACCAGGTTAATAAGGACTAAAATATTCTTTTTTTTTTAAACTTTCTGTTATGAAACGCATAATGTATGTTATTCGTCATCTGTTTTTCGTTCCAACTGAAGTATCATAAAGCGAACGTCTATTTGAAGAGCATTGACAGTAACGTCGATGGTCTAGAGGTTATACGATTGGATCGATATATTTAGGGTACAGGTTCGAATCTTAGGATACCATCCTCTTCGTTCTTTTTTTTTGTGATTGCTTTTTCGTTTGTTAAATATGCTGAATGAAATTGAAAAAAAAAAACGGATTTTTCTTAAACTACCTACTAATTTTTTGTTTTATTTTTGGGATGTTTAAATTATCAAATGATTTCTCTCGCCTTGGGTGAAGCGGAAAGGACTGTCGGATCACCGGACTTGACCAGAAAATACAAGCATGTAATTGTAAGACTACCACAGACCAATAACTTCTGATAGAACGACGTTTGTCGGGTCAGGTTTTTACTGTTTGCTTACTCGCCAGGAAATCAAACAAGAAATTTCGTTTACCATAAAGTTCTCGGACACAGATGTTTCGGGAGGTACAGTGGCGATCAAAATTCCATGCGTACGCTATCAAAGAAATTGCTTAACGTTTAGTGTGACTTATGACCTTCTACTTTCGAGATACACAATAATCCTTCAACTATTATGTTCATAATTTCAACGTCTAAATATGAGTCCAGTTGGCTCAGTGGTTTTGGCACTTAGGACATAAATGCGTTAGTCGAAAGAGGTGCGAGTTCAAATATCACGCAGCAGTTGATAGACTTTTTGTGGGTTTTTACTCGATTGTTAAAAATTATAATTTTTAACACACAAATTTTATTGCGTTTGTTTGGAATTTCCGTGTGTTTTTTCTTGTATTTGTTGGTTAGTGTCGTGTGATTTAATATAATTATAACGGTATTGTTAAATATTCTCAAAATGCAAGCAAAAATTAATATAAACACAAAAATAATACTTAATTCAATAACTAATATATAACTTATTTAAAAATAAATAAGCGTTAAAACAAAATAAAAATAAATAAGTTATTTATTAAAAATATTATCATAATATCAACTGACATTTCAAAAGTTAAGATTCGAACTCAAACTTCATTGATCGTGAACCCACGCTATCGGCACAATCATATTGTTAGATCATTACTAATGAAAGCAATGCAATGGTCACCATCTGTTTTTGTTAGTCAAATATTTTTACTCGTTTCGTTAGTCTATTACTACTTATTGTCATTTTATTTCGTTTTAAATTTTTACTAATGATGATAATTTATTACCTACAGGGTTTATAATAAAAAAAAAACATGTAATAACAATTTATGTATTAATATATTTTAGTTGAAATTATTATAATTCTATGTTTAAAGTTATAAAACTGCTAAAATTATGAATATTATTACTCGACCTGGATATAATGTGAAATAGATGTCGAAATCATAGACGCATTTTTTTTAATTAAACAAAATTATTAAAATTAATATAAGTAATATAAAACAATAAATAAGAAAATTTAAAAATTCAAAATAAAACATTATTATTCTCTTCAAATTAAAATAAGTGGTTTTAACAAGGGTAACTTATGTATTATTATAAGCTAATTAGCAATTACAGGGTATTTTTATACATTGCGGACATTTTTAACAAAGTTATCATTATTAAAGCCGTTTATTTGGAAACAGTACCAAGGCACCGCGGCCATGAAACGCAAAGGGCCAGTGGCCGTTTTGCGTTCCAGTGCCGCAAAACCGAGGAAGGCGAGCTCGCTATTTGGGTCATCCCGACTCGGACATGTTAGGTAGGCCCTGGAACACAAAAGAGCAGTTGCCTTTTGCCTTCCAGGTCCGCAAGAACGAGCGAAGTGAGCTCGTGACTTGGGTTATTCTGACTCAGACAGATTATCTTAGGCCCTGGAATGCAAAGGGCCAATTGACCTTTACGCTCAAGACACATTTCCATAATATAACTTTTTTTCACTAAATTGAATTTGGTGAAACTGAAGAAACTTGTTATGCTCAATAACAAAAATTTTTTGACACCGCGGTACTGGAACGCAAAGGGCAACTGGCCCTTTGCGCTCCAGGGCTGCTATGCTAAAAGGCGATTATTTTGTAACAGTAACGGGGCATAGCGGCCCTGGAACGCAAAGGGCCAGTTGCCCTTTGCGTTCCAGTACCGCGGTGTAAGTTTCTTCAGTTTCACCAAATTCGATTTAGTGAAATAAAGTGATATAATGGAAATGTGTTCTACTTCTGAAATAGAACCACGGTATAAAATATCCAAACTACATAAAAAAATACCCTGTTACAAGTTATTGAGGTAAGTTTAAGGATCGTTTTCTTTACGAAAAGATGTTTGAAACCATACCTCAATTGTTAATCCTTGAATAATAAGTTATCAAAAATGATGTTTACGTTTTCAGTCTATTTACAATAAATAAACAAAATTCATATCAATAAAAGGTCCTCGAGACAATCTTAACGTTTTTTTTTTATTCCTTTAAACATAACAGTTTTTAGTTGATAGTCGTAGTAGCCTTCAATGTTGAGTACACGATGAACGGTTATTAATTTTGTGTTGAATTAGTTATATGGAAACCATTTTCCTTCGTATTCATTCAACATTCCCGGACGTCCCTGACGTCCCTGTTTATTCTTAAGAACTCATCTCATCATCATGCCATATCTCATCCCACAGACTCATAGTATTTCGTCACTGGAACAAAACATAGAATACTATTATATTTTTTATGCAAAAACAGCTGTTGATCTATTTTACTACTAAGAAAAAACTTTAAAACCACATACTAAGTATCAATCACTTTTTTTACTTTTAAACAAATACTTTTGAGTAGGGAACCTTATTTATAAAAATATAATTATTAACATGTGGAATGATCAAAATTTAAATGTTAATACTCACACTTAATCATATAATATAAAGAATCATATAATAAAAATAATATAAAGCTCGATTACCACTCACTCACTGACTGACTCACTGATTGACATCATTGTTCTCCCAGATGGTGAAGGGGGAGGTGGGTATATTTTGACAGATTCGTAAACAAGTAACTCTGGTGAGTATGGGAAAAATCCCAAACCTCCCCTTTTCACCCCCCCTCTCCCCCCTCCCCATCGTATCTCGGAAACTAAGAGACCTGTGTTTTGTTTTTTTACGGATTCGTATAGAGGAGGCTCGGAAAAGTAAAAACGATTTTTCAAAGTCCCCCCCCCTTTCCCCCTTCTCCCCCCTTTAGGCGGATCTCGGAAGTTAACAGACTTGCAACGTTTCTTTTTTCAGATTCATATCAAGGGGCCCAGAGTTGGTCAAAATCATTTCTCAAAACTCCCCCCTCTCCCCCTCTTCACCCCTCCCCCCATCGTATCTCGGAAACTAAGAGACCCGTGTTTTGTTTTTTTACGGATTCGTATAGAGGAGGCTCGGAAAAGTAAAAACCATTTTCAAAGTTCCTCCCCCCTTGCCCCCCTTCTCCCCCCTTTAGGCGGATCTCGGAAGTTAACAGACTTGCAACATTTTTTTTTTCAGATTCATATCAAGGGGCCCAGAGTATGTCACAATCATTTTTCAAAACTCTCCCCTCTCCCCCTCTTCACCCCTCCCCCCATAGCGGTAAAGCGAAGCGCAGCGTAGCGTAGGGATAAGGTCATGATTAGCTTTCCGGTGGTAGGTAGGTCCCGAGTGGAGCGAACCTGCGAGACCGAGTGGAGCGAAGGGGGGAGGTGGCGAGCGAAGCGAGCCGGCGACCCCCGTAGCGTAACGAAGGTTGAGTGGGTGAAGCGCAACTCGGGGGTGACGACATGCAAACTTACAAGTAACTCTTATGAGTAAGGCAAAATAACCAAGCCTCCCCTTTTTGGCCTTCCCCCCCCCTCCCAATCGTATCTCAGAAACTAAGAGACCCGTGTTTTGTTTTATTACGGATTCATATAGAGGAGGCTCAGAAAAGTAAAAAGCATTTTTCCAAGTTGCCCCTTTGACCATGATTCATATCAAGGGGCCCAGAGTTGCTCAAAATCATTTTTCAAAACTCACACCTCTCCCCCCCCTTCACCCCTCCCCCCATAGTATCTCAGAAACTAGGTAGCGGAAAAGCGAAGCGTAGCGTAGCGTAGGGATATGGTCACGATAGATTTCCGGTGGTAGGTAGGTGCTGAGTGGAGCGAACCTGCGAGACCGAGTGGAGCGAAGGGGGGAGGTGGCGAGCGAAGCGAGCCGGCGACCTCCGTAGCGTAACGAAGGTTGAGTGGGTAAAGCTTAACTCGGGGGCGACGACAAGCAAACTTACAAGTAACTCTCATGAGTTGGGCAAAAGTACCAAGACTCCCGTTTTTGGCCTCCCCCCCCCCCTCCCAATCGTATCTCAGAAACTAAGAGACCCGTGTTCTGTTTTATTACGGATTCGTATAGAGGAGGCTCGGAAAAGTAAAAAGCATTTTTCAAAGTTGCCCCTTTGACCCCCTTCTCCCCCCTTTAGACGGATTTCGGAAGATAACAGACTTTTCACACTTTTTTTTTCAGATTCATATCAAGGGGCCCAGAGTTGCTCAAAATCATTTTTCAAAACTCACACCTCTCCCCCCCCCTTCACCCCTCCCCCCATAGTATCTCAGAAACTAGGTAGCGGAAAAGCGAAGCGTAGCGTAGCGTAGGGATAAGGTCACGATAGATTTCCGGTGGTAGGTAGGTGCTGAGTGGAGCGAACCTGCGAGACCGAGTGGAGCGAAGGGGGGAGGTGGCGAGCGAAGCGAGCCGGCGACCTCCGTAGCGTAACGAAGGTTGAGTGGGTAAAGCTTAACTCGGGGGCGACGACAAGCAAACTTACAAGTAACTCTCATGAGTAGGGCAAAAGTACCAAGACTCCCGTTTTTGGCCTCCCCCCCCCTCCCAATCGTATCTCAGAAACTAAGAGACCCGTGTTCTGTTTTTTACGGATTCGTATAGAGGAGGCTCGGAAAAGTAAAAACCATTATTCAAAGTCCCCCCCCCCCCTTGCCCACCTTCTACCCCTTTAGGCGGATCTCGGAAGTAAACAGACTTTTAACATTTTTTTTTTCAGATTCATATCAAGGGGCCCAGAGTTGGTCAAAATCATTTTTCAAAACTCCCCCTTCTCCTCCTCTTCACCCCTACCCCCATCGTATCTCCGAAACTAGGTAGCGGTAAAGCGAAGCGTTGCATAAGGATAAGGTCACGGTAGCTTTCCGGTGGTAGGTAGGTCCTGAGTGGAGCGAACCTGCGAGACCGAGCGTAGCGAAGGGGTGAGGTGGCGAGCGAAGCGAGCCGGCGACCTACGTAGCGTAACGAAAGTGGAGTGGGTGAAGCGTAACTGAGGGGTGACGACAAGCAAACTTACAAGTAACTCTCAAGAGAAGGGCAAAAGTACCAAGCCTCCCCTTTTTGGCCTCCCCCCCCCCCTCCCAATCGTATCTCAGAAACTAAGAGACCCGTGTTCAGTTTTCGAGGATGCTACAGCCGATAGAGAGGTCAAAATCAAAATCCAATATGGCGGCTGCGATATTTTTAAATGTTCATCATGGTAGTCGTTTCCATGGTTTTCGAGGGTGCTAAAACCGATGGCGAGGTCAAAATGAGAATCCAAGATGGCGGCTGCTATAATTTTCGAATTGTTCATCAATTTCATCATGGGAGTCGTTTTCATTGTTTTCGAGGATGCTAAAGCCGATAGTGAGGTCAAAATCAAAATCAAAGATGGCGGCTTCGATAATTTTTGAAATGTTCATCATGGGAGTCGTTTTCATGGTTTCCGAGGATGCTAAAGCCGATACTGAGGTCAAGATTAAAATCCAAGATGGCGGCTGCGACAATTTTTGAATTGTTCATCATGGGAGTCGTTTTCATGGTTTTCGAAGATGCTAAAGCCGATAGTGGGGTCAAAATCAAAATCCAATATGGCGGCTGCGATAATTTTCGAATTGTTCATCATGGGAGCTGACGTTTTCATGGTTTTCGAGGATGCTAAAGCCGATTCTGAGGTTAAAATCCAAATTTAAGATGGCAGCTGCGATTATTTTTTAAATGTTCATCATGGGAGTCGTTTCCATGGTTTTCGAGGGTGCTAAAACCGATGGCAAAGTCAAATTGAGAATCCAAGATGGCGGCTGCGATAATTTTCGAATTATTCATCAATTTCACCATGGAAATCGTTTTCATGGTTTTCGAGGATGCTAAAGCCGATAGTGAGGTCAAAATCAAAATCCAGGATGGCGGCTTCGATAATTTTCGAAATGTTCAACATGGGGGTCGTTTTCATGGTTTTCGAGGGTGCTAAAACCGATGGCGAGGTCAAAATGAGAATCAAAGATGGCGGCTGCAATAATTTTCGAAATGTTCATTTACGGAGTTGTTACCATGGTTTTCGAGGATGCTAAAGCCGATAGTGAGGTCAAACTCAGTATCCAAGATGGCGACTGCAAAAAATTGAAAGTTTTCATCATGGATGTCGTTTTCATAGTTTTCAAGGATGCTAAAGCCGATAGTAAGGTCAAACTCAAAATTCAAGATGGCGACTGCAAAAAATTCAAAGTTTTCATCATGGGAGTCGTCTTCATGGTTTTCGAGGATGCTAAAGCCGATAGGAGGTTGATATATAATTTTTGAATTGTTCATCATGGGTGTCGTTTTCATGGTTTTCGAGGGTGCTAAGTGCTAAAGCCGATAGTGAGGTTAAAATCCAAATCCAACATGGCGGCTGCGATAATTTTCGAATAATTGTTCATCATGGGAGTCGTTTTCATGGTTTTCGAGGGTGCTAAAACCGATGGCGAGGTCAAAATGAGAATCCAAGATGGCGGCTGCTATAATTTTCGAATTGTTCACAATTTTTATGGTTTTCGAGGATGCTAAAGCCGATAGTGAGGTCAAACTCAAAATCCAAGATGGCGACTGCAAAAAAATTCAAAGTTTTTATCATGGATGTCGTTTTCATGATTTTCGAGAATGCTAAAACCGATGGCGAGGTTAAAATGAGAATCCAAGATGGCGGCTGCGATAATTTTCGAATTGTTCATCATGGGAGTCGTTTTCATGGTTTTCGAGGATGCTAAAGCCGATAGTGAGGTCAAAATCAAAATCCAAGATGGCGGCTACGATAATTTTCAAATTGTTCATCATGGGAGTCGTTTCCATGGTTTTCAAGGATGCTAAAGCCGATAGTGAGGTTTAAATACAAATCCAAGATAGCGGCTGCGATAATTTTCGAATTGTTCATTATGGGAGTCGTTTTCATGGTTTTCGAGGATGCTAAAGCCGATAGTGAGGTTAAAATCCAAATCCAAGATGGCGGCTGCGATAATTTTGGAATTGTTCATCATGACTGTTTTCATGTTTTTCGAGGATGCTAAAGCCGATAGTGAGGTCAAAATCAAAATCCAAGATGGCGACTGCAAAAAACTTCAAAGTTTTCATCATGGATGTCGTTTTCATCGTTTTCGAGGGTGCTTAAACCGATGGCGATGTCAAAATGAGAATCCAAGATGGCGGCTGCGATAATTTTCGAAATGTTCATCATGGGAGTTGTTTCCATGGTTTTCGAGGATGCTAAAGCCGATAGTGACGTCAAAATCAAAATTTAAGATGTGGACTTCAAAAAATGCAGTGTTCGAGGGGCAGTAAGCGCGTACCTAATACAATATTTTTTTAAATATCATAATTTTTTATCTAAACTGAAAAGTTTGTATTGCTTGGTTTGGAATTGAAAAATTCTTTTTGTGATGGATAGTTTTTGTGTTTTCATCATGGGTGTAGTTTTCATGGTTTTTGAGGGTGTTAAAACCGATAGTGAGGTCAAAATCAAAATCCAAGATGGCGGCTGCGATAATTTTCGAAATGTTCATCATGGGAGTCGTTTTCATGTTATTCGAGGGTGCTAAAACCGATGGCGAGGTCAAAATGAGAATCAAAGATGGCGGTTGTTATAATTTTCGAAATGTTCATCAATTTCATCATGGGAGTCGTTTTCATGGTTTTCGAGGATGCTAAAGCCGATAATGAGGTCAAAATCAAAATCCAAGATGGCGGCTGCGATAATTTTCGAATTGTTCATCATGGGTGTCGTTTTCATGGTTTCCGAGGACGCTAAAGCCGATAGTGAGGATAAAATCCAAATCCAAGATGGCGGCTGCGATAATTTTCGAATTGTTCATCATGGGAGTCGTTTTCCTGGTTTTCGAGGATACTAAAGCCATTAGTGAGGTCAATATCAAAATCCAAGATGGCGACTGCAAAAAACTTCAAAGTTTTCATCATGGATGTCGTTTTTATGGTTTTCGAAGGTGCTTAAACCGATGGCGAGGTCAAAATGAGAATCCAAGATAGCGGCTGCGATAATTTTCGAAATATTCGTCATGGGAGTCGTTTTCATGGTTTTCGAGGATGCTAAAGCCGATAGTGAGGTCAAAATCATAATCCAAGATGGCGGCTGCGATAATTTTCGAAAAGATCATCATGGGAGTCGTTTTCATGGTTTCCGAGGATGCTAAAGCCGATAGTGAGGTCAAAATCAAAATCCAATATGGCGGCTGCGATAATTTTCGAATTGTTCATCATGGATATCGTTTTCATGGTTTTCGAGGGTGCTTGAACCGATGGCGAGGTCAAAATGAGAATCCAAGATGGCGGCTCCGATAATTTTCGAAATGATCATCATGGGAGTCGTTTTCATGGTTTTGGAGGATGCTAAAGCCAATAGTGAGGTTAAAATCAAAATCCAAAATGGCGGCTGCGATAATTTTCGAATTGTTCATCATGGGAGTCGTTTTCATGGTTTTCGAGAGTGTTAAAATCGATGGCGAGGTCAAAATGAGAATCCAAGATGGCGGCTGCTATAGTTTTCGAATTGTTCATCAATTTCATCATGGGAGTCGTTTTCATGGTTTTGGAGGATGCTAAAGCCGATAGTGAGGTTAAAATCAAAATTCAAGATGGCGGCTGCGATAATTTTCGAAATGTTCATCATGGGAGTCGTTTTCATGGTTTTCGAGGATGCTTCAGCCGATAGTGAGGTCAAAATCCAAATCCAAGATGGCGGCTGCGATAATTTTCGAATTGTTTATCATGGGAGTCGTTTTCATGGTTTTCGAAGATACTACAGCCGATTGTGAGGTCAAAATCAAAACCCAAGATGGCGGCTGCGATAATTTTCGAATTGTTCATCAATTTCATCATGGGTGTCGTTTTCATGGTTTTCGAGGATGCTAAAGCCAATAGTGAGGTTTAAATACAAATCCATGATGGCGGCAGCCATAATTTTCGAATTGTTCATCGTGGGAGTTGTTTTCAAGGTTTTCGAGGATGCTAAAGCCGATAGTGAGGTCAAAATAAAATCCAAGATGGCGGCTTCGATAATTTTCGATATGTTCATCAATTTCATCATGGGACGTAACGAAGGTTGAGTGGGTGAAGCGTAACTCAGGGGTGACGACAAGCAAACTAACAAGTAACTCTCATGAGTAGGGCAAAAGTACTTAGCCACTCGTTTGTGGCCTCCCCCCTCCAAATCGTATCTCAGAAACTAAGAGGCCGATGTTCTGTTTTTTTACGGATTCGTATAGAGGTGGCTCGGAAAAGAAAAAACCATTTTTTCAAAGTTCCCCCTCTTGACCCCCTTCTCCCCCCTTTAGGCGGATCTCAGAAGAGACTCATCATTTTTTTTTCAGATTCTTATAAAGGGGCCCAAAGTATGTCAAAATCATTTTTCAAAACTCACCCCTCTCCCCGCCTTCACCCCTCCCCTCATCGTATCTCGGAAACTTGGTAGCGGTAAAGCGAAGCGTAGCGTAGCGTAGGGATAAGGTCACGATAGCTTTCCGGTGGAAGGTATAGGTCCTGAGTTGAGCGAACCTGCGAGGTGGCGAGCGAAGCGAGCCGGTGACCTCTGTAGCGTAAGTATGACCGATTGTGAGGTCAAAATCAAAATCCAAGATGCAGACTGCAAAAAATTCAAAGTTTTCATCATGGATGTCGTTTTCATGGTTTTCGAGGGTGCTGAAACCGATGGCGAGGTCAAAATGAGAATCCAAGATGGCGGCTGCGATAATTTTCGAATTGTTCATCATGAGAGTCGTTTTCATGGTTTTCGAGGATGCTAAAGCCGATAGTGGGGTCAAAATCAAAATCCAAGATGGCGGCTTAGATAATTTTCGAAATGTTCATCATGGAAGTCGTTTTCAAGGTTTTCCAGGATGACAAAGCTGATAGTGAGGTCAAAATCAAAATCCAAGATGGTGACTGCAAAAAATTACAAAGTTTTAATGATGGATGTCGTTTTCATAGTTTTCGAGGTTGCTAAAACCGATGGCGAGGTCAAAATGAGAATCCAAAATGGCCTCTGCGATAATTTTCGAATTGTTCATCATGGGAGTCATTTTCATGGTATTCGAGGGTGCTAAAATCAATGGCGAGGTCAAAATGAGAATCCAAGATGGCGGCTGCTATAATTTTCGAATCGTTCATCAATTTCATAATGGGAGTCGTTTTCATGGTTTTCGAGGATGCTAAAGGCGATAGTGAGGTCAAAATCAAAATCCAAGATGGCGGCTTCGATAATTTTCGAAATGTTCATCAATTTCATCATGGGACGTAACGAAGGTTGAGTGGATGAAGCGTAACTCAGGGGTGACGACAAGCAAACTAACAAGTAACTCTCATGAGTAGGGCAAAAGTACTAAGCCTCTCCTTTTTGGCTCCCCCCCCCCTCCCAATCGTATCTCAGACACTAAGAGACCCGTGTTCTTTTTTTTACGGATTCGTATAGAGGAGGCTCGGAAAAGTAAAAACCATTTTTCAAAGTTGCCCCTTAATAAGGTTTTAGATTGGATTAGGGGGTTCTTAAGGGGTATCAAATTTTTTAAAGTGCTCTAACGGATTTTAAAATTCTTTTGACTATCCTAAGGAATTCTCAATTTAGTTTGTATTTTTTTAATTTTGTTTCTTTTTTTTATTGAATTAGATACAAGGGTTTTCAGAATATTAAAAATATTTTACATATTTACAATTTACAAAATCTTTTAAGGACTATGGATTTTCCAATTCATTTAAAGATTCATATGGATTCTCAATTATTATATTATATAAAGCTCGATTACCACTCACTCACTCACTGACTCACTGATTGACACAATTGTTCTCCCAGATGGTGAAGGGGGAGGTGGGTATATTTTGACAGATTCGTAAACAAGTAACTCTCGTGAGTATGGGAAAAATCCCAAACCTCCCCTTTTCGCCCCCCCTCTCCCCCCTCCCCATGGTATCTCGGAAACTAATAGACCCGTGTTTTGTTTTTTTACGGATTCGTATAGAGGAGGCTCGGAAAAGTAAAAAACATTTTTCAAAGTTTGTCCCCCTTCTCCCCCTTCTCCCACCTTTAGGCGGATCTCGGAAGTTAACAGACTTGCAACATTTTTTTTTTCAGATTCATATCAAGGGGCCCAGAGTTGATCAAAATCATTTTTCAAAACTCCCCTCTCTCCCCCTCTTCACCCCTCCCCCCTTCGTATCTCGGAAACTAAGAGACCCGTGTTTTGTTTTTTTACGGATTCGTATAGAGGAGGTCCGGAAAAGTAAAAGCCGTTTTTCAAAGTCTCCCCCCCCTTGGCTCCCTTCTCCCCCTTCAGGCGGATCTCGGAAGTTAACAGACTTGCAACATTTTTTTTTTCACATTCATATCAAGGTGCCCAGAGTAAGTCAAAATCATTTTTCAAAACTCCCCCCTCTCCCCCTCTTTACCCCTCCCCCCATCGTAACTCGGAAAAACTAGGTAGCGGTAAAGCGAAGCGTAGCGTAGCGTAGGGATGTGGCTACGATAGCTTTCCGGTGGTAGGTAGGTCCTGAGTGGAGCGAACCTGCGAGACCGAGTGGAGCGAAGGGGGGAGGTGGCGAGCGAAGCGAGCCGGCGACCCCCGTAGCGTAACGAAGGTTGAGTGGGTGAAGCGTAACTCGGGGGTGACGACAAGCAAACTTACAAGTAACTCTCATGAGTAGGGCAAAAGTACCAAGCCTCCCCTTTTTGGCCTCCCCCCCCATCGCAATCGTATCTCAGAAACTAAGAGACCCGTGTTCTACTTTTTTACGGTTTCGTATAGAGTTGTCTTGTCCCCCTTCTCCCCCATTTTGGCGGATCTCGGAAGTTAACAGACTTGCAACATGTTTTTTTTTTCAGATTCATATCAAGGGGCCCAGAGTTAGTCAAAATCATTTTTCAAAACTCCCCCCTCTATTCACCCCTCCACCCATCGTATCTCGGAAAAATTATGTAGCGGTAAAGCGAAGCGTAGGGATGAGGACACGATAGCTTTCCAGTGGTAGGTAGGTCCTGAGTGGAGCGAACCTGCGAGACCGAGTGGAGCGAAGGGGGAGGTGGCGAGTAGGGCAAAAGTACCAAGCCTCCCCTTTTTGGCCTCACCCCCCCTCCCAATCGTATCTAAAAAACTAAGAGTGTTCGGTTTTTTCGGATTCGTATAGAAGAGGCTCGGAAAAGAAAAAAACATTTTTTTCAAAGTTCCCCCTCTTGACCCCCTTTTCCCCCCTTTAGGCGGATCTCAGAAGGGACATGGAACATATTTTTTTTTTTCAGATTCGTATCAAGGGGCCCAGAGTATGTCAAAATCATTTTTCAAAACTCACCCCACTCCCCCCCTTCACGCCTCCCCCCATCGTATCTCGGAATCCAAGATGGCCTCTGCGATAATTTTCGAATTGTTCATCATGGGAGTCGTTTTCATGGTATTCGAGGGAGCTAAAGCCGATAGTGAGGTTTAAATCAAAATCCAAGATGGCGGCTGCGATAATTTTCGAATTGTTCATCATGGGAGTCGTTTTCATGGTTTTCGAGGATGCTAAAGCCGATAGTGAGGTTAAAATCAAAATCCAAGATGGCGGCTGCGATAATTTTCGAATTGTTCATCATGGGAGTCGTTTTCATGGTTTTCGAGGATGCTAAAGCCGATAGTGAGGTTAAAATCCAAATCCAAGATGGCGGCTGCGATAATATTGGAATTGTTCATCATGGCAGTCGTTTTTATGGTTTTCGAGGTTGCTAAAGCCGATAGTGAGGTCAAAATCAAAATCCAAGATGGCGACTACAAAAATTTCAAAGTTTTCATCATGGGAGTCGTTTTCATGGTTTTCGAGGGTGCTAAAACCGATGGCGAGGTCAAAATGAGAATCCAATATGGCGGCTGCTATAATTTTCGAAATAATCATCATAGGAGTCGTTTTCATGGTTTTCGAGGATGCTAAAGCCGATAGTGAGGTCAAAATCAAAATCCAAGTTGGCGACTACAAAAATGCAGTGTTCGAGGGGCAGTAAGCGCGTACCGAACACAATAATATTTTAAATATCATATTTTTATCTAAACTGAAAAGTTTGTTTTGTTTGGTTTGGAATTGAAAAATTCTTTTTGTGATGGATAGTTTTTGTGTTTTCATGGTTTTCGAGGGTGCTAAAACCGATGGCTAGGTCAAAATGAGAATCCAAGATGGCGGCTGCTATAATTTTCGAATTGTTCATCAATTTCATTATGGGAGTCGTTTTCATGGTTTTCGAGGATGCTAAAACCGATGGTGAGGTCAAAATTAAAATCCAAAATGGCGGCTGCGATAATTTTCGAAATGTTCATCATGGGAGTCGTTTTCATGGTTTTCAAGGATGCTCAAACCGATAGTGAGGTCAAAATCAAAATCCAAGACGGCGGCTGCGATAATTTTCGAAATAATCATCATGGGGGTCGTTTTCATGGTTTTCGAGGGTGCTAAAACCGATGGCGAGGTTAAAATTAAAATCCAAGATGGCGGCTGCGATAATTTTCGAAATGTTCATCATGGGAGTCGTTTTCATGGTTTTCAAGGATGGTAAAGCCGATAGTGAGGTCAAAATCAAAATCCAAGATGGCGGCTGCGATATTTTTCGAAATGTTCATCATGGGAGTCGTTTTCATGGTTTTCGAGGGTGCTAAAACCGATGACGAGGTCAAAATGAGAATCCAATATGGCGGCTGCTATAATTTTCGAAATAATCATCATGGGAGTCGTTTTCATGGTTTTCGAGGATGCTAAAGCCCATAGTGAGGTTTAAATCCAAATCCAAGATGGCGGCTGCGATAATTTTCGAATTGTTCATCATGGGAGTCGTTTTCATGGTTTTCAAGGATGCTCAAACCGATAGTGAGGTCAAAATCAAAATCCAAGATGGCGGCTGCGATAATTTTCGAAATAATCATCATGGGGGTCGTTTTCATGGTTTTCGAGGGTGCTAAAACCGATGGCGAGGTCAAAATTAAAATCCAAGAAGGCGGCTGCGATAATTTTCGAAATGTTCATCATGGGAGTCGTTTTCATGGTTTTCAAGGATGGTTAAGCCGATAGCGAGGTCAAAATCAAAATCCAAGATGGCGGCTGCGATATTTTTCGAAATGTTCATCATGGGAGTCGTTTTCATGGTTTTCGAGGATGCTAAAGCCGATAATGAGGTCAAAATCAAAATCCAAGATGGCGGCTGCGATAATTTTCGAATTGTTCATCATGGGTGTCGTTTTCATGGTTTCCGAGGACGCTAAAGCCGATAGTGAGGATAAAATCCAAATCCAAGATGGCGGCTGCGATAATTTTCGAATTGTTCATCATGGGAGTCGTTTTCCTGGTTTTCGAGGATACTAAAGCCATTAGTGAGGTCAATATCAAAATCCAAGATGGCGACTGCAAAAAACTTCAAAGTTTTCATCATGGATGTCGTTTTTATGGTTTTCGAAGGTGCTTAAACCGATGGCGAGGTCAAAATGAGAATCCAAGATAGCGGCTGCGAAAATTTTCGAAATATTCGTCATGGGAGTCGTTTTCATGGTTTTCGAGGATGCTAAAGCCGATAGTGAGGTCAAAATCATAATCCAAGATGGCGGCTGCGATAATTTTCGAAATGATCATCATGGGAGTCGTTTTCATGGTTTTCGAGGATGCTAAAGCCGATAGTGAGGTCAAAATCAAAATCCAATATGGCGGCTGCGATAATTTTCGAATTGTTCATCAATTTCATCATCGAGGATGCTAAAGCCGATAGTGAGGTTAAAATCCAAATCCAAGATGGCGGCTGCGATAATTTTCGAAATGTGCATTATGGGAGTCGTTTTCATGGTTTTCGAGGATGCTAAAGCCAATAGTGAGGATAAAATCCAAATCCAAGATGGCGGCTGCGATAATTTTCGAATTGTTCATCATGGGAGTCGTTTTCATGGTATTTGAGGATGCTAAAGCCGATAGTGAGGTTAAAATCCAAATCCAAGATGGCGGCTGCGATGATTTTGGAATTGTTCATCATGGCAGTCGTTTTCATGGTTTTCGAGGATGCTAAAGCCGATAGTGACGTCAAAATCAAAATCCAATATGGCGGCTTCGATAATTTTCGAAATGTTCATCAATTTCATCATGGGACGTAACGAAGGTTGAATGGATGAAGCGTAACTCAGGGGTGACGACAAGCAAACTTACAAGTAACTCTCATGAGTAGGGCAAAAGTACTAAGCCTCTCCTTTTTGCCCCCCCCCTCCCAATCGTATCTTAGACACTAAGAGACCCGTGTTCTTTTTTTTTACGGATTCGTATAGAGGAGGCTCGGAAATTTAAAAAACATTTTTCAAAGTTGCACTTCTAAATTTTTAATAAGGTTTTAGATTGAATTAGGGGTTCTTAAGGGGTTTCAAAATCTTTTAAATGCTCCAACGGATTTTAAAATTCTTTTAACTATCCTAAGGATTTCTCAATTTTTTTTTTTTATTGAATTAATTATAAGGGTTTTCAGAATATTAAAAACATTTTATATAATTTAATCATTTACAAAATCTTTTAAGGACTATGGATTTTCCAATTCATTTAAAGATTCTTATGGATTCTCAAAATTTTATGAATGGTAAGAGATATTTCTTCAAAACGCGACCCCGCGAGCTGCTTGCAGCTCGCGCAACGCGCAAATACTAGTCATTATCTAAGCGCGATGGATCCACCCGAGAAGGCGATCGAGAAAGGATGTAACTATGCCGTGCTATATTCTGTCCCAGTGAGTGATGCACGTACTCATAGTCTTCATAATATTAATATTCTAGTTAGTTTCTTTGTTAATACGAACACTATTAACTCTTTGTTTGTAATAATGAAATTATTTTTTTAGTATTACGTGAGCAACTTGTTTGTTGAGATATTTTAATGATTTTGGCACGTGATTGGTCTAGGTCTACTCGTAAAACCTTTGTATCCTTTTGAATCATGTAATCGATCTGCGCATTTAGGAAATAATCAAGAATTAGTTGTGTTAGTAAGAATATTAAACAACGAACTTTTGAATTATTACAAAATGTGAAAATATCATTATTGTAAGTTATTAGACGTCTTCCGATCCGAGATGGTCGCCACTGGAGATCTTTTCTTCGGTAAAGGCTATCAGTTCTATGAGCACTGTAGCTTACCCATAATACCCATTGATACTTCAACTTTCAAATTTTACGAGCTATTTCGATGACTCTGATTCTTTGCCCAATATCCTTGTTCCGAATTTTATTCTGTAAAGAAACTCCGAGCCTAGCTCTTTCCACTGCTTGTTAAGTCACTCTTAGTCTCTCTAAAAGGCGAGCAGCCAACTACCACTTTCCAGAGCCGTATGTCTTCAGTGGCAACACACGCCTTTTTAAACACCCTTGTCTTGAGACACTGTGAGATACTCGACGAGAAGATATCACGTAGCTTCCCAAACACTGCCCTCAGAGTCGGGTTCTTAGGGCGACCTCTTTGTCGAAGTTGGACCTACCTAACTGAACAATCTGTCCAAGGTTAGTTTAATGGCCTACATTTTCAAGAGTATCCATTCCCAACAACAATCGTTAAGGGTGCCACATGGACATTTGACATGAATTTTGTCTTGTCCATGTTCTTTTTAAAGCCCACCTGTTGGGAAACGTTCGTGAGCAGTTTCGGAGAAACAATGTCTCCCTGTCTCACCCCTTTCTGCAATTGGATTGGTTTCGTGCTCTCTTCCTGAAGTAGGATGGATATGGTGCCGTTTCTAAATAAACACTCCAACTCTTAGATATACCAATAGTCGAAATGATATCGTTGGACTGCAATACTGCCCAGGTTTCTATTTAATCAAAGGCTTTCCTATATTCCACAAACGTTAGACTCCGATAATACTCCTCGGTCTTCTTTATTATCTGGCGGAGGGTGTGTATTTGGTGTATGAACTATGATACTAAAACCTTTTAGTAAACCGGCTTGTTAGGGGGATGTAAGTCACCAACCGGTATCTGTGGAGATCAAAAGGGGAGGCCTATGTTCAGCAGTGGACGTCCTATGGCTGAGATGATGATGATGATGAAGTCACCAAACCTGCGTTCGAGACGGTTAGTATTGACTCTCGAGAACAGCTTGTTGTATGCATGGGACAGAAGGGAGATTGTTCTATAATTCTTCAACAATGAGTATCACCCTTTTTAGGGTTCCGTAGCGAAATGGCAAAATACGGAAACCTTATAGATTCGTCCGTAAGTCCCAGCCACTTTTTACGAAAGTCTAAGAGCTATCCTGTTGAAACTTGGTAAGTAGAAGTATAATGTGAACCGCATTAAGATTTTCATACAAAAATAATAATAAAACTAATTTTGGGGGTTCCCCCCATACTTATAAATGAAACTCAAAATTTTTTTTTCACCAAACCCATACGTGTGGGGTGTCTATAGATAGGTCTTTAAAAATGATATTGAGGTTACTCACATCATTTTTGTCTAAACTGAACAGTTTGCGCGAGAGACACTTCCAAAGTGGCAATATGGCTGCTTTCAATATAAAATTCATAAACATTAAATATTTTTTTTATAATCAAAAGGGACTTATGTGATTTTTTTATTGACTGGGTAATCTTACAGAAAATATCAAAATACAACCAAATAGAGGCTTGAAATATACATCCGATGATATATAACACATAGATATACAACTTTGATTAATAAAAATAATAAACAAAAACCGAAATAAAAACTTTGACGGGCTCTCCTGTAAAAAAGTGACTTTTCGATTTGTGGCCGTTTTGAATTTAAGCAGCGAACTGTGCACTTTTCAATTCGCCTGTCACGTACTTGTGCACCTTGTAATCGCCTGTCATTTTTATATCAAAATTTACAATAAATAAACTACATGCTTTTAAATTTTTAAGCTTACAGGAACAAGTTTTTTTTTTTCATTTTTTTTTACACTTTCAAAATTAAATGGTCTGATGATGTGTACGGCTGACGCCTGCCAGGTCGTGGCTATTGCCCTTAGCATGCTATAAATCATAAGTGTAGGTACCAAATTTCCAATCTCACAGGAAGACCGTTAGTCGCAGGGTTCAGTAGCTCTCCAGCTACAAAGAGTAAAGTAACATAGAGGCAAAAAACGCAGGTTTCATAACATACGATGTGGGACTCCTTTCCACAAAAAAGAAAAAATATATTAAGAAGAAAAAGAATTACGTTGACAGTGAAAATTTGTGACGTTTTAAAAATTGTATTATATGTAATTATTGTTCGCAAAGTTACGCAGTTTTATTGTAAACCTTCTGATCCTCAACAACTGGTGACCCCGACAACTAAAAAATGTCGCAAGCCTTAATAATGTCCACACAATTGGAAGTCTTGACAAAACAGATGGAAAAACTATGCCTAGAAGTCGCCGAGTTACGTGGACGCTCAACTAATTGCTACAGACGCCCGTTCCGTTCCCGGTCGCGTTCACAGTCACGATCGAGAAAGGGGAACAAGCCTTCAGTCAGACCCGGCGATCCTACGTGGGAGTGCAGATTTCATTATCGCTTCGGTGACAAGGCAAGGCGTTGCGAATCACCCTGCTCTAGAAGGAAGAATGCTCAGCCGTCGTTAAACTAACTCCGACATCGACGGTGGCGGACGTCGGTGTTCCGTGTACTACCAACCGCCTTTGTGTTTTCGATCGCGATACCAGTGAACGTTTTCTTGTGGACACAGGCGCCGATATTTCGGTTTTAGCCGCTACAAGCAAAAGGAAAATGAAAACTGCCAGCGCGTACAGATTATATGCAGCTAACAATTCGCCCATAACAACGTACGGTCAAAAGACGCTCAGATTGAATCTTGGTCTTCGTCGCAGTTTTCTATGGCAGTTCGTCGTTGCTGATGTTAAAACCTCCATACTGGGAGCCGATTTTCTGCGTCATTTCAAACTGTTAGTAGATCTTCACAGAAAAAAACTCATCGACAATGTGACGGACTTATCGATCGACGCTTTCGAAACAACGGCCGGCGAAGAAACTGTACATGTCATTAGCTCCGATCAAGTTTACTACGAAATTTTGAAACAATATCCAGAGGTTCTTCGTCCAATGTCTCTGAAAGAACCAGCAAAACACGACGTAGTTCACCACATAGAAACAAACGGTCCTCCGCTTTTTGCCCGACCCCGCCCACTGCCTCCTGATAAGTACAAAGCTGCAAAAGAGGAGTTTGATAACATGCTAGAGATGGGCATCTGCAGACCTTCTAAGAGCCCATGGGCAAGTCCACTTCATATTGTGAAAAAGAAGGATGGCGGATTACGAGTTTGCGGTGACTATCGTAGGCTAAACGCAGTCACTCTGCCCGATCGGTACCCGATACCTCGTATTCAAGATTTTACTTACCAGCTACGAGACATGAAGATATTTTCGAAACTTGATCTTAAGATGGCATACTACTGGATACCAATGAAAGAAGAAGATGCACAGAAAACAGCAATTATTACACCGTTTGGTCTGTTTGAATTTAAATGTATGACGTTCGGATTACGTAATGCTAGCCAAACGTTCCAAAGATTTATGCATCAAGTACTCCGTGGTTTAAATAACTGCTTTTGCTACATAGACGATATTTTGCTCTATTCACAAACTGAAGAGGATCACAAACTTCTCTTACATCAAGTACTGGAACGTCTCAAGGAATACGGCGTCATGTTAAAAGTAGAAAAATGCGAGTTTGGTAAGGAAAAGATCAATTTCCTTGGCTACGAAGTGTCAAGAAACGGTATCAAACCTACAGGAGAACGAACTGAAGTTATTTCAAAGTATCCAAAACCGAACACTGTCGCTGAGTTACGTCGTTTCTTAGGCATGCTTAATTTTTACCGTAGCTGCTTACCCCGCCAAGCCGAATTACAAAGTGAACTCAACAAGTTCCTACATAACCGCAAACGCAACGATAAAACGCCAATCGAGTGGAACCCAGCTGCCGAAAAAGCTTTTGAAAGGTGCCGTCAAAGCATTTTAGAAGCTACAGAGCTGACACATCCAGTTCCCGGCTGTCCCCTGGCTATAATGACAGACGCATCGAACTACAGTCTTGGTGCTGTACTACATCAGAAAATTGATAACGCATGGAGACCTCTCGCTTATTTCTCAAAGGCGATGAGTATGACACAACAGCGATACAGTGTTTATGATCGCGAATTACTAGCGATATATTCATCTGCGAAGCATTTTCGAACGCTAATAGAAGGTGGCAACGTTACGGTGTTTACAGACCATAAACCACTTGCCCGTGCATTAATACGCCCGGCAAGCAGCAGTGACACACCGCGTCGAGAGCGACAACTACATTTTATCAGCCAGTTTTGCACCGATATTAAGTATGTGCAAGCAGACAACAACGCCGTAGCCGACGCCCTGTCACGCATAGAAGACATACAATGCCCCAATGTTATCGACTACAATAACTTAGCAAGCGAACAAGCAAATGATCCCATGCTTAAAGATTTAAAGAACCAATCTAACTTAAACTTCACTGACGTTACAATGCCTGGAATAAGTCGACCTATTACGTGTGAAACGTCGACTGGAACACCCCGACCATATCTACCGAAAACATATCGTTTTGTTGCATTTAAAGCACAACATGATTTATGTCATCCCGGTATCAGAACAACACGGAAGCATATGACATCAAAATTCTTTTGGCCGAACATGAACAAAGATGTCGGTAATTGGACCAGAGCGTGCATCGATTGTCAGCGAGCGAAAGTACATCGCCACGTTGTAACTCCACTAAGCGAGTTTCCAGTGTCTGAACGCTTTGAACACATACATATAGATATTGTCGGCCCTCTGCGAATGTCAAATGATTACCGCTACTGCGTGACCATCATAGATCGCTGCACCAAATGGCCTGAAGCAGTCCCGTTGCTTGACATAACAGCCGAAAATGTTGCTAAAGCCTTGTATGACAACTGGATAACTAGATTTGGATGTCCACTGCGTATTTCTACAGATCAAGGTCGTCAATTTGAATCTCAGCTTTTCCGATCACTAATGATGAAATTGGGCATAAATCGTATACGCACTACAGCATATCACCCACAGTCAAATGGGCAGATTGAAAGATGGCATCGAACCTTGAAGGCAGCACTAATGGCAAGAGGTGCCACCAATCGCTGGACAGAGGAACTACCCACTGTGCTATTAGGTCTACGCACAGCTTTACGCAATAATAATCTAAGCCCGGCAATGATGACCTACGGAGCAACACTTCGTCTGCCATCAGATTTCATCACGTCCACAGAAACAAACATTAATGAAAGCGAGTACGTACGCCGCCTTATGGAAACAATGTCAACGGTCAGAAGCGCGCCGCTCTCGAACAGCAATCATAAGTCATTCATTCATAAGGACCTTGCAACGTGCACACATGTTTTTGTAAGGAATGACACTGTTCGATCGCCGCTAACACCACCTTACGATGGACCGTATGAAGTAATCAAGCGCTACGACAAGTTCTTCAAAATTAAATTACCGCTACGTACTTCGGTGATATCGTTAGACAGACTCAAACCGGCTTACATGTTTAACGAGTCATGTCAGGTTGAGGACGACCAAGATCAAGGACCTCCTCAGCCTTACACCACCAGAGCCGGCAGAGCCGTGAAGCCTGTGGTGCGCTTCACTTAAGGGGGGAGTGATGTGGGACTCCTTTCCACAAAAAAGAAAAAATATATTAAGAAGAAAAAGAATTACGTTGACAGTGAAAATTTGTGACGTTTTAAAAATTGTATTATATGTCGGATCCGGTCAATAGTACGGACAGCAAACGAATCGTAAGCGCGCCATTTTGAGTATCACGTGGTCTGCGCGCGCTTATACAGAGTCGTGATGTTTCATCGGGGCGGCGAGGAGCGCATTCAGTGCCCGACCGCAGCAGTGTGAAGACATCCCGAAACTGTACTCGATTCGTTGTGCCCAGTATAAGTGTAGTGAGTGATTAAATTAAAATTGTGTTTGATTTAACTTGTGATTTAAAATTAAAATAACCAAGTGAACCGCACCCAGTGTATTTTCATTGCACGAGACCCAAACTGCCCACGTGATGCCTGAATCTGACGGAACAATACTGGTGGCTCCGACATCAGAAGTGGGATCAAATCGTGCTAATGAAATTACACGCGGGAACAGTGACAATAACAATCAGTGGAAGTTAGTTACTTTTTGAAATGCAAAACCAGCAAACTTTGAAAACGCAGCCAGTGAAAAACAAGTTTTTATTGCCGGAATTCGACCCCGACAAACCGGATTCCGATGCGCGGTCGTGGTGCGCCACCACCGACTTGTTTTAACGGATGTGCAGTGGAGGGATGCCAGCTTATTTTGACGCTGAGCAAGGCGCTAAAGGTGAAGCATCAACCTGGCTATCTCAAATAGCCTACAAAGGAATTTAAGGTACTTTTTACAACAAGATTTATTTCGCAAAGGTGGGTACCCTCATTAAAAAAAAAAATGAGTGGTGAAAAACCAAGTGATAAAGAAACATTACCCACGTTCGCCAGTCGTTTCATATCTGATGCGAAAAATGAACACTATCTGTGAATCATCGAAAACAAGTGACACCAAGCGAGGAAAAATAACGCCAATTAAGTGTTATAACTGTGCTAAAACGCCCATAAGCGTATTGAGTGCAGAAGTAAGGCGATGGATACGAAGGGAAGACCTACAGCATCAAGTCAAGTGACGCAGCAGCCGGCATCGAAGACCTTGGTGTGCTTCAAATGTGGCAAGCCAGGTCACATAGCCGTGCGCTGTACGAGCAGTAGTAGCGGCAGTGGCAACGGACCAGACCAAGGCGCAGCGCGACGCGTCGATGTCTGCATCGTGCAACCACCATCAGACACGTTCCAACACAGGTGAATCGTTTCATTTTTACTTACGCCTCTGGTGCCTTGTGTTCTTTATGTTGACTATCGCTGGTTAAGCGTTAGTGAGTTAATATAGCTGGTTAAGCTTTTTTTATTATTACTGTCTAAGTGATAGGATTTGTAACGCTGGTTAAGCGCTACAATGTTACGAACTGGTTAGTAGTGATGCATAGTGCTGGTTAAGTGCTGTGGATTTGGGGGGAGTGCCTGAGGTTCAAGTACCATTTTGAAGTAGAGATGTTGAGTTGAATGATAGTGTGGAATCTTAGGTCGGCTGGTCGGACCGTACCAGTAGCTATTTCGTAGCCGTAATCCGTATCTTATTGACATCTCGGTGTCCATAGAAGCGCGGTGTGCGGATGGCACTGGCGGAGGTCGTGTATTGTGCGTTCATGGTGAACGGTGTGAAACAAACAGAGGTTTGTTAGTGGGGCTAGTGTTAGCCACAGGCCACGAATTTGATTCCTGCTGTTTTGATTACAATATTGCTGCATTGTGATAATACAATTGCAAAGGTACTTGAATGCTCTGGGAATTCCGATCAGTCTTAATTAGATCCAAAGTTTAAGGGTCTGTTTAGAGTGATAAAGATTTTGAGATGGTGACCGTTACACATTGAAACCCTTGAATTCTAAGTGTACCTACAAACATTCCAACGGGTCATGTACCAGTCGAAGTTACCATAGATTCTGATTAAGTTGTGGTGAGAGGTCGAGTAAAACGGTCTATTGGCCGTCTTGTTTTCGACTGTACCAGTAGCCATTTCGTAGCCGTAATCCGTATCTTATTGACATCCCGGTGTCCATGGAAGCGCGGTGCGCGGGTGGCTCTGGCGGAGGTCGGGGTCTTGAGAGACCATAGTGTGTAGTCAGCGGGTGATGCACTCGGGCGATCCACGTGGTGGATGCGCACAGAAGTTCTGATCCATGCATTGGATGTGTGAAAGCAATGTGATTGCTGGTCGGCTAGAGAGCCGTGGCGTTAGAAGTTTTACTCGAAAGTTGAAGGTCACTGGAAAATCGGTAGTTTTTTGCAATAGAGTTGTGAAAGTAGATTCGAACGACTGTGGTACATGGCCCGGGGTAGTTGTTGGTGGCCCGGGGTGGTTGTTAGTGGCCTAGGGTAGTGATTGATGTATTTTCAATTGGCTATTCCCAATGTTTGATTTAGTTAAAGAGTATTGGTTTTAATGGTACAGTAGAGTTGAAATTTCCTTATTTTCACCAAAGAACTGAATATAGAGTTTGGTCAGGAATGACCGAGTGGAACAGTATTCTGTCGTGGACTATTTTGTGTTTCAGAGTGATTATTACACGAGGACGAGTGAAAAGAGTTGAAGGAGGCCTACATCAAGATGGTAGAAAGAGGCTGAAGAAGAAGAAGATCACACGAGGACGTGTTAATCGCAGGATGGCCGTGTCGGATCCGGTCAATAGTACGGACAGCAAACGAATCGTAAGCGCGCCATTTTGAGTATCACGTGGTCTGCGCGCGCTTATACAGAGTCGTGATGTTTCATCGGGGCGGCGAGGAGCGCATTCAGTGCCCGACCGCAGCAGTGTGAAGACATCCCGAAACTGTACTCGATTCGTTGTGCCCAGTATAAGTGTAGTGAGTGATTAAATTAAAATTGTGTTTGATTTAACTTGTGATTTAAAATTAAAATAACCAAGTGAACCGCACCCAGTGTATTTTCATTGCACGAGACCCAAACTGCCCACGTGATGCCTGAATCTGACGGAACAATACTGGTGGCTCCGACATATATGTAATTATTGTTCGCAAAGTTACGCAGTTTTATTGTAAACCTTCTGATCCTCAACAGTAGTATCTCTAAGTAGTCTGTGTTGATAACTATTGTAGCTTGACATAAAAATGTAGAAAACCGGAAGTCGCCACTGTCTTCGCGCTGCCAGCACTTTGAATTTTTTTTTTTTTCACTTATTACGTTAGTTTTATGGCACAATAATAAATCTAACAAACCTGCGGTCTTTGTTTACATCAAATATCAAAGATTTTAAAACGCTGTCAGAAATAAAAATTTTAGTTCCGTTTCAATCCGTTCTGGCCAAGCTGTTTTATCTCTATAGTAAAAAAATGGATCGCTAAATGTGTTGCTAAGAGCAAAACATGAAAACGGCTGGACCGATTCGGATAATTCTTTTTTTGTTGTGTTTGTAACCATCAGGACCAGGTTAATAAGGACTAAAATATTCTTTTTTTTTTAAACTTTCTGTTATGAAACGCATAATGTATGTTATTCGTCATCTGTTTTTCGTTCCAACTGAAGTATCATAAAGCGAACGTCTATTTGAAGAGCATTGACAGTAACGTCGATGGTCTAGAGGTTATACGATTGGATCGATATATTTAGGGTACAGGTTCGAATCTTAGGATACCATCCTCTTCGTTCTTTTTTTTTGTGATTGCTTTTTCGTTTGTTAAATATGCTGAATGAAATTGAAAAAAAAAAACGGATTTTTCTTAAACTACCTACTAATTTTTTGTTTTATTTTTGGGATGTTTAAATTATCAAATGATTTCTCTCGCCTTGGGTGAAGCGGAAAGGACTGTCGGATCACCGGACTTGACCAGAAAATACAAGCATGTAATTGTAAGACTACCACAGACCAATAACTTCTGATAGAACGACGTTTGTCGGGTCAGGTTTTTACTGTTTGCTTACTCGCCAGGAAATCAAACAAGAAATTTCGTTTACCATAAAGTTCTCGGACACAGATGTTTCGGGAGGTACAGTGGCGATCAAAATTCCATGCGTACGCTATCAAAGAAATTGCTTAACGTTTAGTGTGACTTATGACCTTCTACTTTCGAGATACACAATAATCCTTCAACTATTATGTTCATAATTTCAACGTCTAAATATGAGTCCAGTTGGCTCAGTGGTTTTGGCACTTAGGACATAAATGCGTTAGTCGAAAGAGGTGCGAGTTCAAATATCACGCAGCAGTTGATAGACTTTTTGTGGGTTTTTACTCGATTGTTAAAAATTATAATTTTTAACACACAAATTTTATTGCGTTTGTTTGGAATTTCCGTGTGTTTTTTCTTGTATTTGTTGGTTAGTGTCGTGTGATTTAATATAATTATAACGGTATTGTTAAATATTCTCAAAATGCAAGCAAAAATTAATATAAACACAAAAATAATACTTAATTCAATAACTAATATATAACTTATTTAAAAATAAATAAGCGTTAAAACAAAATAAAAATAAATAAGTTATTTATTAAAAATATTATCATAATATCAACTGACATTTCAAAAGTTAAGATTCGAACTCAAACTTCATTGATCGTGAACCCACGCTATCGGCACAATCATATTGTTAGATCATTACTAATGAAAGCAATGCAATGGTCACCATCTGTTTTTGTTAGTCAAATATTTTTACTCGTTTCGTTAGTCTATTACTACTTATTGTCATTTTATTTCGTTTTAAATTTTTACTAATGATGATAATTTATTACCTACAGGGTTTATAATAAAAAAAAAACATGTAATAACAATTTATGTATTAATATATTTTAGTTGAAATTATTATAATTCTATGTTTAAAGTTATAAAACTGCTAAAATTATGAATATTATTACTCGACCTGGATATAATGTGAAATAGATGTCGAAATCATAGACGCATTTTTTTTAATTAAACAAAATTATTAAAATTAATATAAGTAATATAAAACAATAAATAAGAAAATTTAAAAATTCAAAATAAAACATTATTATTCTCTTCAAATTAAAATAAGTGGTTTTAACAAGGGTAACTTATGTATTATTATAAGCTAATTAGCAATTACAGGGTATTTTTATACATTGCGGACATTTTTAACAAAGTTATCATTATTAAAGCCGTTTATTTGGAAACAGTACCAAGGCACCGCGGCCATGAAACGCAAAGGGCCAGTGGCCGTTTTGCGTTCCAGTGCCGCAAAACCGAGGAAGGCGAGCTCGCTATTTGGGTCATCCCGACTCGGACATGTTAGGTAGGCCCTGGAACACAAAAGAGCAGTTGCCTTTTGCCTTCCAGGTCCGCAAGAACGAGCGAAGTGAGCTCGTGACTTGGGTTATTCTGACTCAGACAGATTATCTTAGGCCCTGGAATGCAAAGGGCCAATTGACCTTTACGCTCAAGACACATTTCCATAATATAACTTTTTTTCACTAAATTGAATTTGGTGAAACTGAAGAAACTTGTTATGCTCAATAACAAAAATTTTTTGACACCGCGGTACTGGAACGCAAAGGGCAACTGGCCCTTTGCGCTCCAGGGCTGCTATGCTAAAAGGCGATTATTTTGTAACAGTAACGGGGCATAGCGGCCCTGGAACGCAAAGGGCCAGTTGCCCTTTGCGTTCCAGTACCGCGGTGTAAGTTTCTTCAGTTTCACCAAATTCGATTTAGTGAAATAAAGTGATATAATGGAAATGTGTTCTACTTCTGAAATAGAACCACGGTATAAAATATCCAAACTACATAAAAAAATACCCTGTTACAAGTTATTGAGGTAAGTTTAAGGATCGTTTTCTTTACGAAAAGATGTTTGAAACCATACCTCAATTGTTAATCCTTGAATAATAAGTTATCAAAAATGATGTTTACGTTTTCAGTCTATTTACAATAAATAAACAAAATTCATATCAATAAAAGGTCCTCGAGACAATCTTAACGTTTTTTTTTTATTCCTTTAAACATAACAGTTTTTAGTTGATAGTCGTAGTAGCCTTCAATGTTGAGTACACGATGAACGGTTATTAATTTTGTGTTGAATTAGTTATATGGAAACCATTTTCCTTCGTATTCATTCAACATTCCCGGACGTCCCTGACGTCCCTGTTTATTCTTAAGAACTCATCTCATCATCATGCCATATCTCATCCCACAGACTCATAGTATTTCGTCACTGGAACAAAACATAGAATACTATTATATTTTTTATGCAAAAACAGCTGTTGATCTATTTTACTACTAAGAAAAAACTTTAAAACCACATACTAAGTATCAATCACTTTTTTTACTTTTAAACAAATACTTTTGAGTAGGGAACCTTATTTATAAAAATATAATTATTAACATGTGGAATGATCAAAATTTAAATGTTAATACTCACACTTAATCATATAATATAAAGAATCATATAATAAAAATAATATAAAGCTCGATTACCACTCACTCACTGACTGACTCACTGATTGACATCATTGTTCTCCCAGATGGTGAAGGGGGAGGTGGGTATATTTTGACAGATTCGTAAACAAGTAACTCTGGTGAGTATGGGAAAAATCCCAAACCTCCCCTTTTCACCCCCCCTCTCCCCCCTCCCCATCGTATCTCGGAAACTAAGAGACCTGTGTTTTGTTTTTTTACGGATTCGTATAGAGGAGGCTCGGAAAAGTAAAAACGATTTTTCAAAGTCCCCCCCCCTTTCCCCCTTCTCCCCCCTTTAGGCGGATCTCGGAAGTTAACAGACTTGCAACGTTTCTTTTTTCAGATTCATATCAAGGGGCCCAGAGTTGGTCAAAATCATTTCTCAAAACTCCCCCCTCTCCCCCTCTTCACCCCTCCCCCCATCGTATCTCGGAAACTAAGAGACCCGTGTTTTGTTTTTTTACGGATTCGTATAGAGGAGGCTCGGAAAAGTAAAAACCATTTTCAAAGTTCCTCCCCCCTTGCCCCCCTTCTCCCCCCTTTAGGCGGATCTCGGAAGTTAACAGACTTGCAACATTTTTTTTTTCAGATTCATATCAAGGGGCCCAGAGTATGTCACAATCATTTTTCAAAACTCTCCCCTCTCCCCCTCTTCACCCCTCCCCCCATAGCGGTAAAGCGAAGCGCAGCGTAGCGTAGGGATAAGGTCATGATTAGCTTTCCGGTGGTAGGTAGGTCCCGAGTGGAGCGAACCTGCGAGACCGAGTGGAGCGAAGGGGGGAGGTGGCGAGCGAAGCGAGCCGGCGACCCCCGTAGCGTAACGAAGGTTGAGTGGGTGAAGCGCAACTCGGGGGTGACGACATGCAAACTTACAAGTAACTCTTATGAGTAAGGCAAAATAACCAAGCCTCCCCTTTTTGGCCTTCCCCCCCCCTCCCAATCGTATCTCAGAAACTAAGAGACCCGTGTTTTGTTTTATTACGGATTCATATAGAGGAGGCTCAGAAAAGTAAAAAGCATTTTTCCAAGTTGCCCCTTTGACCATGATTCATATCAAGGGGCCCAGAGTTGCTCAAAATCATTTTTCAAAACTCACACCTCTCCCCCCCCTTCACCCCTCCCCCCATAGTATCTCAGAAACTAGGTAGCGGAAAAGCGAAGCGTAGCGTAGCGTAGGGATATGGTCACGATAGATTTCCGGTGGTAGGTAGGTGCTGAGTGGAGCGAACCTGCGAGACCGAGTGGAGCGAAGGGGGGAGGTGGCGAGCGAAGCGAGCCGGCGACCTCCGTAGCGTAACGAAGGTTGAGTGGGTAAAGCTTAACTCGGGGGCGACGACAAGCAAACTTACAAGTAACTCTCATGAGTTGGGCAAAAGTACCAAGACTCCCGTTTTTGGCCTCCCCCCCCCCCTCCCAATCGTATCTCAGAAACTAAGAGACCCGTGTTCTGTTTTATTACGGATTCGTATAGAGGAGGCTCGGAAAAGTAAAAAGCATTTTTCAAAGTTGCCCCTTTGACCCCCTTCTCCCCCCTTTAGACGGATTTCGGAAGATAACAGACTTTTCACACTTTTTTTTTCAGATTCATATCAAGGGGCCCAGAGTTGCTCAAAATCATTTTTCAAAACTCACACCTCTCCCCCCCCCTTCACCCCTCCCCCCATAGTATCTCAGAAACTAGGTAGCGGAAAAGCGAAGCGTAGCGTAGCGTAGGGATAAGGTCACGATAGATTTCCGGTGGTAGGTAGGTGCTGAGTGGAGCGAACCTGCGAGACCGAGTGGAGCGAAGGGGGGAGGTGGCGAGCGAAGCGAGCCGGCGACCTCCGTAGCGTAACGAAGGTTGAGTGGGTAAAGCTTAACTCGGGGGCGACGACAAGCAAACTTACAAGTAACTCTCATGAGTAGGGCAAAAGTACCAAGACTCCCGTTTTTGGCCTCCCCCCCCCTCCCAATCGTATCTCAGAAACTAAGAGACCCGTGTTCTGTTTTTTACGGATTCGTATAGAGGAGGCTCGGAAAAGTAAAAACCATTATTCAAAGTCCCCCCCCCCCCTTGCCCACCTTCTACCCCTTTAGGCGGATCTCGGAAGTAAACAGACTTTTAACATTTTTTTTTTCAGATTCATATCAAGGGGCCCAGAGTTGGTCAAAATCATTTTTCAAAACTCCCCCTTCTCCTCCTCTTCACCCCTACCCCCATCGTATCTCCGAAACTAGGTAGCGGTAAAGCGAAGCGTTGCATAAGGATAAGGTCACGGTAGCTTTCCGGTGGTAGGTAGGTCCTGAGTGGAGCGAACCTGCGAGACCGAGCGTAGCGAAGGGGTGAGGTGGCGAGCGAAGCGAGCCGGCGACCTACGTAGCGTAACGAAAGTGGAGTGGGTGAAGCGTAACTGAGGGGTGACGACAAGCAAACTTACAAGTAACTCTCAAGAGAAGGGCAAAAGTACCAAGCCTCCCCTTTTTGGCCTCCCCCCCCCCCTCCCAATCGTATCTCAGAAACTAAGAGACCCGTGTTCAGTTTTCGAGGATGCTACAGCCGATAGAGAGGTCAAAATCAAAATCCAATATGGCGGCTGCGATATTTTTAAATGTTCATCATGGTAGTCGTTTCCATGGTTTTCGAGGGTGCTAAAACCGATGGCGAGGTCAAAATGAGAATCCAAGATGGCGGCTGCTATAATTTTCGAATTGTTCATCAATTTCATCATGGGAGTCGTTTTCATTGTTTTCGAGGATGCTAAAGCCGATAGTGAGGTCAAAATCAAAATCAAAGATGGCGGCTTCGATAATTTTTGAAATGTTCATCATGGGAGTCGTTTTCATGGTTTCCGAGGATGCTAAAGCCGATACTGAGGTCAAGATTAAAATCCAAGATGGCGGCTGCGACAATTTTTGAATTGTTCATCATGGGAGTCGTTTTCATGGTTTTCGAAGATGCTAAAGCCGATAGTGGGGTCAAAATCAAAATCCAATATGGCGGCTGCGATAATTTTCGAATTGTTCATCATGGGAGCTGACGTTTTCATGGTTTTCGAGGATGCTAAAGCCGATTCTGAGGTTAAAATCCAAATTTAAGATGGCAGCTGCGATTATTTTTTAAATGTTCATCATGGGAGTCGTTTCCATGGTTTTCGAGGGTGCTAAAACCGATGGCAAAGTCAAATTGAGAATCCAAGATGGCGGCTGCGATAATTTTCGAATTATTCATCAATTTCACCATGGAAATCGTTTTCATGGTTTTCGAGGATGCTAAAGCCGATAGTGAGGTCAAAATCAAAATCCAGGATGGCGGCTTCGATAATTTTCGAAATGTTCAACATGGGGGTCGTTTTCATGGTTTTCGAGGGTGCTAAAACCGATGGCGAGGTCAAAATGAGAATCAAAGATGGCGGCTGCAATAATTTTCGAAATGTTCATTTACGGAGTTGTTACCATGGTTTTCGAGGATGCTAAAGCCGATAGTGAGGTCAAACTCAGTATCCAAGATGGCGACTGCAAAAAATTGAAAGTTTTCATCATGGATGTCGTTTTCATAGTTTTCAAGGATGCTAAAGCCGATAGTAAGGTCAAACTCAAAATTCAAGATGGCGACTGCAAAAAATTCAAAGTTTTCATCATGGGAGTCGTCTTCATGGTTTTCGAGGATGCTAAAGCCGATAGGAGGTTGATATATAATTTTTGAATTGTTCATCATGGGTGTCGTTTTCATGGTTTTCGAGGGTGCTAAGTGCTAAAGCCGATAGTGAGGTTAAAATCCAAATCCAACATGGCGGCTGCGATAATTTTCGAATAATTGTTCATCATGGGAGTCGTTTTCATGGTTTTCGAGGGTGCTAAAACCGATGGCGAGGTCAAAATGAGAATCCAAGATGGCGGCTGCTATAATTTTCGAATTGTTCACAATTTTTATGGTTTTCGAGGATGCTAAAGCCGATAGTGAGGTCAAACTCAAAATCCAAGATGGCGACTGCAAAAAAATTCAAAGTTTTTATCATGGATGTCGTTTTCATGATTTTCGAGAATGCTAAAACCGATGGCGAGGTTAAAATGAGAATCCAAGATGGCGGCTGCGATAATTTTCGAATTGTTCATCATGGGAGTCGTTTTCATGGTTTTCGAGGATGCTAAAGCCGATAGTGAGGTCAAAATCAAAATCCAAGATGGCGGCTACGATAATTTTCAAATTGTTCATCATGGGAGTCGTTTCCATGGTTTTCAAGGATGCTAAAGCCGATAGTGAGGTTTAAATACAAATCCAAGATAGCGGCTGCGATAATTTTCGAATTGTTCATTATGGGAGTCGTTTTCATGGTTTTCGAGGATGCTAAAGCCGATAGTGAGGTTAAAATCCAAATCCAAGATGGCGGCTGCGATAATTTTGGAATTGTTCATCATGACTGTTTTCATGTTTTTCGAGGATGCTAAAGCCGATAGTGAGGTCAAAATCAAAATCCAAGATGGCGACTGCAAAAAACTTCAAAGTTTTCATCATGGATGTCGTTTTCATCGTTTTCGAGGGTGCTTAAACCGATGGCGATGTCAAAATGAGAATCCAAGATGGCGGCTGCGATAATTTTCGAAATGTTCATCATGGGAGTTGTTTCCATGGTTTTCGAGGATGCTAAAGCCGATAGTGACGTCAAAATCAAAATTTAAGATGTGGACTTCAAAAAATGCAGTGTTCGAGGGGCAGTAAGCGCGTACCTAATACAATATTTTTTTAAATATCATAATTTTTTATCTAAACTGAAAAGTTTGTATTGCTTGGTTTGGAATTGAAAAATTCTTTTTGTGATGGATAGTTTTTGTGTTTTCATCATGGGTGTAGTTTTCATGGTTTTTGAGGGTGTTAAAACCGATAGTGAGGTCAAAATCAAAATCCAAGATGGCGGCTGCGATAATTTTCGAAATGTTCATCATGGGAGTCGTTTTCATGTTATTCGAGGGTGCTAAAACCGATGGCGAGGTCAAAATGAGAATCAAAGATGGCGGTTGTTATAATTTTCGAAATGTTCATCAATTTCATCATGGGAGTCGTTTTCATGGTTTTCGAGGATGCTAAAGCCGATAATGAGGTCAAAATCAAAATCCAAGATGGCGGCTGCGATAATTTTCGAATTGTTCATCATGGGTGTCGTTTTCATGGTTTCCGAGGACGCTAAAGCCGATAGTGAGGATAAAATCCAAATCCAAGATGGCGGCTGCGATAATTTTCGAATTGTTCATCATGGGAGTCGTTTTCCTGGTTTTCGAGGATACTAAAGCCATTAGTGAGGTCAATATCAAAATCCAAGATGGCGACTGCAAAAAACTTCAAAGTTTTCATCATGGATGTCGTTTTTATGGTTTTCGAAGGTGCTTAAACCGATGGCGAGGTCAAAATGAGAATCCAAGATAGCGGCTGCGATAATTTTCGAAATATTCGTCATGGGAGTCGTTTTCATGGTTTTCGAGGATGCTAATGCCGATAGTGAGGTCAAAATCATAATCCAAGATGGCGGCTGCGATAATTTTCGAAAAGATCATCATGGGAGTCGTTTTCATGGTTTCCGAGGATGCTAAAGCCGATAGTGAGGTCAAAATCAAAATCCAATATGGCGGCTGCGATAATTTTCGAATTGTTCATCATGGATATCGTTTTCATGGTTTTCGAGGGTGCTTGAACCGATGGCGAGGTCAAAATGAGAATCCAAGATGGCGGCTCCGATAATTTTCGAAATGATCATCATGGGAGTCGTTTTCATGGTTTTGGAGGATGCTAAAGCCAATAGTGAGGTTAAAATCAAAATCCAAAATGGCGGCTGCGATAATTTTCGAATTGTTCATCATGGGAGTCGTTTTCATGGTTTTCGAGAGTGTTAAAATCGATGGCGAGGTCAAAATGAGAATCCAAGATGGCGGCTGCTATAGTTTTCGAATTGTTCATCAATTTCATCATGGGAGTCGTTTTCATGGTTTTGGAGGATGCTAAAGCCGATAGTGAGGTTAAAATCAAAATTCAAGATGGCGGCTGCGATAATTTTCGAAATGTTCATCATGGGAGTCGTTTTCATGGTTTTCGAGGATGCTTCAGCCGATAGTGAGGTCAAAATCCAAATCCAAGATGGCGGCTGCGATAATTTTCGAATTGTTTATCATGGGAGTCGTTTTCATGGTTTTCGAAGATACTACAGCCGATTGTGAGGTCAAAATCAAAACCCAAGATGGCGGCTGCGATAATTTTCGAATTGTTCATCAATTTCATCATGGGTGTCGTTTTCATGGTTTTCGAGGATGCTAAAGCCAATAGTGAGGTTTAAATACAAATCCATGATGGCGGCAGCCATAATTTTCGAATTGTTCATCGTGGGAGTTGTTTTCAAGGTTTTCGAGGATGCTAAAGCCGATAGTGAGGTCAAAATAAAATCCAAGATGGCGGCTTCGATAATTTTCGATATGTTCATCAATTTCATCATGGGACGTAACGAAGGTTGAGTGGGTGAAGCGTAACTCAGGGGTGACGACAAGCAAACTAACAAGTAACTCTCATGAGTAGGGCAAAAGTACTTAGCCACTCGTTTGTGGCCTCCCCCCTCCAAATCGTATCTCAGAAACTAAGAGGCCGATGTTCTGTTTTTTTACGGATTCGTATAGAGGTGGCTCGGAAAAGAAAAAACCATTTTTTCAAAGTTCCCCCTCTTGACCCCCTTCTCCCCCCTTTAGGCGGATCTCAGAAGAGACTCATCATTTTTTTTTCAGATTCTTATAAAGGGGCCCAAAGTATGTCAAAATCATTTTTCAAAACTCACCCCTCTCCCCGCCTTCACCCCTCCCCTCATCGTATCTCGGAAACTTGGTAGCGGTAAAGCGAAGCGTAGCGTAGCGTAGGGATAAGGTCACGATAGCTTTCCGGTGGAAGGTATAGGTCCTGAGTTGAGCGAACCTGCGAGGTGGCGAGCGAAGCGAGCCGGTGACCTCTGTAGCGTAAGTATGACCGATTGTGAGGTCAAAATCAAAATCCAAGATGCAGACTGCAAAAAATTCAAAGTTTTCATCATGGATGTCGTTTTCATGGTTTTCGAGGGTGCTGAAACCGATGGCGAGGTCAAAATGAGAATCCAAGATGGCGGCTGCGATAATTTTCGAATTGTTCATCATGAGAGTCGTTTTCATGGTTTTCGAGGATGCTAAAGCCGATAGTGGGGTCAAAATCAAAATCCAAGATGGCGGCTTAGATAATTTTCGAAATGTTCATCATGGAAGTCGTTTTCAAGGTTTTCCAGGATGACAAAGCTGATAGTGAGGTCAAAATCAAAATCCAAGATGGTGACTGCAAAAAATTACAAAGTTTTAATGATGGATGTCGTTTTCATAGTTTTCGAGGTTGCTAAAACCGATGGCGAGGTCAAAATGAGAATCCAAAATGGCCTCTGCGATAATTTTCGAATTGTTCATCATGGGAGTCATTTTCATGGTATTCGAGGGTGCTAAAATCAATGGCGAGGTCAAAATGAGAATCCAAGATGGCGGCTGCTATAATTTTCGAATCGTTCATCAATTTCATAATGGGAGTCGTTTTCATGGTTTTCGAGGATGCTAAAGGCGATAGTGAGGTCAAAATCAAAATCCAAGATGGCGGCTTCGATAATTTTCGAAATGTTCATCAATTTCATCATGGGACGTAACGAAGGTTGAGTGGATGAAGCGTAACTCAGGGGTGACGACAAGCAAACTAACAAGTAACTCTCATGAGTAGGGCAAAAGTACTAAGCCTCTCCTTTTTGGCTCCCCCCCCCCTCCCAATCGTATCTCAGACACTAAGAGACCCGTGTTCTTTTTTTTACGGATTCGTATAGAGGAGGCTCGGAAAAGTAAAAACCATTTTTCAAAGTTGCCCCTTAATAAGGTTTTAGATTGGATTAGGGGGTTCTTAAGGGGTATCAAATTTTTTAAAGTGCTCTAACGGATTTTAAAATTCTTTTGACTATCCTAAGGAATTCTCAATTTAGTTTGTATTTTTTTAATTTTGTTTCTTTTTTTTATTGAATTAGATACAAGGGTTTTCAGAATATTAAAAATATTTTACATATTTACAATTTACAAAATCTTTTAAGGACTATGGATTTTCCAATTCATTTAAAGATTCATATGGATTCTCAATTATTATATTATATAAAGCTCGATTACCACTCACTCACTCACTGACTCACTGATTGACACAATTGTTCTCCCAGATGGTGAAGGGGGAGGTGGGTATATTTTGACAGATTCGTAAACAAGTAACTCTCGTGAGTATGGGAAAAATCCCAAACCTCCCCTTTTCGCCCCCCCTCTCCCCCCTCCCCATGGTATCTCGGAAACTAATAGACCCGTGTTTTGTTTTTTTACGGATTCGTATAGAGGAGGCTCGGAAAAGTAAAAAACATTTTTCAAAGTTTGTCCCCCTTCTCCCCCTTCTCCCACCTTTAGGCGGATCTCGGAAGTTAACAGACTTGCAACATTTTTTTTTTCAGATTCATATCAAGGGGCCCAGAGTTGATCAAAATCATTTTTCAAAACTCCCCTCTCTCCCCCTCTTCACCCCTCCCCCCTTCGTATCTCGGAAACTAAGAGACCCGTGTTTTGTTTTTTTACGGATTCGTATAGAGGAGGTCCGGAAAAGTAAAAGCCGTTTTTCAAAGTCTCCCCCCCCTTGGCTCCCTTCTCCCCCTTCAGGCGGATCTCGGAAGTTAACAGACTTGCAACATTTTTTTTTTCACATTCATATCAAGGTGCCCAGAGTAAGTCAAAATCATTTTTCAAAACTCCCCCCTCTCCCCCTCTTTACCCCTCCCCCCATCGTAACTCGGAAAAACTAGGTAGCGGTAAAGCGAAGCGTAGCGTAGCGTAGGGATGTGGCTACGATAGCTTTCCGGTGGTAGGTAGGTCCTGAGTGGAGCGAACCTGCGAGACCGAGTGGAGCGAAGGGGGGAGGTGGCGAGCGAAGCGAGCCGGCGACCCCCGTAGCGTAACGAAGGTTGAGTGGGTGAAGCGTAACTCGGGGGTGACGACAAGCAAACTTACAAGTAACTCTCATGAGTAGGGCAAAAGTACCAAGCCTCCCCTTTTTGGCCTCCCCCCCCATCGCAATCGTATCTCAGAAACTAAGAGACCCGTGTTCTACTTTTTTACGGTTTCGTATAGAGTTGTCTTGTCCCCCTTCTCCCCCATTTTGGCGGATCTCGGAAGTTAACAGACTTGCAACATGTTTTTTTTTTCAGATTCATATCAAGGGGCCCAGAGTTAGTCAAAATCATTTTTCAAAACTCCCCCCTCTATTCACCCCTCCACCCATCGTATCTCGGAAAAATTATGTAGCGGTAAAGCGAAGCGTAGGGATGAGGACACGATAGCTTTCCAGTGGTAGGTAGGTCCTGAGTGGAGCGAACCTGCGAGACCGAGTGGAGCGAAGGGGGAGGTGGCGAGTAGGGCAAAAGTACCAAGCCTCCCCTTTTTGGCCTCACCCCCCCTCCCAATCGTATCTAAAAAACTAAGAGTGTTCGGTTTTTTCGGATTCGTATAGAAGAGGCTCGGAAAAGAAAAAAACATTTTTTTCAAAGTTCCCCCTCTTGACCCCCTTTTCCCCCCTTTAGGCGGATCTCAGAAGGGACATGGAACATATTTTTTTTTTTCAGATTCGTATCAAGGGGCCCAGAGTATGTCAAAATCATTTTTCAAAACTCACCCCACTCCCCCCCTTCACGCCTCCCCCCATCGTATCTCGGAATCCAAGATGGCCTCTGCGATAATTTTCGAATTGTTCATCATGGGAGTCGTTTTCATGGTATTCGAGGGAGCTAAAGCCGATAGTGAGGTTTAAATCAAAATCCAAGATGGCGGCTGCGATAATTTTCGAATTGTTCATCATGGGAGTCGTTTTCATGGTTTTCGAGGATGCTAAAGCCGATAGTGAGGTTAAAATCAAAATCCAAGATGGCGGCTGCGATAATTTTCGAATTGTTCATCATGGGAGTCGTTTTCATGGTTTTCGAGGATGCTAAAGCCGATAGTGAGGTTAAAATCCAAATCCAAGATGGCGGCTGCGATAATATTGGAATTGTTCATCATGGCAGTCGTTTTTATGGTTTTCGAGGTTGCTAAAGCCGATAGTGAGGTCAAAATCAAAATCCAAGATGGCGACTACAAAAATTTCAAAGTTTTCATCATGGGAGTCGTTTTCATGGTTTTCGAGGGTGCTAAAACCGATGGCGAGGTCAAAATGAGAATCCAATATGGCGGCTGCTATAATTTTCGAAATAATCATCATAGGAGTCGTTTTCATGGTTTTCGAGGATGCTAAAGCCGATAGTGAGGTCAAAATCAAAATCCAAGTTGGCGACTACAAAAATGCAGTGTTCGAGGGGCAGTAAGCGCGTACCGAACACAATAATATTTTAAATATCATATTTTTATCTAAACTGAAAAGTTTGTTTTGTTTGGTTTGGAATTGAAAAATTCTTTTTGTGATGGATAGTTTTTGTGTTTTCATGGTTTTCGAGGGTGCTAAAACCGATGGCTAGGTCAAAATGAGAATCCAAGATGGCGGCTGCTATAATTTTCGAATTGTTCATCAATTTCATTATGGGAGTCGTTTTCATGGTTTTCGAGGATGCTAAAACCGATGGTGAGGTCAAAATTAAAATCCAAAATGGCGGCTGCGATAATTTTCGAAATGTTCATCATGGGAGTCGTTTTCATGGTTTTCAAGGATGCTCAAACCGATAGTGAGGTCAAAATCAAAATCCAAGACGGCGGCTGCGATAATTTTCGAAATAATCATCATGGGGGTCGTTTTCATGGTTTTCGAGGGTGCTAAAACCGATGGCGAGGTTAAAATTAAAATCCAAGATGGCGGCTGCGATAATTTTCGAAATGTTCATCATGGGAGTCGTTTTCATGGTTTTCAAGGATGGTAAAGCCGATAGTGAGGTCAAAATCAAAATCCAAGATGGCGGCTGCGATATTTTTCGAAATGTTCATCATGGGAGTCGTTTTCATGGTTTTCGAGGGTGCTAAAACCGATGACGAGGTCAAAATGAGAATCCAATATGGCGGCTGCTATAATTTTCGAAATAATCATCATGGGAGTCGTTTTCATGGTTTTCGAGGATGCTAAAGCCCATAGTGAGGTTTAAATCCAAATCCAAGATGGCGGCTGCGATAATTTTCGAATTGTTCATCATGGGAGTCGTTTTCATGGTTTTCAAGGATGCTCAAACCGATAGTGAGGTCAAAATCAAAATCCAAGATGGCGGCTGCGATAATTTTCGAAATAATCATCATGGGGGTCGTTTTCATGGTTTTCGAGGGTGCTAAAACCGATGGCGAGGTCAAAATTAAAATCCAAGAAGGCGGCTGCGATAATTTTCGAAATGTTCATCATGGGAGTCGTTTTCATGGTTTTCAAGGATGGTTAAGCCGATAGCGAGGTCAAAATCAAAATCCAAGATGGCGGCTGCGATATTTTTCGAAATGTTCATCATGGGAGTCGTTTTCATGGTTTTCGAGGATGCTAAAGCCGATAATGAGGTCAAAATCAAAATCCAAGATGGCGGCTGCGATAATTTTCGAATTGTTCATCATGGGTGTCGTTTTCATGGTTTCCGAGGACGCTAAAGCCGATAGTGAGGATAAAATCCAAATCCAAGATGGCGGCTGCGATAATTTTCGAATTGTTCATCATGGGAGTCGTTTTCCTGGTTTTCGAGGATACTAAAGCCATTAGTGAGGTCAATATCAAAATCCAAGATGGCGACTGCAAAAAACTTCAAAGTTTTCATCATGGATGTCGTTTTTATGGTTTTCGAAGGTGCTTAAACCGATGGCGAGGTCAAAATGAGAATCCAAGATAGCGGCTGCGAAAATTTTCGAAATATTCGTCATGGGAGTCGTTTTCATGGTTTTCGAGGATGCTAAAGCCGATAGTGAGGTCAAAATCATAATCCAAGATGGCGGCTGCGATAATTTTCGAAATGATCATCATGGGAGTCGTTTTCATGGTTTTCGAGGATGCTAAAGCCGATAGTGAGGTCAAAATCAAAATCCAATATGGCGGCTGCGATAATTTTCGAATTGTTCATCAATTTCATCATCGAGGATGCTAAAGCCGATAGTGAGGTTAAAATCCAAATCCAAGATGGCGGCTGCGATAATTTTCGAAATGTGCATTATGGGAGTCGTTTTCATGGTTTTCGAGGATGCTAAAGCCAATAGTGAGGATAAAATCCAAATCCAAGATGGCGGCTGCGATAATTTTCGAATTGTTCATCATGGGAGTCGTTTTCATGGTATTTGAGGATGCTAAAGCCGATAGTGAGGTTAAAATCCAAATCCAAGATGGCGGCTGCGATGATTTTGGAATTGTTCATCATGGCAGTCGTTTTCATGGTTTTCGAGGATGCTAAAGCCGATAGTGACGTCAAAATCAAAATCCAATATGGCGGCTTCGATAATTTTCGAAATGTTCATCAATTTCATCATGGGACGTAACGAAGGTTGAATGGATGAAGCGTAACTCAGGGGTGACGACAAGCAAACTTACAAGTAACTCTCATGAGTAGGGCAAAAGTACTAAGCCTCTCCTTTTTGCCCCCCCCCTCCCAATCGTATCTTAGACACTAAGAGACCCGTGTTCTTTTTTTTTACGGATTCGTATAGAGGAGGCTCGGAAATTTAAAAAACATTTTTCAAAGTTGCACTTCTAAATTTTTAATAAGGTTTTAGATTGAATTAGGGGTTCTTAAGGGGTTTCAAAATCTTTTAAATGCTCCAACGGATTTTAAAATTCTTTTAACTATCCTAAGGATTTCTCAATTTTTTTTTTTTATTGAATTAATTATAAGGGTTTTCAGAATATTAAAAACATTTTATATAATTTAATCATTTACAAAATCTTTTAAGGACTATGGATTTTCCAATTCATTTAAAGATTCTTATGGATTCTCAAAATTTTATGAATGGTAAGAGATATTTCTTCAAAACGCGACCCCGCGAGCTGCTTGCAGCTCGCGCAACGCGCAAATACTAGTCATTATCTAAGCGCGATGGATCCACCCGAGAAGGCGATCGAGAAAGGATGTAACTATGCCGTGCTATATTCTGTCCCAGTGAGTGATGCACGTACTCATAGTCTTCATAATATTAATATTCTAGTTAGTTTCTTTGTTAATACGAACACTATTAACTCTTTGTTTGTAATAATGAAATTATTTTTTTAGTATTACGTGAGCAACTTGTTTGTTGAGATATTTTAATGATTTTGGCACGTGATTGGTCTAGGTCTACTCGTAAAACCTTTGTATCCTTTTGAATCATGTAATCGATCTGCGCATTTAGGAAATAATCAAGAATTAGTTGTGTTAGTAAGAATATTAAACAACGAACTTTTGAATTATTACAAAATGTGAAAATATCATTATTGTAAGTTATTAGACGTCTTCCGATCCGAGATGGTCGCCACTGGAGATCTTTTCTTCGGTAAAGGCTATCAGTTCTATGAGCACTGTAGCTTACCCATAATACCCATTGATACTTCAACTTTCAAATTTTACGAGCTATTTCGATGACTCTGATTCTTTGCCCAATATCCTTGTTCCGAATTTTATTCTGTAAAGAAACTCCGAGCCTAGCTCTTTCCACTGCTTGTTAAGTCACTCTTAGTCTCTCTAAAAGGCGAGCAGCCAACTACCACTTTCCAGAGCCGTATGTCTTCAGTGGCAACACACGCCTTTTTAAACACCCTTGTCTTGAGACACTGTGAGATACTCGACGAGAAGATATCACGTAGCTTCCCAAACACTGCCCTCAGAGTCGGGTTCTTAGGGCGACCTCTTTGTCGAAGTTGGACCTACCTAACTGAACAATCTGTCCAAGGTTAGTTTAATGGCCTACATTTTCAAGAGTATCCATTCCCAACAACAATCGTTAAGGGTGCCACATGGACATTTGACATGAATTTTGTCTTGTCCATGTTCTTTTTAAAGCCCACCTGTTGGGAAACGTTCGTGAGCAGTTTCGGAGAAACAATGTCTCCCTGTCTCACCCCTTTCTGCAATTGGATTGGTTTCGTGCTCTCTTCCTGAAGTAGGATGGATATGGTGCCGTTTCTAAATAAACACTCCAACTCTTAGATATACCAATAGTCGAAATGATATCGTTGGACTGCAATACTGCCCAGGTTTCTATTTAATCAAAGGCTTTCCTATATTCCACAAACGTTAGACTCCGATAATACTCCTCGGTCTTCTTTATTATCTGGCGGAGGGTGTGTATTTGGTGTATGAACTATGATACTAAAACCTTTTAGTAAACCGGCTTGTTAGGGGGATGTAAGTCACCAACCGGTATCTGTGGAGATCAAAAGGGGAGGCCTATGTTCAGCAGTGGACGTCCTATGGCTGAGATGATGATGATGATGAAGTCACCAAACCTGCGTTCGAGACGGTTAGTATTGACTCTCGAGAACAGCTTGTTGTATGCATGGGACAGAAGGGAGATTGTTCTATAATTCTTCAACAATGAGTATCACCCTTTTTAGGGTTCCGTAGCGAAATGGCAAAATACGGAAACCTTATAGATTCGTCCGTAAGTCCCAGCCACTTTTTACGAAAGTCTAAGAGCTATCCTGTTGAAACTTGGTAAGTAGAAGTATAATGTGAACCGCATTAAGATTTTCATACAAAAATAATAATAAAACTAATTTTGGGGGTTCCCCCCATACTTATAAATGAAACTCAAAATTTTTTTTTCACCAAACCCATACGTGTGGGGTGTCTATAGATAGGTCTTTAAAAATGATATTGAGGTTACTCACATCATTTTTGTCTAAACTGAACAGTTTGCGCGAGAGACACTTCCAAAGTGGCAATATGGCTGCTTTCAATATAAAATTCATAAACATTAAATATTTTTTTTATAATCAAAAGGGACTTATGTGATTTTTTTATTGACTGGGTAATCTTACAGAAAATATCAAAATACAACCAAATAGAGGCTTGAAATATACATCCGATGATATATAACACATAGATATACAACTTTGATTAATAAAAATAATAAACAAAAACCGAAATAAAAACTTTGACGGGCTCTCCTGTAAAAAAGTGACTTTTCGATTTGTGGCCGTTTTGAATTTAAGCAGCGAACTGTGCACTTTTCAATTCGCCTGTCACGTACTTGTGCACCTTGTAATCGCCTGTCATTTTTATATCAAAATTTACAATAAATAAACTACATGCTTTTAAATTTTTAAGCTTACAGGAACAAGTTTTTTTTTTTCATTTTTTTTTACACTTTCAAAATTAAATGGTCTGATGATGTGTACGGCTGACGCCTGCCAGGTCGTGGCTATTGCCCTTAGCATGCTATAAATCATAAGTGTAGGTACCAAATTTCCAATCTCACAGGAAGACCGTTAGTCGCAGGGTTCAGTAGCTCTCCAGCTACAAAGAGTAAAGTAACATAGAGGCAAAAAACGCAGGTTTCATAACATACGATGTGGGACTCCTTTCCACAAAAAAGAAAAAATATATTAAGAAGAAAAAGAATTACGTTGACAGTGAAAATTTGTGACGTTTTAAAAATTGTATTATATGTAATTATTGTTCGCAAAGTTACGCAGTTTTATTGTAAACCTTCTGATCCTCAACAACTGGTGACCCCGACAACTAAAAAATGTCGCAAGCCTTAATAATGTCCACACAATTGGAAGTCTTGACAAAACAGATGGAAAAACTATGCCTAGAAGTCGCCGAGTTACGTGGACGCTCAACTAATTGCTACAGACGCCCGTTCCGTTCCCGGTCGCGTTCACAGTCACGATCGAGAAAGGGGAACAAGCCTTCAGTCAGACCCGGCGATCCTACGTGGGAGTGCAGATTTCATTATCGCTTCGGTGACAAGGCAAGGCGTTGCGAATCACCCTGCTCTAGAAGGAAGAATGCTCAGCCGTCGTTAAACTAACTCCGACATCGACGGTGGCGGACGTCGGTGTTCCGTGTACTACCAACCGCCTTTGTGTTTTCGATCGCGATACCAGTGAACGTTTTCTTGTGGACACAGGCGCCGATATTTCGGTTTTAGCCGCTACAAGCAAAAGGAAAATGAAAACTGCCAGCGCGTACAGATTATATGCAGCTAACAATTCGCCCATAACAACGTACGGTCAAAAGACGCTCAGATTGAATCTTGGTCTTCGTCGCAGTTTTCTATGGCAGTTCGTCGTTGCTGATGTTAAAACCTCCATACTGGGAGCCGATTTTCTGCGTCATTTCAAACTGTTAGTAGATCTTCACAGAAAAAAACTCATCGACAATGTGACGGACTTATCGATCGACGCTTTCGAAACAACGGCCGGCGAAGAAACTGTACATGTCATTAGCTCCGATCAAGTTTACTACGAAATTTTGAAACAATATCCAGAGGTTCTTCGTCCAATGTCTCTGAAAGAACCAGCAAAACACGACGTAGTTCACCACATAGAAACAAACGGTCCTCCGCTTTTTGCCCGACCCCGCCCACTGCCTCCTGATAAGTACAAAGCTGCAAAAGAGGAGTTTGATAACATGCTAGAGATGGGCATCTGCAGACCTTCTAAGAGCCCATGGGCAAGTCCACTTCATATTGTGAAAAAGAAGGATGGCGGATTACGAGTTTGCGGTGACTATCGTAGGCTAAACGCAGTCACTCTGCCCGATCGGTACCCGATACCTCGTATTCAAGATTTTACTTACCAGCTACGAGACATGAAGATATTTTCGAAACTTGATCTTAAGATGGCATACTACTGGATACCAATGAAAGAAGAAGATGCACAGAAAACAGCAATTATTACACCGTTTGGTCTGTTTGAATTTAAATGTATGACGTTCGGATTACGTAATGCTAGCCAAACGTTCCAAAGATTTATGCATCAAGTACTCCGTGGTTTAAATAACTGCTTTTGCTACATAGACGATATTTTGCTCTATTCACAAACTGAAGAGGATCACAAACTTCTCTTACATCAAGTACTGGAACGTCTCAAGGAATACGGCGTCATGTTAAAAGTAGAAAAATGCGAGTTTGGTAAGGAAAAGATCAATTTCCTTGGCTACGAAGTGTCAAGAAACGGTATCAAACCTACAGGAGAACGAACTGAAGTTATTTCAAAGTATCCAAAACCGAACACTGTCGCTGAGTTACGTCGTTTCTTAGGCATGCTTAATTTTTACCGTAGCTGCTTACCCCGCCAAGCCGAATTACAAAGTGAACTCAACAAGTTCCTACATAACCGCAAACGCAACGATAAAACGCCAATCGAGTGGAACCCAGCTGCCGAAAAAGCTTTTGAAAGGTGCCGTCAAAGCATTTTAGAAGCTACAGAGCTGACACATCCAGTTCCCGGCTGTCCCCTGGCTATAATGACAGACGCATCGAACTACAGTCTTGGTGCTGTACTACATCAGAAAATTGATAACGCATGGAGACCTCTCGCTTATTTCTCAAAGGCGATGAGTATGACACAACAGCGATACAGTGTTTATGATCGCGAATTACTAGCGATATATTCATCTGCGAAGCATTTTCGAACGCTAATAGAAGGTGGCAACGTTACGGTGTTTACAGACCATAAACCACTTGCCCGTGCATTAATACGCCCGGCAAGCAGCAGTGACACACCGCGTCGAGAGCGACAACTACATTTTATCAGCCAGTTTTGCACCGATATTAAGTATGTGCAAGCAGACAACAACGCCGTAGCCGACGCCCTGTCACGCATAGAAGACATACAATGCCCCAATGTTATCGACTACAATAACTTAGCAAGCGAACAAGCAAATGATCCCATGCTTAAAGATTTAAAGAACCAATCTAACTTAAACTTCACTGACGTTACAATGCCTGGAATAAGTCGACCTATTACGTGTGAAACGTCGACTGGAACACCCCGACCATATCTACCGAAAACATATCGTTTTGTTGCATTTAAAGCACAACATGATTTATGTCATCCCGGTATCAGAACAACACGGAAGCATATGACATCAAAATTCTTTTGGCCGAACATGAACAAAGATGTCGGTAATTGGACCAGAGCGTGCATCGATTGTCAGCGAGCGAAAGTACATCGCCACGTTGTAACTCCACTAAGCGAGTTTCCAGTGTCTGAACGCTTTGAACACATACATATAGATATTGTCGGCCCTCTGCGAATGTCAAATGATTACCGCTACTGCGTGACCATCATAGATCGCTGCACCAAATGGCCTGAAGCAGTCCCGTTGCTTGACATAACAGCCGAAAATGTTGCTAAAGCCTTGTATGACAACTGGATAACTAGATTTGGATGTCCACTGCGTATTTCTACAGATCAAGGTCGTCAATTTGAATCTCAGCTTTTCCGATCACTAATGATGAAATTGGGCATAAATCGTATACGCACTACAGCATATCACCCACAGTCAAATGGGCAGATTGAAAGATGGCATCGAACCTTGAAGGCAGCACTAATGGCAAGAGGTGCCACCAATCGCTGGACAGAGGAACTACCCACTGTGCTATTAGGTCTACGCACAGCTTTACGCAATAATAATCTAAGCCCGGCAATGATGACCTACGGAGCAACACTTCGTCTGCCATCAGATTTCATCACGTCCACAGAAACAAACATTAATGAAAGCGAGTACGTACGCCGCCTTATGGAAACAATGTCAACGGTCAGAAGCGCGCCGCTCTCGAACAGCAATCATAAGTCATTCATTCATAAGGACCTTGCAACGTGCACACATGTTTTTGTAAGGAATGACACTGTTCGATCGCCGCTAACACCACCTTACGATGGACCGTATGAAGTAATCAAGCGCTACGACAAGTTCTTCAAAATTAAATTACCGCTACGTACTTCGGTGATATCGTTAGACAGACTCAAACCGGCTTACATGTTTAACGAGTCATGTCAGGTTGAGGACGACCAAGATCAAGGACCTCCTCAGCCTTACACCACCAGAGCCGGCAGAGCCGTGAAGCCTGTGGTGCGCTTCACTTAAGGGGGGAGTGATGTGGGACTCCTTTCCACAAAAAAGAAAAAATATATTAAGAAGAAAAAGAATTACGTTGACAGTGAAAATTTGTGACGTTTTAAAAATTGTATTATATGTAATTATTGTTCGCAAAGTTACGCAGTTTTATTGTAAACCTTCTGATCCTCAACAGTAGTATCTCTAAGTAGTCTGTGTTGATAACTATTGTAGCTTGACATAAAAATGTAGAAAACCGGAAGTCGCCACTGTCTTCGCGCTGCCAGCACTTTGAATTTTTTTTTTTTTCACTTATTACGTTAGTTTTATGGCACAATAATAAATCTAACAAACCTGCGGTCTTTGTTTACATCAAATATCAAAGATTTTAAAACGCTGTCAGAAATAAAAATTTTAGTTCCGTTTCAATCCGTTCTGGCCAAGCTGTTTTATCTCTATAGTAAAAAAATGGATCGCTAAATGTGTTGCTAAGAGCAAAACATGAAAACGGCTGGACCGATTCGGATAATTCTTTTTTTGTTGTGTTTGTAACCATCAGGACCAGGTTAATAAGGACTAAAATATTCTTTTTTTTTTAAACTTTCTGTTATGAAACGCATAATGTATGTTATTCGTCATCTGTTTTTCGTTCCAACTGAAGTATCATAAAGCGAACGTCTATTTGAAGAGCATTGACAGTAACGTCGATGGTCTAGAGGTTATACGATTGGATCGATATATTTAGGGTACAGGTTCGAATCTTAGGATACCATCCTCTTCGTTCTTTTTTTTTGTGATTGCTTTTTCGTTTGTTAAATATGCTGAATGAAATTGAAAAAAAAAAACGGATTTTTCTTAAACTACCTACTAATTTTTTGTTTTATTTTTGGGATGTTTAAATTATCAAATGATTTCTCTCGCCTTGGGTGAAGCGGAAAGGACTGTCGGATCACCGGACTTGACCAGAAAATACAAGCATGTAATTGTAAGACTACCACAGACCAATAACTTCTGATAGAACGACGTTTGTCGGGTCAGGTTTTTACTGTTTGCTTACTCGCCAGGAAATCAAACAAGAAATTTCGTTTACCATAAAGTTCTCGGACACAGATGTTTCGGGAGGTACAGTGGCGATCAAAATTCCATGCGTACGCTATCAAAGAAATTGCTTAACGTTTAGTGTGACTTATGACCTTCTACTTTCGAGATACACAATAATCCTTCAACTATTATGTTCATAATTTCAACGTCTAAATATGAGTCCAGTTGGCTCAGTGGTTTTGGCACTTAGGACATAAATGCGTTAGTCGAAAGAGGTGCGAGTTCAAATATCACGCAGCAGTTGATAGACTTTTTGTGGGTTTTTACTCGATTGTTAAAAATTATAATTTTTAACACACAAATTTTATTGCGTTTGTTTGGAATTTCCGTGTGTTTTTTCTTGTATTTGTTGGTTAGTGTCGTGTGATTTAATATAATTATAACGGTATTGTTAAATATTCTCAAAATGCAAGCAAAAATTAATATAAACACAAAAATAATACTTAATTCAATAACTAATATATAACTTATTTAAAAATAAATAAGCGTTAAAACAAAATAAAAATAAATAAGTTATTTATTAAAAATATTATCATAATATCAACTGACATTTCAAAAGTTAAGATTCGAACTCAAACTTCATTGATCGTGAACCCACGCTATCGGCACAATCATATTGTTAGATCATTACTAATGAAAGCAATGCAATGGTCACCATCTGTTTTTGTTAGTCAAATATTTTTACTCGTTTCGTTAGTCTATTACTACTTATTGTCATTTTATTTCGTTTTAAATTTTTACTAATGATGATAATTTATTACCTACAGGGTTTATAATAAAAAAAAAACATGTAATAACAATTTATGTATTAATATATTTTAGTTGAAATTATTATAATTCTATGTTTAAAGTTATAAAACTGCTAAAATTATGAATATTATTACTCGACCTGGATATAATGTGAAATAGATGTCGAAATCATAGACGCATTTTTTTTAATTAAACAAAATTATTAAAATTAATATAAGTAATATAAAACAATAAATAAGAAAATTTAAAAATTCAAAATAAAACATTATTATTCTCTTCAAATTAAAATAAGTGGTTTTAACAAGGGTAACTTATGTATTATTATAAGCTAATTAGCAATTACAGGGTATTTTTATACATTGCGGACATTTTTAACAAAGTTATCATTATTAAAGCCGTTTATTTGGAAACAGTACCAAGGCACCGCGGCCATGAAACGCAAAGGGCCAGTGGCCGTTTTGCGTTCCAGTGCCGCAAAACCGAGGAAGGCGAGCTCGCTATTTGGGTCATCCCGACTCGGACATGTTAGGTAGGCCCTGGAACACAAAAGAGCAGTTGCCTTTTGCCTTCCAGGTCCGCAAGAACGAGCGAAGTGAGCTCGTGACTTGGGTTATTCTGACTCAGACAGATTATCTTAGGCCCTGGAATGCAAAGGGCCAATTGACCTTTACGCTCAAGACACATTTCCATAATATAACTTTTTTTCACTAAATTGAATTTGGTGAAACTGAAGAAACTTGTTATGCTCAATAACAAAAATTTTTTGACACCGCGGTACTGGAACGCAAAGGGCAACTGGCCCTTTGCGCTCCAGGGCTGCTATGCTAAAAGGCGATTATTTTGTAACAGTAACGGGGCATAGCGGCCCTGGAACGCAAAGGGCCAGTTGCCCTTTGCGTTCCAGTACCGCGGTGTAAGTTTCTTCAGTTTCACCAAATTCGATTTAGTGAAATAAAGTGATATAATGGAAATGTGTTCTACTTCTGAAATAGAACCACGGTATAAAATATCCAAACTACATAAAAAAATACCCTGTTACAAGTTATTGAGGTAAGTTTAAGGATCGTTTTCTTTACGAAAAGATGTTTGAAACCATACCTCAATTGTTAATCCTTGAATAATAAGTTATCAAAAATGATGTTTACGTTTTCAGTCTATTTACAATAAATAAACAAAATTCATATCAATAAAAGGTCCTCGAGACAATCTTAACGTTTTTTTTTTATTCCTTTAAACATAACAGTTTTTAGTTGATAGTCGTAGTAGCCTTCAATGTTGAGTACACGATGAACGGTTATTAATTTTGTGTTGAATTAGTTATATGGAAACCATTTTCCTTCGTATTCATTCAACATTCCCGGACGTCCCTGACGTCCCTGTTTATTCTTAAGAACTCATCTCATCATCATGCCATATCTCATCCCACAGACTCATAGTATTTCGTCACTGGAACAAAACATAGAATACTATTATATTTTTTATGCAAAAACAGCTGTTGATCTATTTTACTACTAAGAAAAAACTTTAAAACCACATACTAAGTATCAATCACTTTTTTTACTTTTAAACAAATACTTTTGAGTAGGGAACCTTATTTATAAAAATATAATTATTAACATGTGGAATGATCAAAATTTAAATGTTAATACTCACACTTAGTCTGGTTTCATTTGATATTTGTTTTAAGTTTAATCCACATATTTATGCAGGGCTTTAATGTTCGCCCTCAATATTTATATAAATCCAATTGTTAATATTTCACTGCAAAACCACAGGACAGTGTAACACTTATAATTATGCTGTTTACATAGTCACACAAAATAACCAAGAATCAACAACGTTCAATTAGGAGACTCAAACGAGATAACATAGTTATGCCTACCGCACAAATCGAAATAATTCACTTTTTTTTTTTCTACGATCTACCTACAAAACTTTATTAAACTTAACCATAGATATAGATAGACCTATATCTGTGATTATAACGAACGACCCACAACACTAATGACTTATATTAGTAGTTACACAAAAATCAATTTTAATTATCAAATTCCTACTAAAAAAAATATTAAAAATAACAAAAAGAATAAAGTAATTATTAAAAATTAAATTAAATATAGTATTTGGGAAAAAAAAGTGGGATTCGATCATCCGCAATCGAACGAACAGAAGTTCTATCCGAGCACGATTACCATTGCGCCAGCATTACTTGTAGATTAACAGTTGAAATTATGAACTATATCAAAAGTTAATTTGATATGTATAGTAATAAAACAACTTATAACAAAAGGTCGTAAGTCAAAGTGAAGCGTCAGTCTATTGCTTTGAGAAGTTTATAATTCATTTTTGAACCTGACTGTACCTGTGTCTGATGAGGAAGGAGGAAACGTCTGGGTGTCACCACTGCGAGGATCGCCCGGAGGACACGTGCATACACGACAGGTGGAGCATATACGGTGCAGGACTGCCGCTTGGGCAGAGCACCGCCGTGTGAGGACACGGCGGTGCTCTGCCCAAGCGGGGCAGTCCTATAGGCCTATCTCCTGCGTGAGGACGCAGGAGACAGACGACGACCTCTCGCGCCCGGCATTGGTCGCGGCCATGCTGCGTGGCGAGACGGAGTGGGAAGCGGGCGCCTCCTTCCACGAAGCAGTCATGCTCGCCGAGGCGGAGGCGGGACGCGCGAGTGAGAGGACAGCGTCCATCCCTCATCCACGCGGTAGTGGTAGACGCCCACGGCGACGGTCGTCGATTCCGGCCACCGCAGGCGCGGGCATGCGGGCGGCGAGTAATGGGCGACTCGCTGTCTGACCATGAACCATGCTCAGGGTTCCTCTAGGGTTTCGCTAAATGGCAAAAAACGGAACCCTCATAGATTCGTCGTGTATGTAGCTGTGTTGCGAGGATGTAAAAGCTGAGCTACGAAACTGTGTGACTGTTTCCATTGATGCGCTATGTAGCTGTGCGAGTAAGATGCGCTGTCACAATGTAGCTACGCAGGGCCCCCGCTATCATAATTATATGCAAAGTGTGCAATGCACACGGGCGCCATCCTCTAAGGGTCCAAAGCCAAGGGCCCAAAAAAAATATTTAAAAAAATACATCAAAAATAATTTTGAAATAGGAGTTGAGAACTTATAGGATTAAGTGTAAGTACCTACTAAAGACTTCAAATATTTGATTTCACTATTAGATTAAAACTTGAAGTCCGGAAACGTTTAACTTTTAGAGCTGACTGCGTTCGCTCTTCTATGAAGAATTACCATGTCCTATTCCAAAAACCTAAATTAATTTCGCGCTCGCTTCGCTCGCGCTTGACATAAGGTTGACACTTGCTTTTTTTGAGCTTCTCTAAGATGGTATGGCACTCTGGGTGTGAACTTTGAGTAGCACTTTAAGGTTTATTTTGTGTTTAAGTTCCGAGGCGGCAAGCATTACAGCCCGAGGGCGCTGAATTTTAAAATACACCACTGACCTACACCCATAAAAAAAGATAATTCAAAATGCTTTAAGGGGGATGCTCCAACCAGCCCGCGAAATTCAAATTTTTTTACGTTTTTTGCAATTTGCAGGCCAGTGACATGTTGTAACTTTATAAATATTTGTGTTGCGCAAATAACAAGTATAATTTTAAATATAAAAAATATCAAAAAACTCGCTCCATCAGCTCTCACATAGAAAAGGTGCATCATGTTAAAATCTCCGAAATCTAACTACGATGCACCTTTTCTATGTGAGAGCTGATGGAGCGAGTTTTTTGATATTTTTTATATTTAAAATTATACTTGTTATTTGCGCAACACAAATATTTATAAAGTTACAACATGTCACTGGCCTGCAAATTGCAAAAAACGTAATTAATTTGAATTTCGCGGGCTACATCGAAGCAATCACCTTAAGTGGCGCCAAAATCCTTTTTTGCACACAGGCGCCAAAATCCTTTTTTGCACACAGGCGCCAGTAGTGCTTACGGGGGCCCTGGCGCTACGAAAATGCACCGCCACGAGGTAGCTGCGCTATGAAGATGCATAATTCGATACGAAAATGCGTAGCTGCGCTACAAAGATGCGTAGCTGCGCTACGAAGATGCGCTGTCACAAGGTAGCCACGCTATAAAGATGCGCTGCCACAAGGTAGCTGCGCTATGAAGATGCGCTGTCACAAGGTAGCTGCGCAGCTCGAGCTATGCGATGTATCGATTGTACGGAAAACGACCAATAGCATGCATCCATAGCACGAAGCCATAGCACGCAGCCACAGCACGCAGCCACAGCACGCAGCCACAGCACGCAGCCATAGCACGCATCTTTTCATATAAAAACACATCTTAGTTGAATCCGTTTCCACCAGTGCTGTGCTATGTAAATATGATTGGTGGATATCAAACGCATCCGCAGCAACGTAGCATAGCGCATTTGTCTGGTAGAAAAACAGCCTTAGGATTTTCACACAAAAATTTAAATTTTGTGGGTTCCCCATACTTAGAACTGAAACTCAAAAAAAAAACTCCAATTCCATACGTGTGGTGTGGGGTATCTATGGATAGGTCTTCAAAAATGTTATGGAATTTACAAAAATGTTTTTTTTCTAAACTGAAAAGTTTGCGCGAGAGACACTTCCAAAGTGGTAAAATGTGTCTCCTGTAACTTCCAAAATAAGAGGATGACAAAACTGAAAAAAAAAATATAATTATGATGTACACTACCATGCGAACTTCCTGCGAAAACTGTTGAACGAGATCAAATAATTAGTTGTTTTGTAATATGTCATACGAGTAATTCGTAAACCGCAATTCACCTTTTCAAGTTACAACCAACTACTAGAACTTTTATATTTTGTTACTTGCTGCTACACGGAACCCTTTATGGGCGAGTCCAACTCGCCCTTGGCCGTTTCTTAAATAGCAGAATAAGGTATTAAGAAAAATAACTAAAAGAATCGACTGTTAGGCGGTACGAAGTTCGCCGGGTCAGCTAGTCCTAAATAAAAAACTTTTTTCAAATAAAATTTAACTACATATTAACTTTTCTTTCGGAAGTCGGTGGCTTTGTTTTTTTATTTCGTTGTGTTTTTTGCCACCGACTTTCAAAAGAAAAGTTATTTTGTAACTAGGTTATTTTACCCTTTTTTACCCGACTGCGCCAGGAGGGTTATGTTTTTCGAGTGTATGTATGTATGTTTCTTTGTGTTGCTCTGCAGCCTAAACGGCTTGATGGATTTTAACTTGAGAGGTGTCGTTAGATTCGTCTTAAACGTGAGAGTGTCACTAGGTACATAAAACTGGCCAAGTGCGAGTCGAACTCGTTTGCAAAGGGTACCGAACTAAAAATATTTTTTTTAAATCCCTCACATTCTATCAAGTGGGGTATCAAATTAAAGGATTTTAAAAATGGTTTACCAAAATATATATAACTTATATGTTTCAATTTAATTTGGACTGATAAATGCTAACAAAAACTAAAAATAATAAAATAAAATAAATACACTCGAGAGCAATGAATCCGGGTCACTTAAAGAATGTTAAAAATCTCGGAAACTAAAAATGATAGGTTAATGCAATAAATTGTATTTAATAGACAATGTAATACTCCTTAAATGAAAGTAAAAAAAAAATATGAGTCACCATACATTTTATTAACACAAAATTACATAAAGAAAAAAACTGCTGATCTCTCCTTAAAACAAAAATAGGAAACATGAAATTTTTGAACTTTATTACGATTTTCTTGAATTTTAATACTTCGTATTGCCTCCTCGTGCTTCCATTACTGCGTTTACGCGGTTTGGCATGCTGTACACCAAGTTCCTTATACGATTTTGGGGAATATTCTCCCATTCCTCTGTGAGAGCAATTTTGAGCATCATAATTTTCATTTAGCACTAGCTGACCCGGCGAACTTCGTACCGCCTAACAGTCGATTCTTTTAGTTTTTTTTTTTAATACTTTATTCTGCTATTTAAGAAACGGCCAAGGGCGAGTTGGACTCGCCCATAAAGGGTTCCGTGTAGCAGCAAGTAACAAAATATAAAAGTTCTAGTAGTTGGTTGTAACTTTTCAATACTCAATACTCAATACATTTATTGCTTCCACAAGTGTACCTACTTAGGTGGTAGGTTTTACAAAGTCATGAACATTGTGGACCCTGTCGGGCACTGCAATATAGTAGGAGAGAGGAAGAGGGCTTTTATTTGACTAAATTCGAATAATCCTAAATGAATTATTTATAATGCAATCTATAATTTATTATCTATTAAAATAAATAAGTATTTGTCTAATTTAAAATTTATCATTTAAGTATTCATTGAGATTATAATAACATTTATTTAATAGAAACTGTTTTAATTTATTTATGAATATATTATTCTTTTCTATGTCTTTAATTTTATCGGGTAGCTTATTATATATTTTGATCGACATCACATGGGCACTCGTTGAGTGCATTTTTAGTTTAGAGCTTGGTATGTTTAACCTATTTTTATGGCGCAGTGTAAATTTCGATTGTATGTCCTCTCTTGTCGTGTATAGGTGTGGGTAATTTCGCACGAATTTACATATCTCCAAAATGTATAGGCAGGGGAGGGTCAATATCTTTTGATTCAGGAAGTGGGGTCTGCAGCTGTCAGTGTCGTCTATATTTACTAATATTCTTATTAGTCTTTTCTGAAGTGTGAAAAGTCCCGGTGCCTCCGTGCTGTTTCCCCATAAAATCACGCCGTGTTTGCAGTGGCGGATTAAACGTTGAGAGCGCTATAGGCAAGCATCTCATCGGCGCCCCTATATAAAAAATAACTCGTAGATACGTTTGACCAAAACCGATGTACCTTTTTTTATTTTAGCGTGGTAAAATCATCAAATGAGTCCTCCCACCCCTTACTGTCAGACTTGTACTGACTATTATAAAATCCACGGTGTTCTTCAATAGCCCTTTATGTTCCAGGGTCACGGTAAAGGAATAACCTAAGTTCCGCGAACCCAGCAGGCCTCGGCCCTCCGAGAGGCGGCCCCGTCATTTGCTGACGCTCTTTGAGGCGCGCGTGGAACACGACCCGGGCATGGTCCACGTTCGGACAGCGAGTTGCCCTTTACTCGCTGCCCGCATGCCCGCGCCTACGGTGGGCGGAGATCGTCTGCCGACGTCCGACGCCGTGGGCGTCTACCACTGCGGTGGAGGGAGGACGCTGTCCTCTCCCTCTCGCGGCCCGCCTCCTCCTTCGCGAACATTACTGCTTCGCAGAAGGAGGCGACCGCTTCCCACTCCGTCTCGCCCCGCAGCATGGCCTCGACCAATGCCGGGCGCGAGAGGTCTCCGCCTATCGCCTCCGTGAGGACACGGCGGTGCTCTGCCCAAGCGGGGCAGTCCTGCACCGTATGCTCCACCGTGTCCTCCGGGCGATCTTCGCAGTGGTGACACCCGGGCGTCTCTTCCCTCCTTATCTAAACTTCCGTGTCCGGTAAGGACCTGCGTCATCCGATATGTCAGGACGCCGTGATGTCTCTCCAGCCACTCCTCAAAGAGGGATCGCTTTGCTCCCGCCCACGCGCCGCACTCTCGTCCCCGCAATTTTAGAAGCAGGAACGTCCGAATCCGTCCGATATCACTCGAAAGTTGCCGTATGCTCGCAGTCGACGCGACGAACATTGCAGTCGTATCTTTCCAACTTCAATCAGAGATCATTTACCATCGACAAAGTTGTTTGTAGGCGTAAGTTTTAGTCAGTCCCATCTTATAATTTATCTTTTGTTATAAATTGAAGCTAATTGAGATTGTATCCAAAAATAATAGTTTTATTGGTTTACGTATTGACACAATTCATTTTATGCTATATTGTATATTTTTTCTTTATTTTACAATTCCGCCCGCGCGCCCCTTTGTACCTTCGCGCCCCTAGGCAAATGCCTAGTTTGCCTTAAGGATAATCCGCCTCTGCGTGTTTGTAACGAAACCTTATAATAAATACGAAAGTGCATTAAGTTTGACCCAATGCTCGATAGATGGCGTTGTCGTCGAAATAGATCGCGCTATCGTTTGCCTACATTGATTTGGTTGGGGTCCCTCATTTTTTAATTAAATATATACCAGCTTAGATCAGAACACAATTGTGGTTTCATTTTCGACCCTATTAGTGTTCCCATATTGAGTTCAACAATTACATTACAGTCCACCATTACCAGCGTGCGAGCTTGGTAATAAACACGCCGTAACTGAGCCACGCATGTGCATAGGCATAATAGGTGACTAGTGCGGTTTTAAGGTTAGTGGTCTTTTTCACTTCACGAAGGGCGTATGCAAATTTAGACAGTTTTGATTTTAACTTTTGGATGTGTGATTTCCAATTAATGTTCGTGTGTTTGGACAGGCCAAGTAGGGTAAACTCATGAACGACTTCTATTGGTGTGTCATTATAAGTGAAGTTGATGTCTAGTGGGGTTTTTTGACGGGGGTGGAAGGGCATTATTCTAGTTTTGGAGAAGTTTATTTCGAGATTATGGTCTTTCATCCAAGATATTGATTTATTTAGTGTTTCTGTTAGGTCCTCGTTTAATCCAACATTGTCCCCACATGAAGTAAGAAAAGAAATGTCATCAGCAAACATGACGCACGGTCCTGCTATGGTTTTCGGAAGGTCGTTGATATAGATAAGAAAGAGGAGGCATCCAATTACAGTTCCTTGGGGAATAGAGGCGTTAATCGTTTTAGTTTCAGACCGAATGTTTTGAATTTCTTTGGTATTTTCATTGTAAAATTCTATTTCAACTTGGTGTTCTCTATTTGTTAGGTAGGATTTAAACCATTCGTGAGCCTTCCCGCGGATCCCTATACCTTGTAATTTATTAAGCAAAATGTTATATTGTACTTTGTCTTAAGCTTTTGACATATCTAACAATAAGCCTACAGCATATTTCTTGTTATTTATTATATTTAGTACTTCCTGTATGTATTTAAAAACTGCCAGTATAGTGGAGCGGTTTTTGCGAAATCCGTTTTGACATTCGTTAAATATTTTATATTTTTCACAAAAGGAGTAAACACGATTATACATTGCCTTCTCAAAAACTTTAGAGGCCGTGGGTAGGAGAGCTATTGGACGGTAATTGCTCGGATCCGTTTTCGCGTTTTTTTGTGGATAGGTTTTATTATAGCTTTTTTTAGGTAGTCTGGGAAAGTGGCGTCGTCAAAAGATTGATTTACCAGTAAGAAGAATGGTAACGTAAGTTCGTTTGCACATTGTCGTAATATCATTGGTGGTAACTCGTCTATTCCATGACTTTTTTTGCTTTTCAGGTTTTTTAATATTGAGTTTATTTCACCGGGGTCCACTGGACTGAGGAACATGGTGTTTTCCGTGGGACAAAGTACGGGGGTGCCTCGCGGCTCAACTTGAAAAGGTAAATTGCGGTTTACGAATTACTCGTATGACATATTACAAAAAAACTAATTATTTGATCTCGTTCAACAGTTTTCGCAGGAAGTTCGCATGGTAGTGTACATCATAATTATATTTTTTTTTTCAGTTTTGTCATCCTCTTATTTTGAAAGTTACAGGAGACACATTTTACCACTTTGGAAGTGACTCTCGCGCAAACTCTTCAGTTTAGAAAAAAAACATTTTTGTAAATTCCATAACATTTTTGAAGACCTATCCATAGATACCCCACACCACACGTATGATATTGGAGTTTTTTTTTAAGTATGGGGAACCCCCAAAATTTTAATTTTTGTGTGTAAATCCTAAGGCTGTTTTTCTACCAGACATGCGCTATGCTACGTTGCTGCGGATGCGTTTGATATCCACCAATCATATTTACATAGCACAGCACTGGTGGAAACGGATTCAACTAAGATGTGTTTTTATATGAAAAGATGCGTGCTATGGCTGCGTGCTGTGGCTGCGTGCTATGGCTTCGTGCTATGGATGCATGCTATTGGTCGTTTTCCGTACAATCGATGCATCGCATAGCTCGAGCTGCGCAGCTACCTTGTGACAGCGCATCTTCATAGCGCAGCTACCTTGTGGCAGCGCATCTTTATAGCGTGGCTACCTTGTGACAGCGCATCTTCGTAGCGCAGCTACGCATCTTTGTAGCGCAGCTACGCATTTTCGTATCGAATTATGCATCTTCATAGCGCAGCTACCTCGTGGCGGTGCATTTTCGTAGCGCCAGGGCCCCCTTAAGCACTACTGGCGCCTGTGTGCAAAAAAGGATTTTGGCGCCTGTGTGCAAAAAAGGATTTTGGCGCCACTTAAAGCATTTTGAATTATCTTTTTTTATGGGTGTAGGTCAGTGGTGTATTTTAAAATTCAGCGCCCTCGGGCTGTAAAGCTTGCCGCCTCGGAACTTAAACACAAAATAAACCATAAAGTGCTACTCAAAGTTCACACCCAGAGTGCCATACCATCTTAGAGAAGCTCAAAAAAAGCAAGTGTCAACCTTATGTCAAGCGCGAGCGAAGCGAGCGCGAAATTTTTTAGGTTTTTGGAATAGGACATGGTAATTCTTCATAGAAGAGCGAACGCAGTCAGCTCTAAAAGTAAAACGTTTCCGGACTTCAAGTTTTAATCTAATAGTGAAATCAAATATTTGAAGTCTTTAGTAGGTACTTACACTTAATCCTATAAGTTCTCAACTCCTATTTCAAAATTATTTTTGATGTATTTTTTTAAATATTTTTTTTGGGCCCTTGGCTTTGGACCCTTAGAGGATGGCGCCCGTGTGCATTGCACACTTTGCATATAATTATGATAGCGGGGGCCCTGCGTAGCTACATTGTGACAGCGCATCTTACTCGCACAGCTACATAGCGCATCAATGGAAACAGTCACACAGTTTCGTAGCTCAGCTTTTACATCCTCGCAGCACAGCTACATAGCACATCTTTGGTGGAAAGGCACCCTAATGCGGTTCACATAATACATCTACTTACCAAGTTTCAACAGGATAGCTCTTATAGTTTCAAAAAATAGTGGTTGTGACATACGGATGGACAGACAGACAAACACGACGAATCTATGAGGGTTCCGTTTTTTGCCATTTAGCGAAACCCTAGAGGAACCCTGGGCATGGTTCATGGTCAGACAGCGAGTCGCCCATTACTCGCCCCCGCATGCCCGCGCCTGCGGTGGCCGGAATCGACGACCGTCGCCGTGGGCGTCTACCACTACCGCGTGGATGAGGGATGGACGCTGTCCTCTCACTCGCGCGTCCCGCCTCCGCCTCGGCGAGCATGACTGCTTCGTGGAAGGAGGCGCCCGCTTCCCACTCCGTCTCGCCACGCAGCATGGCCGCGACCAATGCCGGGCGCGAGAGGTCGTCGTCTATCTCCTGCGTCCTCACGCAGGAGATAGGCCTATAGGACTGCCCCGCTTGGGCAGAGCACCGCCGTGTCCTCACACGGCGGTGCTCTGCCCAAGCGGGGCAGTCCTGCACCGTATATGCTCCACCTGTCGTGTATGCACGTGTCCTCCGGGCGATCCTCGCAGTGGTGACACCCAGACGTTTCCTCCTTCCTCATCAGACACAGGTACCTCCCGAAACATCTGTGTCCGAGAACTTTATGGTAAACGAAATTTCTTGTTTGATTTCCTGGCGAGTAAGCAAACAGTAAAAACCTGACCGGACAAACGTCATTCTATCAGAAGTTATTGGTCTGTGGTAGTCTTACAATTACATGCCTGTATTTTCTGGTCAAGTCCGGTGATCCGACAGTCCTTTCCGCTTCACCCAAGGCGAGAGAAATCATTTGATAATTTAAACATCCCAAAAATAAAACAAAAACTTAGTAGGTAGTTTAAGAAAAATCCGTTTTTTTTTTTCAATTTCATTCAGCATATTTAACAAACGAAAAAGCAATCACAAAAAAAAAGAACGAAGAGGATGGTATCCTAAGATTCGAACCTGTACCCTAAATATATCGATCCAATCGTATAACCTCTAGACCATCGACGTTACTGTCAATGCTCTTCAAATAGACATTCGCTTTATGATACTTCAGTTGGAACGAAAAACAGATGACGAATAACATACATTCTACGAACAAGATGTAGGTGGGCTAGAAAACAAGAAAGAGACATCAACATTAGAGTAAAAGAGATGAATTACATAATGTTGCCAACAAAAATACTATTTCACATTCAATCTAATAATAGGCTTATTAATTGATTTTAAAGTACGTTATCCTTAAAATTTATTTTTGCTTTTATTCTGATGCGAGAAAATGTTTGTTATGAAATTTTTAACATTTAAATTGATGAATACACAAAACAAAAAGGAGGTAATAACATGACAACAGACAACACTGGAACGCCATATTGTCTATTGGCTATTTGACGTCATAGGAAAAAATGTCTGCCATCGCTTGCGCACCAATATTTATATCTTGTTCTTGTGTTTATTTGTAATAAATAAAACAGTTGCATTTAATTCTACATACAACATTGTTAATGTGAGTCGAGCTTGCTCCTCTGTGTCTGTGTTTTGGTGAAATTAAGTGCGTATTTGTGAGATATAGACCCGGTGTTGAGACAGCGACTCTTGTTTGATTTTGTGCCATATTCCCGATGAGTTCGCAGGAAGAAAACACTAGAATCTGTGCTATGTGTGGAACTTCACCTTTTAAAGATCCCAGCATCACTTTACATCGGTTTCCGAACCTTAGTAAAATAAGTCATTGTGGTTATGAATAAAGAAGTCAAATGAAATCCTTTTGTTTTACTAAACTGCTCCTTACTTATTATCTTTCAGCATTTTATGCACAAGTACATTGTGTTTCTCGATGGTAATTTGAAATAAACTATCGAGAAGCGCAATGTACTTGTGCATAAAATGCAATACAAAGAACCTGTAAAGTACTTGTAGTATTTGAAATTCCCGCCCTGGATTCTACTGCCATGTTTTCGTGGGCTAAACATAGATGGCGCTGGTCGGTAAGGAAAATTTTCCTCACAAAATTAGTACGGAGTCGTCATTCTTCCCCTTTAGGGGTATATAAGTTCTGTGAGCGCCAACCGCGAGCGAGAGCGGACGTGCGCTAGACGCATTATAGTATTTATTTATACTTACGCCTTACATCATCCTATTCATTGTATTTTTCATGCTTTCATTAATATTTTTAGTTGATAATTTTCTTGACACTTATGTCAAATGCCAAACTGTCAGTTTCTTTTTATTTTTACTTTCTGTTTTAGCTTATAGCTTGTTGATCTATGATGCTACATTTTGGTTTATATAATTGAATTTATCTATTTGATTTCATTGAAATATTGTACAAAGTCTAATTTAATTATTATAATAATGTTTTTATTAAATTACTCAATTCAAAATTTTACATAATGTAAACGCACGCAGACCTCCTTCCTCCTTCGTCTGATCTGTCGGAATCCGAAGAAACTATTTGAAAACAGAAATGAAGGATGATTTTCAAAACAAGCTGACACCTATAAAAGCCGAGGCCGTCAAAGGAATCGGGTTCATTCTATTGAGGACTATCCAGGACCTTTGGTTCATTCTATTGAGGACTATCCAGGACCTTTGGTTCATTCTATCCAGGACCTTGGTTCATTCTATCCAGGACCTTGGTTCATTCTATCCCGGACTTTTGGGCTCTTTCTATAACTGTTCATAATAATCCAGCGTTTTGCTGAGGAGGATCTTGCCCTCTGAAGCACTAATTTGAGGGAACTCTTACCCTCTGAAGTCACCAAAACTAACGGAGGAAGCTTTTACCCTCTGAGGCTCTTCACTCTGAGGATCTTGCCCTCTGGGACTCTCTGCTGTTGAGGGCTACTGAAGAGGCTGAGGCTCTTACACTCCGAGGAGGATCTTACCCTCGGAGACTCCCTGCTGCTGAGGACTGCGCCTTCCGAGGCCCCTGCCTGCTGCGGTCCTGCCTGTCTGAGGCCCCTTCCTGCTGCGGTTCCTGCCTGCTGAGGCTATTGTGGCCTTACCCAGTGGTCTAGTGCTGTACTGTGCATTGTGTTGACTGTGTTGCTGACTGTGTTGTGGACTGTGTTTTTATATCGCTCATGTATTTTCTATTCTAAATAAAGTGTATCCTACTAGCTAATAAAACTGTTACAGTACCCTAAGGCTATGCAGTAGTGTTACCGTTATATATATAATAAAATATATATATATAAAAATGGTAAAAGGCCACGCTTAAGAGTCGTTATATATATAATAAAATATACACCGTGTTCTTCACGTTATCCATAAACTTTAGCAAATACTTCTATGGCTTTTACAAATCAAATCCAACAAAGGAAGTAGTACTTAAAAAGGCTTCGTTACAAAGATATTTGTAATTTCATTTAATGAAATTTAATTGAGCTATGCAGTGAGAAAGTATCTTAATTTGGCCTATGTTGCCGCTTAGTGCAATTAAAATGATAAATCTATCAAATACTATTTGCATTTCATTTGCACGTACGAGAGGAACCCGAGAGTTAGCGAAGAAATACGATCATTTGCGATAATGAATCTTTCAAAGAGATTAAACTGGTCGCTATGGATACCTAAGTTGTTATTTGTCATTGTTTGTCATGCATGATTTTAACTGTCAGGATTATTGTTTATTGTAATTTGCTTTTGGGTTTCCGACTAATTTAATCAATCATTTTGATTACAACTTTCACTATGCCGCACGAATATTCTGCTCAACACCAAGCTGATATTCACTTCGTCTACGGTTTCTGTGACGGAAATGCTACAGCAGCTGTGCGAGAGTACCAACGGCGATTCCCTGGTCGGCGCGTTCCTGATATACGAACATTTATTAACATACACAGGAGATTTTGTGAGATCGGAATTAGACCACGCCGCCCTGAACGAGCAATCAATTTGAGCGTCGCTCAAGAAAACAGAATAATGAACCTTATTATTCATGATCCTACACTCTCAACGAGACGCGTTGGGAGAATCGTGGGTGTATCTCATAAGCTAGTGTGGAAACTGTGGAAAAGATATGGTTTGCATGCCTACCACTACAGAAAATCCCAAGGCATAATACCACCTGATCACTTCTCAAGAATTGTTTTTTGCCAGAGAATGAATCAAGAACTGATAAATAATCCAATACTGCTTCAAAAAATTCTTTGGATGGATGAAGCCCAGTTTACAAGAGCGGGAGTATTCAATTCCAAAAATCAAGTGCAGTGGCATGAGAGCAACCCGAATTTACATTGGCAGGCGTCACATCAAACTGAATTCTCTGTAAACATGTGGGCTGGTGTTTTTAACAATCAGCTGATCGGCCCTATTGAGATTCCCCACCGCCTAAATGCTGATAATTACTTAGAGTTCCTAAGAAACGTCACTAGCTTCGAATTTTTCGAACAAGTGGATCTTCAAACTCTGCGAACCATGTGGCTCCAACATGATGGGGCCCCTGCACATTATGGCACACAAGTGCGTGAATATTTAAATGCAACGTTTCCTGGCCGTTGGATTGGACGAGGTAGCACAAATATCGCATGGCCAGCTAGGTCCCCAGATCTGACTCCTTTAGATTTTTATGTCTGGGGAACCTTAAAGGAGAAGGTGTACTCCGTACAAATTCAGAACCGTGAACAGCTCTTAGATAGAATATCTCAGGCTGCTGAACAAATAAGACAAATGTCTGTAAATTTAAATGGCCAAATTAGGACTCGTTTGAATATTTGTGTCGAAAAAGAAGGTGGTCATTTCGAAAACTTTTTACATTAAATTTATTTTTTGCTTTTTAGAGTTTATTTTTTATTAATAAAAATATTTTTGAATGACATTACGGCTGACGTAGTTGTCTAACCTACAGTGTTATATGGATCTTTGGACACTCCATTGAGGTTGACAGGAGAGCGCTCATTTGTGAAATGTATTGAAAAATAAGATGGTGGCGTTAGTTCTGATGTTGCCCACGCAACAAGTGTGCTTATAAATTATAATTATTCTACTCAAATGCATAAAAAAAATATGCTGTGATTACCATTTATCTTAATTTGACCGAGACCTATCTTTTGAGAGTATTTTTACGAATGTACGTGAGCTCTAAGCGTGGTCCCCAGATTGCGTGTTGAGCTGCCCCTCTTTTAGTCAATAATTTTGAGATTGAATGTTCGTTACTTAAGCCGAAACGGCAGAATGGGAAGATAATTATGGTAGCCTACTCCCCTTCCCGTCGTTGGAGGTCCGGCGTTGCTTTAAGCCTAGACTAAAAATAAGGACTGCAGAAACGTTTTGCGAAGGCTGCATGTCGTGGGAAGAGGTTATCATGATTTGGTTATGGAATTTTGTTTTTTTTTTATTCCTCAATTAAAAAGACAATTCGAAATACGTATCTACCTGCTTGGTAGCCTTATACGTTCTCTTTAGATAAGTATAGTACATTGACAGTGCTATGAGGAACGAGATAAAAAATCAAAGAAACTGTTTTGACAAGTTTCAGCCCGCCAAATGTTATGAATGAAAATACGACGTTGCCAATTCGGATAAAGAGGCATGCATATCGGGTTATTTACGTCTAGGTATTTAGTTTGTATGAAAATTAACAAAAAATAAAAAATAAGAATTTATTAATGTGTCCATAATGAAAAATGCTTACTTCCGTGGTCTGAACATCTGGTCGAAGTTTATGTATATCGTCCGGAACACGGTGTATATACCTATAAAAAATGGTAAAAGGCCACGCTTATGAGTCTCAAAATCCTGTTACAGGACGCCCCAAAAAAATGACTCACGCAACTTCAATGCTGACAACCTTAGATCACTTTGATTGTGAGGGTGACACGACATCAGTTTGTACCCGATGGGAGAAATGGAAACGGGCCCCCGAAATTTACCTACCTTTTAGCTGCTAATATTGACTCCCCTAATAAAAAGCGAGCTACTCTTCTCCATGTTGGTGGATTAGCACTACGGGAGACTTACTACAATTTGCCCGGGGCCCATGCAGAGGAAGGTAAAGATGATGACGGGAAAGACTTAGATGTGTATAAAATTGCACTCGGAAAACTTGACGGTTATTTTTCCCCAAAGCAAAGCTATATTTATGAAAGGTACATTTACCGGCTCATGCAACAGGAAGAAGGAGAAAAAATCGAAGAGTTTATATTGAGATTATTTAACTAATAATTATGTTTTATCGAAAAGGTATAAGCTTCGAGAACGAAGTATTGTCAGAATGGCCGTGTTAGATTTATGACTTTATGATGCATAGCTCCTGTGTAATTAATAATAGAAATATATTTAAAACTACGATCAACTGATTTCCGAATGAAAACAGTTGATAGTCAAATATTGTATCAAATATAATAAAGGTGACAAATAAATAACAACTAAATTTCTAAATGATGTAATCAAGTTTTAAAAAGGTTCTACTACAAAGGATTTGTTTATTATTACTTATTTCATTAGTTATTTAGCTAAATTGTATGACAATCTGCCATTGGTCAATTATGGCGGCAATATTTGTTGGAAGTGGTACAATTACAAGTTTATAAAAACAGATGTACCCTCACATTCATGGTCAGTATTATCCAATCGTTTTATAAATTGTTTTTTATTTTGATATTTGATATTTTGATTTCATTTTATAATATGAAAAAAGCTGTGCTCTGAGTGGTGTTCTGTTTAATTAATGTGATATAATAATTGATAATCCAAGTGTGTGATGCTGAAAGTTATAAATTGTGTCCTAATGTTCTACAATGAAAATGTAAGTTAATTGATATTTATTATGATGAGAATATTGATGTATTTTTATAAATGTGTGACTGTGTACTGATAAAATATGTTGCCGTGGAGTTTCTTTCTCCGTTCTTCTCCACGAGGACCTAGGGTTTGCGAACGGAGGTAGCTTGGTAATAAATACCTAGTCTTAAAAAAAAAAAAAAAAATTAAATAAACAAGATTGATTCCAAGAAACCCTTAAAGAAAAACTTTAAACTAAATAAAGATATCGGATCTAGCCGTTGTGGTAGTGTTAATCACCAATCAAATGATTCTAAGTGCCCGGCTAAAGACAAAAAATGTTTAAAATGCGATTGTGTTGGTCACTTCCGAGAATGTTGCCGGACTAGGCGGAAAAGACGATTTACAAAAAATAAGACCACGGATCCAGCAAATAAAAAACAGAGATTAGACTCAACGCGAAACCAAAAATCTGAAATTGACTACATTTTCCATTTAGATGAAGACAGCGTAATTAATTGCAACATAGGCGGAGTAAACTTAGACATGTTGATAGACTCCGGGAGTAAATGCAATGTAATCACAGATAAGACCTGGCAGTTTTTAAAAGAAAGTAAGATTAATGTTCGGTATATCTAGTGCTCCGGAAATGTCCAAAAAAAAAACCTAGAAAAATGTTGTTGGGATGTGGAGGTACATTTAATTTTATTGATGATATTATTGTGTATGGTGCAAAACGGGTTGAGTAAGGTGCAAAAGAAAATAATGTTCTTTTAAATGAAAAGAAATGCATATATAAAACCAACAAAATCGAGTTTCTCGGTCACGAACTTACAGAAGATGGAATAAAACCCCTTGCAAAATACGATCGATTAAAACTAGTAGACGCCCAGACACGATTGAAGAAGTGCAAAGTTTTCTCGGTTTAGTCAAATTTGTGGGGAAATAGATTCCAAATTTGGCAACACTTACCGACCCCTTAGACAGTTGTTGAGATTAGGGCTTGGAAAATCGGCAACCGTCGACAAATTTTGGACTTCCAAACAAAATAGAGCATTTGAAGCTCTAAAGCTTAACTTAACTAATATAAAATGTCTTGGTTACTACAATCCCAGCGACCAAACGCAGGTTATTGCTGACGCATCACCAGTGGGACTAGGTGCTGTCCTTGTCCAAATAGATACGGAAGGTCCTACAGTTATCGCTTATGGACACAAAGCTCTGACTGATTGTGAAAAAAGGTATTGCCAAACTGAAAAGGAAACATTGGCATTAGTTTGGGCTGTTGAGCATTTTAAAATATACCTTTTTGGCAAAGACTTTGAGCTCATAAGCGACCACAAACCGTTAGAAACGATTTTCGGACGACATTCAAAACCTTGCGCGAAAATTGAACGGTGGGTACTCAGGCTTCAAGCATATAGATTCAAAGTTATCTATCACCCTGGTATAGTGGCAATGAAAGGTCGCCTAAGGACAAAAGTGTGGTGGCCTAGGATCGATGGGGATGCTGAGCGTGTAGTGAAAGGTTGTCACGGATGCACTCTTGTATCGGCCCCTAATCCACCACACCCGATGAAAAGGCGATCATTACCTAAAGAGCCATGGATTGATGTGGCCATTGACTTTCTAGGGCCACTTCCGAGTCGAGACTACATACTAATTCTGGTCGACTATTATAGCCGGTATAAAGAAATTAAGGTTATGAGAAGTATCACTGCACTTGACACCATTAAAGTCCTAAAAGAAATATTTTCAAGGTTAGGTTTCCTGCAACTATAACCTGTGACAACGGGAATCAATTTACGAGCGATCTGTTCCGCAATTTCTGCAAAGAATGCGGTATCGTTGTCAATAGTACTATTCCCTATTGGCCACAAATGAATGGGGAAGTTAAAAGACGCTTTCGAGATAAAGTTCCTTTCGCCCCAGATGTAGAAATAAACTCATAGATTCCGATGTGAGAGATAGGGATATGCTAATGAAGGAAAAGGGAAAGAATATGGGAATAGAAAAAGAAGAGCTACTGATTCTAATTTAGAAATAGGGGAAAATTAAAGAAAATTAATGATTCTTGGCAGGTTGTGGACAATGATAATAAGGACACAGGGTCATTGAACAATGAGGACTAAACTATTGCAATATACCCTTAAGCAATTAAAATGATTATCTGTCTGTCACTTTGTTGATGATAATTATAATGTTGTATGCCTGATTTACTAGTTTATATATTACTAAATCTATTCTGTTATTTCATTGTTAATATCGCTGTTTAAGTTATTGTAACTTAATTATTTATTAAATAAAGAAGGGATGTAGTGTATGCGCCTGGGCGGCGCAAAGTCAGTCGAGCGCCAACCGCGAGCGAGAGCGGACGTGCGCTAGACGCATATACTACTTCACCTACGAGATCTAACAAAGTGTGTTTTATTAACGCGACGAACATTACAACATTACAATCGAAACTAAATTAATTTATTGTTAGGTACATCTACTACTCGTAAGAGTCAACTTACTTGTCTTATTGAATTGTAGCACATAAATATATAATTGTAAAATACTTTGAATGTAAGTGTAACATGTTGCACATAGATTAGTGATTACCTACCTATAATTATTGTAATGTCACTAGAGCGGAGAGCTGCCGAGTCCCGAAGTACGAGCTCATCTCAGTTTGGGAATCAGTGTGCTAATGTAATTGCCCCACTCTGTACAATCATTTATAAATAAATAAATAAAAAATAAAATAAAAAGCCTTTTATTTCACGACATAAGATGAGAATTTTACAAATTTGAAAAACATTTCAATAATTTGCTTAAATAATACATTTCATTTAGAAACATGCAAACTTACAATGTAGAATCATATAATATTTTTTGAATCTATTTGGTAATTTGATGTAAAGTACAAAGATCTTTTAATTATGATAAATTTAAGAAAAAAGAACACAATTATTTAGAGAGTTGATTTCTTAAATATAGGATTTTCAATTAATTAATGGTTTCTTTGTTTTTACAATTCAAAAAAACCTTTCAATAACTTATTAAAATTACATTTGTAATCAATCTAATAACTAGTTGAAGTATAAAACATATAAATAATACAAAAAATCTTTTTTGTAATTGAATTTGAAAAAAACAACAAAGATCATTTAATATGATAATTTAAGAAACAAACACAATTATTTAGAGATTTAGTTGTTTATAGGTAATTTTAATTAATTTGTTTACTTTGTTATTTTTTTCTTTTTTAAAGTTTCGTGAACCCCTCTCAGTTGAGGGTGAAGACAATCATTTATCATTGTCATTTATAATTATTTTGTATTAATTTACTTAGGTATTGTATTTCTTTTTGGAAAAATAATTTATTATTATTAAATTATTATTATTAATGACTAGCACAGTGGCAACTTCCGGTTTTCTACTTTAATTTGCCAAGCTGTAGCTCAGCCTCTTTCCCACACTGGAACTACTCTGGCTTTAAGATGTCATGGTAGGCCACCAGGTAGGTACCGGCGGGGCGCCGGCGATAATAATCCGCGCCACTAGGTGCCGAGACTCCACCAAAGCTGTGCCGAGCTGTGCGGAGTCGAGACGTGTTATTGCGTTATTGACACAGCTCCACTCCGCACAGCTTCAGTGGAGACCGATGTGCTGGCTGTGTCATATTTGTATGGCGAGACGTGATATGTGAGCGGCGTGCTGTGTGCAGTGAGCGGCGTGCTGTGAGACGTGAGCTGTGAGAGGTGAGCGGCGTGCTGTGAGACGTGGGCTGTGAGACGTTATTAGATTGCAAAGACATTAAAATGAGCAATAGGTACGGGACTGCAAATCTAGGCACGGGAAAACCAGTGGACTTGAAATCAATTTATTTTCGTAAATATTTTTTTATTTTTACCTTGTATTTAAGATGTTTTTCAATATTTTCTGATATTATTCTAGAACATTTGCATTTTTGAAATAAACGCCATCTGTTGCTCAGTAGCTGTACGTATTTTGTTAAGGAATGAGGGTCAGTTCAGACCGCGACGCGAAGCGACGCGACGATGCGCGCACTCTTCTAAGAGCCATTCAAAATACGACTTTATTTTCTACACCAAAAGATACACATTTCGTTGCGAGACTTTAAGCGGCATCAGCGGCGCCGCGCTGATGCCGCTTAAATTCTCATCGTAGTGGTAAGTCGCTGCGCATCTCGACGCCGCGCGGCGCAGCGCGGCGCCGCTTACGCCGCTCGAGGCCGCTCGACGATGCAAGATGTTAGACTGGGAGCTAGAGGTGTCTGAGTATGCTTAATGTGAGTGTCGAATTTCGCCAACCGATTTAAGTGACGAAAAGGTCAAAGAATAACAATGTTTATCTTGCCGGTCAATTTTCTGGTCCATTTTTTACGCCCTCTTCTGTTATTCGTAAACGGAATGTATTGAGTACATGATTTAAAATCATTATAATGATTATTTCCGTAATAATTTATAGAAAAATCAAATCACAGCTTTTTGCGGGACAGATAAAGCTCACAATACTTAATTGCATAAAAATATTTTTTCCAATCGGTTAGGAACTTGTTCTAATTTGCTGAATTAAATGAAGTACTGAACTAAATGAGTGGACTACTTCATCAAGCGAAAAGATACACATACTTAATGCAGGCAGGATATGTTTTGCCATTATTAGGGTCTCAGGTATAAAAATTCGGTCATAGTTGCCTTCATTCGGATTTTGTATACTCATCTATAGCTTGGCCCAGAACGAATTGAAACGGAACTAAAATTTTTATTTCTGACAGCGTTTTAAAATCTTTGATATTTGATGTAAACAAAGACCGCAGGTTTGTTAGATTTATTATTGTGCCATAAAACTAACGTAATAAGTGAAAAATAATAAAATAAAATCATTCAAAGTGCTGGTAGCGCGAAGACAGTGGCGACTTCCGGTTTTCTACATTTTTATGTCAAGCTGTACCTCTAGCCCCTTAGTCCAAGAGCTACTGAACCCTGCGACTAACGGTCTTCCTGTAAGGTTGTAAATTTGTACACGTAATATTTATAGCATGCTAAGAGCAATAGCGACGACCTGGCAGGCGTCAGCCGTGCACATCATTGGACAATTTAATTTTCAAAGTGTAAAAAAAAAATTAAAAAAAAAACTTGTTCCTGTAAGCTTAAAAATTTAACAGGATGTGGTTTATTTATTGTAAATCTTGGAAAAAAAATGACAGGCGATTACAAGGTGCACAAGTATGTGACAGGCGAATTGAAAAGTGCAAAGTTGATGGGGTAAAATAAACTTTCTCCTGTAAGATCAAAATTATCTCGCGTTTGGATGAACTGATTTTGATGCCGTTTTCAGAAAAGTGTGCGTTACATTCCGAGAAAGGTTTTAATATACAGGGTGAATTTTTCAACTGGGCGTGGATGGCTATCTCCGAAACAATGAGTAATATCGAAAAACGTTGAAAGGAATCTCGAGGCCGATTTTGACGAAAATAAAACTGCATCGTTGGATTTTAGAAAAATCAATAATCCTGGCCAGGAATCGAACCCGCTGATTTTGGAAAAAAAATCACAGCCTGTATTATTACACCATTCGATAGTGTTGCTAATAAGGATCAAATTCTGGGAAGTAATCATATACGGCAAACTTTAGGAAAACGTATAATTTAAAAAAAACTGATGAATGTTCAAGACGATAACTGTATTCGGAACATAAGTTAACCGTTTCTTCTTTGAAATAACGCTTATTTTTGTTCAACTCAATAATTTCGCATTGCTGAATACACTGGGATTGTTGAGACATCAAATCCACTGAATTATTAAAAACAATAATAAATAAATTATGGCTCAGTAGAACATAGTAACATAGAAATATAGCAATTTTATGAAAATCTGCTATTTCCTTAAGTTTGCCTTATATGATCACTTCCCAGAATTTGATTCTTATTAGCAACACTATCGAATGGTGTAATAATACAGGCTGTGATTTTTTTTTCCAAAATCAGCGGGTTCGATTCCTGGCCAGGATTATTGATTTTTCTAAAATCCAACGATGCAGTTTTATTTTCGTCAAAATCGGCCTCGAGATTCCTTTCACTGTTTTTCGATATTACTCATTGTTTCGGAGATAGCCATCCACGCCCAGTTGAAAAATTCACCCTGTATATTAAAACCTTTCTTGGAATGTAACGCACACTTTTCTGAAAACGGCATCAAAATCAGTTCAGCCAAACGCGAGATAATTTTGATCTTACATGAGAAAGTTTATTTTTCCTCATCAAATTTGCACTTTTCAATTCGCCTGTCACACACTTCGCACCCCCCCTGGAAAAAACGCGTAACTCGACTTGCGTCAATTTTTTTTTATTAATGCAAAAAATCGACCGTACTCTAATACACCTTCTCACAAATTTTCATGAAGCTACCGCCAAAAATAAGGGTACTGTCACAAAAAATGTGTATTTTTGCGACTAAAAATGAAATAGTTTTCCATTCTTATAAAGATGTATACATACATACATTTATTTATTTTAAAACTTTCCCTGGGTATAAAGCCATAAACACACATACCCATAACTAACACGAAGATTTAAAATAACTTTATAAAAGTAAATAAACATAGGCATTTGTTCTTGGATACTATTACGAAGGTGTGTCTTGCAAGTCCACTTACTTACTTATTGCACGAAACTTGTTGCGGGACCGTTTTGCGTTTTATATAGTTACGTAGTTTCACCAAGGAGATGTCATAAACATCTGACGCGTAGCTGCATTTACTTCTTTACGCTCGCAAGAGACATAATAAGAATACCTCGAAATACTTTATAATAGGAGCATGGAATGTACGAACACTCCTGGATGATGACTCTAACCTTTGTCCCGAGTGGAAGACTGCCATCGTGGCAAGGGAACTCTCAAGATACAACATGGATATCGCGGCTACAAGTGACCCATCTTAGTGGTAGCGGAAATCTTAGCGAGCAGATGGGTTCGTATTATTGGATTGGAAAACCAGCAGAAGAGCAAGCAGCTAGCGGAAATTGGCTTCACAGTACCTACGTAACTAAATTGCGGCACTCTTAACACAACTTCCGAAAGGAAATAATGATCGCATAATGACCTTGCGCTTGCCAGTTCATGATACTTAATATATCCATTGCACCTCATCAGTATCTACGTACCAACCTTAATAGCTAATGATGATAATAAAGCAAAATTTTATCGGAACCTGCCCTGCTTACGGGAATTCCACCTCAAGGCAAAATTGGCCTACTGGGTGACTTTAATACACGTGTTGGTACTGATTACGAAGCATGGCGTGGTGTCCTTGGTCGGCATGAAGTTGGGAACTGCAATGCTAATGGCTTGGAGTTTGACCTGTGCCTGACTTATTTTTCGCCTAGCAGAAAAATATAAGACCTCGTCGATGCACCCTAGATCCAAGCAATGGCACCTTATTAATTAAATTATTGTATGTTATAAAAGACCTGAACCACGTCTTGATAACACGACCTATGTGGGGTGTGGAGTGCTGGTCAGACCATCACTTATTCGATCAAAGATACGTCTGTAAATAAAAGGTCATCGACGCGCAGCGCATAAGAAACCAGTGAATGTTTGTGTAGTTTCGGTGCCAAGGCTTTTATATGCCAAACATCTTCATGATAGCGTGTCATGTACTATACCAAAACCACTGAAGAAAAACCAGAACTAGTTCCATGACTTACATAGACAAGGAAATCAGAGCATTTCTTGAAACCCACACTACAGACTAGAACTGAGATCTCTATCAAACACCGATAGACGAAAATCATTAAAATTAAGATCATAAAACAATTTTCGGACCCAAATTGAGAAAAAGGCACCAAGTGCACAAGGCACTCGTGACAGGGACTGTAAACTGACAGATCATAAGCAAATCCTAGATAGATGGGCATTTCAATGACGCTCTTAATCTCTGCTTTCAGACAACTGATTTACCATACATTGGAAATATTGAATGCCGTCCCATCAAGGAGGACTTAGCTGATCCACCAAGCTTTTGTGAATTCATGTCAGCGGTCAAAAGTTTGAAGAACAGTAAAACACCAGGAGCCGATTGTCTACCATCAGAGGTTTACAAATATGCTGGTCCACAAACACAAAGTAGGCTCTTCAACTTAGTGCTCAAGGTATAGGAAGCCGAAATTGTACCCCAAGACCGGAAGAATGCCTCTATTTGCAAAATTTGTAAGGGTAATGGTGAATTATTGGACAGTGGTTCTTACAGAGGCATCTATCTTCTGTCTTCTACTGGGAAGCTCATATTGCCGATAGCCGCTTATCAAACCTTGTGGAACAGATACTTCCAGAGTCGCAGTGTAGTTTTAGACCCAGCAGAGGAAATGTTGACGGCATTTTCATAGTGAAACAAATTCAAGAGAAAAGCCTTGAACAAAACTGTCCTCTGTACATGAGTTTCGTTTCCCTAGAAAAGGCCTTCGACCGCGTACCGCGCGCTCCACTTTGGGTAGTGTTGCAAAAGGCTAGAATTCCTGAGAAATTCGTCAACATGATTCGTTAGTTTCACGAAGGTATGACGGCGCGTGTTCAACATGAAAACGATTTCTCAGACCTAATTAAAATAACCAGCCATGTGAAACAAGGCTGTGTCATGGCTCCCACGTTATTTTCACTCTATTTCTCAGCTCTGCTTAATGATTCTTTACAGCAAAGTCTTGGACAGATTGAACTCAATGTTCGCACCAACGACGATATAATACTAGACTCGTAATAACAGGCGACCGATGTCTGTCAACACATTAGGCAAAAAAGTAGTTATATTCGTCTCATTTCGACCAATCCTGTGAGCCGTAAACATACGTTGAGACAGAACAGACCTTGAGTTAGCCAATCACAACGCAGTATCCCGTCCCCCTCGCTTACGTAGTACCTCAGCGAGTTGACAGAATAATTTTCGTTCCTTAGATCGTGCATGCGGAGTCTAGTATTATATCGTCGTTGGTTCGCACTGATAAAAGTGTCTTTGACATCTCACGCTTCAGGTTGAGCTGGTGAAAACTAAGACGTCTAGGGTTCCTGTGCTTCACACACTCGCCATTGTAACAATTAGATAATTATTATAGAATTAGTAATGTTTATAATAGTTGTGTAACAATTTTGGTGTACAATAAAGTATGTTCCATCTATCCATTTATGCTGATGATGGTATGCCTGTCAGTTGACCGTGTGGAAACTCTCCAAGACTATCTTAATAACCTTCAGGCCTGCTGTTCTAGATTTGGCTTGTAATACGCGTAAAGAAAACCCAAGTTATAAAACAACCACCAAGGGGACGCGTCGATGTCAGCTCAACCGTTAAGAATTATATTGGAAGAAGTACCGCATTTTAAATATCTCGGAAGTCAAGTCTCCAACGACAATCGACTGGCGTCTGAAATTCTAGAACGGATTGCTAAAGCAGCCGCTGCCTTTGGAAAGCTTCTCAAGCATGTGTGGACCTCTCATGACCTGAAACTGCACCGAAAATATGCGTTTATAAGGCCTTAGTTTTACCAATACTCACCTACGCCGCGGAAACCTGGTGTCGATTTAGAATAAAACTTCTTAAGTATAAAATACCCGGCTTTACTTATTTTTCCTTCGGATGGGCCTGAATGCTGTTAGGTTAGGGGGCATAAGCTAGTGATGGAAGTGAACAAATACTGTTACTTCATTAAAGTTCGTTAACAGATTAGAGTCAAAATATTTCAACAATAACAAAGGTATTTTTTTCTGTGTTTTAGTAATTGATAGAAGATTTCCGTTTATTAAGCTTTTAGGCACTTCATTTTAAATATCATAGGCTTCTACAGCATGTTTTTTCTTCGCACACCTAATAACATAATCTAAATCGATTGATATTATTAAAACGCAGCAGCTTATTTTGTTTTTAACTATTTTAAATCTATATAGTATTGACATACAATTTTTATACATGACAATCTGTGAACAGTAAAATAGAAATTTACGATGTTATACTTCATTATTTGAATATTTTTTCCAATAAAAAATAAGTTTATTCAGAAGCTCCAGTATATCGTAGATACTTTCGCATGCAAAAAGTATGTATTTATGTTTACTTAAATGAATTCTTCGTGTAAAAACTACGTAAGTGATACTTACACTTTCGGACTAGCCTAAAATTGGAGCATGAATAATGGAATAACTACACTTAACGCAGCCAATGCGGTACACCAAAGATGACAACAAAGCAATATCCATTTTTACACCGGCTTCTTTTGTAACAGTTTCGGGGATTATTTAAGTAACCGTATAATTCAACCATATCTCACAGTATACATAACACATTGAAAAATCGGAAACTCTATCATTTCGCCGCTGCAAAATGCCATCTTTTGTTATTTACAAGGTTTTCGTGGGATTTTTTTTACAATGTTGAAAACATTTTTTTTAGCTCCTGAAAAGTTGTCCGAATTCACTTACCGCTTTCTTACAGGAAGGGTGCGACTTGTGCACCTTGTAATCGCCTGTCATTTTTTTTCCAAGATTTACAATAAATAAACTACATCCTGTTAATTTTTTAAGCTTACAGGAACAAGTTTTTTTTTTCAATTTTTTTTTACACTTTGAAAATTAAATTGTCTAATGATGTGCACGGCTGACGCCTGCCAGGTCGTCGCTATTGCTCTTAGCATGCTATAAATATTACGTGTACAAATTTCTAACCTTACAGGAAGACCGTTAGTCGCAGGGTTCAGTAGCTCTCCAGCTACCTGGACTATGTAGCTGACACCAAATGGACGACTGCGGGAGGATGGGGGGTGGGGCGGGAAGCACGTGGCGAAATCATGGCAGGCGATTACAAGGTGCACAAGGTGCACAAACAATGGCAGAATCTGCTTACCTTAAACACATCAAAGACCAACTACATGTGTTTTTCCATCGACAGTAGAACTCAACCTCGCCCTGAATATGGTCTTAGAATACATCACTGCCCTAGAACTAGCAACAACTGTAATTGCCCTAAAATAAACAGGGTAGATACCACGAAGTACTTAGGAGTCATGATTGACGAAAGACTATCTTGGCACTCTCAGATAGATCTAATAGGTGGTCGAATTAGGAAGTTGATCTGGATATTTAAAATCCTTAGACATTCGGCTAACGTTGAACTACTTAAAAAGGTCTATATTGCCTTGGCTCAGTCAATCATGATCTATTGCATTCCAGTATGGGGGGGTGCATCTAAAACTAAATTCCTCGAGGTGGAACGTGCTCAAAGGATACTCTTGAAGGTTATGTTCTTTAAAAAACTTAGGTTTCCAACAGCTACTCTTTACTCAATAGCTAACGTGTTAACTATTCGTAAATTATATATCCTACATGCCATTCTAAAAACACATAAGTCGCTTACAGTTGATCCCACTATATCAACGAAAAGACGGAAGTATTTAGTCATTAAAACACGTGCATGTAGGACTTACTTTGCTAGTCACCAATATTTAAATCAATCTTCGCATTTATATAATTATATTAATAAAATTCTTAAAATATATACAAAAACTAATTTAGAATGTAAGCGGATGGTGACAGAGTGGTTGAAAACTCTAAACTATGAAAACACTGAGAATATGATTGTCCATATTATTAAATAAAAATGTTTAATCTGTCATTGTGTATACACTTGTTATATCTATAAATTTATATAAAAACAAAATGAAACACTACTATAGAAATGTGTCTCGTATATATTTCACACCCACACACCCACACATACACTCACACACACTCACTCACTCGCTCACACACACTCACACACACCCACACACTCACACACACACACACATAGGCACTCACAACTTCGCACACATACTCACAGCGTAACTCATTCTCTTATATGGTATAGATTAATTATAAGTTAATAAGTTATTAAGAAGATACATTTAAACAAAAATGTAAACTAGCTAAGGGAGAGCGGCCACTTCTGGCACAGGTGTTTTCACACTTAAAAGGAGAGGTCAACCTCAATATTGTTAAACCAAATGTGTTACTGAATAAAACATTTTTCATTTTTCATTTTTTTCATTTTTTTTTCAAATAAGACACTCCGCTGCACCGCGCGGCGTCTGGATGCGCAGCGCGGCGCATCGCGGCGCAGCGCGGCGCATCGCTACGCAGCGCGGCGCATCGCGGCGCAGCGCATCGTCGCGTCGCTTCGCGTCTCGGTCCGAACTGACCCTTAGAGTTTTGTTTATCGATATGAACTAGGTATCGATATTTATTAATTCGAAGACTCTTGTCGAAGAGTAATTAAAAATTTCTTATACTTACTTGTTTATGAATTAATGGACTGTCTCGTTGGTTGTCAGTTCATGTAAGGCTCATTATATGGGGAAAAATAAAATCAAGACGGTTGAAGTAGGTAAAACAAAAGACTTTTTCTTATATTAATAATATTATAAGATCGTATGAATAACTTATAATATAATTTTATGTCCGTTCTGCCCTTACACACTTTTTTATCTTATTAAAATATTTAAATCCTAGTTAACTTTATCGATGTTAATGTATCGATAATTTATGTCATTCTTTAATGTTGCACCCCTATCATAAGGTGCTCGGCAGTGCCATCTATTGCGCAATAGCTCAAATATATTCTGATGAATTATTTTAATACGTGGTTTTGCTATACACCGCTAGATAGCGCTACTAACGCACGGATCAACAATTTTGTATGACAATATTCCCCGTAGTATCTCTAAGTAGTCTGTGATATTCCCATTGCCCGATCTATAGTTCTTTTTTAGATTGAGAGATAATTTATGCCCAGTTTTGAGTTTATCGAAGCAAGCAGTAAAATCCTTCCCTTAAAACGTAATCACCCATTTTCACCAACGTAGGGGGTGATTTTCGAAAAACACAAAAATAGAGAGGAGTTAAAAAAAAACGAATAATGACTATCTTTTTTATTTACTTATACTCATATTCGTACCAAGTTTCAAGTTTATAAACCCAAGGAATAAGATTTTACATACAAAGGTTTTCACCACTTTTCACCCCCTTACCTAAATACCTTACCTAATGCTCACCTACATTATAAACTGCAACTACCATCCAAAATTCAGGTTTCTACGTTTAGTGGTTAATATCCTCCCCTTAAACTTGAATACCCAACTTATGAAGTGATTTTCGAAAAATCCAAAAACACGTGTTTGATTATTTTTGATCTAGTAAGTATACATATAAATACTGACTTTCAAATTCATCAGCTCACGCGTTATGATTTTCCCATACAAACTTGAACAACGCCTAAATTACCAATGGAGGGTAGTTTTTAAAAAATAATAGTGGCAATCTTTTTATTTACTTGTGTTCTTATTTGTGGCAAGTTTCAAATTTATAAACCCGAGGAATAAGATTTTTCATACAAACGTTTTCACCCCCTTAGAGAAGGACTTTCTCAAAATCCCGTCTTATTGCGACTATTGTCCAAATTCTTGTTTCTGCGTTTCAGCGGTTTTGGCTGTAGTCGAAACTTTTTTAAATATAGAATTCTGATGATACTATACTACACACACGTGGATCTTCAACTCCCGTTACTTATCAGATAGCCACTACTTAATTTAATGTTTTATAGCACCCCCATAATAATCATTTGTTTTTCGTTGCCTGCTTAATGAAAGTGAAAAGCGCCTTAATGTGTAGACTGTTACTATCATTTAAATACCTATACTTACTAAATTTTAGAAGCTACGAGATTGACGAGGCAGGACTTAACCGATGAGAGGTTTCGCGCCGTGATGCGAAGGTGCAGCGGTGAGCGAGCGAGATCAGCGTGGAAGCGCGAGACACGGCGCGGATCGATAGCTGCGGAGCGGCTGGCCGGGCGGCGCGGCGGCGCGGCCGGCAGTGCGCCGCGCGACCCCGCCCGCACTCCACGCGCTATGAGCGCGCTCCGGCCGCGCGCCCGCCGCGCGCCGCTGCTGTTCGCGCTCGCCGCTGCACTGTTGCCGCACGCCGACCGAGTCGCGTGAGTACTCCTCGTCCTAGCTCGCGCTGCATCTCTCCGCATCTCTGACATGACTGTGTCGTTTTTTTCTGTGGCAGCGGCGGCGGCGGCGGCGGGAGCATGTTCGGGGACGTCAATATTTCCTCTATTTTGGACTCCTTCAGCATAAGTTATGACAAGAGAGTGAGACCAAACTATGGAGGTTAGTTGCAATCCTTATCATTACTTCCGCTAAGAACTCAGAGTTGTCCAAAATTCTCTTTGATGAATCGTCCTGACTATTTCTGACGCCAACGTTGACCGTAGCGCGTAGTATCATAAAATGAACCGTACTTACCTTTATTTTGTAAAACCACTATCGATTTGTATTACCTAACGAAAAATATGAAACGGCCAGTCATAACCCACAAAATTTAGCATTTTAAAATGATCCCAGCGCCATTTGTAGCGAAATTTCATAAATTTCAATTGATTTAACAAAATATAAAGACGATTGTATTTACTTGCATGAGCTACCAACATCTGGAGATTCACCTACCTGCACAAGGTAGCTCCTTATACGAGCAGCACGCTAATGTGGGCGGTCGATACCTACGACAGTTTTTTGAGTCTGATGGACTTTTGGGATAAATAAAGCTTATTAATAATAAATGTAAAGTAGACGCAGCTTCAGGACTGTATAATTTATGGATAACACAGAGTGAGGAGAAACGCTCTTTGAACGAATACATTTGACCACAACGCGTTTTGGCTCTTAATCTCATTGGCAACCCGAAATTCGTGCAGTGGTTCTGGCCATGTTGGCCACAACGCGTTTTGGCTCTCACGGTACGTAAATTTGACCTTAACGCGTTGTGGTAATCGCGGAATGTAGTTAGTCGAATTAGTTGATGCAGACAAAATTGCGGTATATTCAGTGCACAGATACTCACATTAAAATATCAGTTTTTAAAGCGAAATACAAAAATGCACAGAAAGAGTTGGCTTGGGGGAATCAATAAATCGTACGCTTTCAGGCACTCACCCAGTCCCTGTCAACGATCAGTTGTGATCACAAGCGGTCCATCCAGCACAGCTGCTCTGCTCTTAACTCCTTGTGCATATTTTCAATTATTCAATGGTTTGTTTAGCATTCTGGTTGCATCAACTAATACCTATTTGGTCTAAATCGCGTTCTGCCGATGCCGATGTGCGGTTACCTTACCACGCGCTAGGTATTTAACCATTCTGATTGACATTTTGTTTTGCCTCAACGCTTTATGGCCATACTTGCAGGTGCCACGAGCCACGACATTAAGTTCGAGTCATTGTGGATGAGCTTCAAGAACCAGACGCGTTCGGGTTGTCTCATTTTGTTCAATCGGTGTTTAATTGCACTCTTGCTCTCTCCGTACATACCAGCCGAAGCTCGGCGTGCAGTGCACCTCCGGTTTCGATCAAAATGCCACAGAGCAGGAAACCGCTGCAAATGATCGATTAGCGTAATTTGCTTCCAGATGATGGATGCGATACGTTGTCGTGTTATGTATGTGATGTCGTTTCCAGGACCACCAGTGGAAGTGGGGGTTACCATGTACGTGCTGTCCATCAGCTCTCTGTCGGAAGTGCAAATGGTACCTAGCTAGCAGTACTATTCTAAGTAGTAAGAGGTTACGCGGGCACGTGGGCATGTGGGCATGGGGCACGTGGCACGTGGCACCGCACCGCATGGACGCCGGCCAGCCGCGCCGCCCGGATCGAACTAGTACTACATGTGGGCTTGCTTGCAGGTCCGCCGGTGGAGGTGGGCGTCACCATGTATGTGCTCTCTATCAGCTCCGTGTCGGAAGTGCTCATGGTACTCGCCCCAGTACTCGCACCTCTCGCGCTGCACCCGCAGCAGCCCCAGACGCGAGGCTGCGAGCATGACGCGTTAATGGATCTATTCGCTTTCGTGTTGTTTCCTAGTGATCTTGTCGATGACTGGTAACGCTCGTGTTGACTGTGGCATTACTGTTGTGAACTGATACAGACGCACCGAGCGCCGGCCACGGCTGTCCCCTCCAAGCGACTCCACCGCGCTGCCGCTTCCAATGAGCGTACAACTGTCTCGCCCAACTACGTTAGACCAGCTTATTATATATGGGGTGACTGGCAATTAGTGTACGATACTTAAACACGTGATTGTGCTGATGATAACAAACAATTTTTATTACTGTTGCTGTTCAGTACAATTATATAGGTATGTTTGCCTAATGTACTGAACAGCTGATATTTTTTTCACGATTTCTGCTTTTGCTCCCATAATAAAAATTGTTTGTTATCATCAGCACAATCACGTGTTTAAGTATCGTACACTAATTGCCAGTCACCCTATATAATATAGAAAATATATTATAACACTACCACTTTGCCCGCGACTTCGTCTGCGCGTATTTCTAACTTCGAACTCAGTGAATTTAATGCCCGGTCACCCTCCATAAAGGATAATTTTGGAAAATCAATCAATAGTCTAGTAGTTTTGGAACCTATTCAATCCAAACAAACAATCATCTCTTTCCTCTTTTTAAAATATTGGTGTAGACAAACTGATTTTCCGATGTTCACCCTGCTAGGGGTTTATTCTTTATTCGATTGAGAGATAATTTATGCCCAGTATTGAGTTTATAGAAGCAAGCAGTAAAATCAACATCAATCATCAAAAAAAAAATAGTGGTGCTAATCTTATTTATTTACTTGTGTTCTTATTCGTGGTAAGTTTCAAGTTTATAAACCCAAGGAATAAGATTTTTCATACAAACGTTTTCACCCCTTTTCACCCCCTTAGAGGAGGAATTTCGCAAAATCCCGTCTTATTGCCACCCTACATAGTACTGCAACTGCAAATGCTGTCCAAAATTCAAATTTCTGCGTTTACCGGTTTCGGCTGTAGTCGAGTCAAAAAAAAACCCTGTTCTTTTATATAGGTAAAACACCCAACTATTGACCCCATAAGCGGTTTTCCTTGCTTCTTTCGCAAAATAAACTAATGTACGAGTTGCAAGTGGAAATGAATGTTTTCGGAAGATAAAATAAACATTGGAGAATGTAACTAAAACATTATTTCCAGTCATACAAAGGTAAAAAGTGTTTTTTTTTTCTCGAGTTTAGCAAGAACAGGCCATTTGACCAGTTATCAACATGCTTGTACCAAATTTTCATCATGCAAGTGACCAATTTTTTGACCTCCTGTAGTATAAGAATAAACTCAAATATTATTTATTATGAATGTGATACGAGGTTTTATTTGATAAAAAACAAACAAAGCTAGTCTTATAGCCCTTCTCATTTTCTTTTTTCACACTATTTAGGTCTTCAGTCTTCAAACGCCGTCAATAATATTCTTGCACTTATTTTTGAAATTTTGTAGTTTTTATCACTTTTTGTTGTAGTTTTTATCACATTTTGTCCATTTTTTGAACTTTATTAGTAGTTATTTCACTGTTCTGTATTATGCAGCAGATATAAAAATACTCGACGGCAAAATATAAATTGATAACACGGCTTTAGTTCTACAAAGTGAGTTTAAAAACCTTTGAATTAATATTTTCCTAATTACGACGTTTTTAACTTTTTAAACTTATGTAAAAGACCTCACAAATGAAGAGAACAAAGATACAAATAAAAAAACTAGCTCACACTTTGCCTCGGAAATGATTTAAGTCAGTTTGTTCAAACATGCAGGTTAGGGTATATTTTGTCATTTTATGCATTAAACCAACCTGTGGCTGAGGCATTGCTCGTATTCTGCAATTGTCCCACGGGATCATATACCGACATAAAAAGTATCCTGCGTCCAGGTACACCCACTTAACCAGGTTTTAAAATAATCTGCTTGCCAAATTGTGTCAAAATCCATTCAGCCGTTCACTTTTCCTATAATATTAGTAAGTCTAAAAGTCTAAGGCCGCTTTCACATTAGGGCGTTAGCAGCGCGAAAGCACATTTCTTCACATTTTATATGACTGTCGCCCAAATGTGAAAGCAGCGTAAAATATTCAGGAGGATCCAGAATGTGACAGTAGACCGAAAATTTAAGTACCTCACTCAAATTATGCTAGGTAAAAGAAAGAAAGAAAGAAAGAAAGAAATAACATTTATTTGGTACAGACAGGGCATACATAATAAAATATAAGGGAAAGAGAAATAAACAATAAAATTAGCAAAAGGAAAAAAAAAACTTAAAACTATTTGTGTATTTTCGTTTGCCCCACGGCTGCGCCAAATAGGCCCAGTTCAGCAAAAATGTCAGACAACTAAAGTGCCTGACGCTGATTTTCAACTGGACCTGGTTGAGGGATGGGTACGGCGAACCAGTTAAGTTGTGTGTGTATCTGTACCTATACATAGATAAATGTCGCAACTAAGAAATAATAATCTAATATAAAATAAATAATAATCTAATAATATACCTATCCTAATAGTAAAGTGTAGTGTATAAACTAATAATAATAATTATATTATAATAACATCTTAATCATTAGCAGACACAAACAATAAACAGGTACCTACAAAAACAGATTATTTCGAGCGCGCGACGCAACGCCACGCCAGTGCATCATACTCGTAATCATTGCAGTAGTCTGCCGACAACCATAACGCTGCAAGCAGCGGAGCGCGCTTGACGCGACTATGATTTTTACAACAAAATTTATAATGATGCTAAAGGAAAGCAATTACAAGATGATAATTATTTTAAGTTGAAAGTAGTGAGTGACATAGGTAAGTGTATGTTTTCGATGATTCCCGATGGTAGGTAGTCAGGTTACTACGTAAGGTATTTTTTATGTTTGTGATTATGCAGATACACACCTTTAGGGGTGCCAACGCCCATGGGCTTAATACAGATGCATTAAAGTTAAACTACCTCACCATTAAAAATGAACTATACGTACACACCGTGGTGTCAGTAACTGGTATTCTCGTACATTTGGTTAATTACCAGCTATTGACATGCCATGTTAAAAAAATGGTTATTCATACATTTGAGTGTACCAGATATTGACCTCATCATTTTAACAAGTTAACGCTCATTAAAACTTGAAAATCATGTGGAAAAGCATTGTGTCTGTCTTAAATAACCAAAAAATACCAAACTCAAAGAAATCTATAGTGTAAAACTGAAATAAAATGACATTGAAAACAACCGTCAGCTCAGCAAATTGTTAAATTTCTTGATGATTTTAGGAGGGTATTTTGTTATCATAGGTTTACGGACGCAATATTGCTTTATTTAAATTTTCTGTGACGCCAATATATTACAAGATAAATTATATTTCATTTTCTGTATTCTTTACGCAGCACTGCAAGAAGATTTATTATTATTTTTGATAAAAACTGTTATGCGGTCAATAGTTGGTGGGAGGTCAGCAGTTGGGTACTTTACCCTATATAGATTTTACAACTTTTTGAAAAAGGAATACGCATTTAATATGCAGTTATGATTATTCAATAAAATTACGAAAACCGAAGAGGCCGTATGAGCTTGATGCCTTTGCTTTTCCGACAAAAAATATTAGTCGAGGAATTTGCCGCATTTTTGTTTTCTTCAAATACATAAACGTTAAGTTTATTTAATTTATTTTTATAAATAAGTTAATGTTAAATGTTTATTAAATGCTTATCACATTGTTCATTTTTTCGCAAATGGTACGAAAAGTAGAGTATTTTCATCGGTGATAAAGCTGTCTTAGTCTTGGGTGAACTTAAATCCCTCGCTACACTCAGGACACGTCTTAAATCCCTCGCTTCTCTCGTGATTTAAGTTTTTAACACCCTCGCTACGCTCGGGAGTAAACCTCGAGTCCTTCGTTAAGCTCGCGATTTAAATCGTCACCCGTGAGTCGTGACAGAAGACACTGCTTTATCCCCTTGGTTAATAATCTACTATTTTGCCTTTCTGTAATCAGTCACTTGTAGTCAAGCTAAAACTAAAATGTGCACTCCGACGGTCCCTTTTTGATCTGCAACATCTTTACTGTCGCTTCTGAGAGTGATTCTCGTCTTCCTTCAGTAAATATTACACCCGCGATCGTTCGTAATTGTACGCCGCTGGAAGTGGGATTGATGTGTCAACATTCACTGTTCAGTAATGATGCTAGCACGGAGTGGTGGAGGTCGCCGAGGTGGCAACCGCCCGGCCGCGCGCCCTACTGTAATACTAGGTGTCTACAGTTTGAGCATTAGCACCGATGAATACCTACTTTTAAGTATTAATAACTTGTACTAGTTTTCCACTATCCTGTGTGGTACGTTTTTATTGTAATATAAGCGACATGTGTGAACATTGAAACGCTAAGGACAGCAGCGCGGCGCCCCGCAGCTGCGATCACGCAGCGAGCGCAGTGCCGCGTCATCTTCACGCGCACCACGCGTCTGCACGACGCGCGCACTCTAACAGCACCTTTAAGTTAGCACACCACGCAGTTCACACTATCGACTACACCGTCCGTCGTGGTGTTTGCAGTCACTCTGAGCCACTAGACCGTGTGTAGCTCCGCGACAAGCGCGTGTCGGCGGCGTCCGGCGCATTGTCGGTCGCCGCTGCTGCGTACTACCTTAATGACTCTTTCGTGAGTTTCGTGACTTGCCCGCTTGGCACTTAACTATTAGTTCAGCGCAGTTATACTTTGTACATACTCACAAATATAATATCATAATCGTTCACATTTTATGAAAAATGAACTCACCTCAGTACCTAATCAGTAATCACGTTTGTACTTTGGCATTAAATTCCGCAATAAAATAGGTAGCCGGTGCGGAGTTAGATTGATTGACTAATTAAAACCGAGGCGGAAAAGACCATTCCTCGAGTACTGAACTAGTCTGTGCGTCGTTCGGTAGCTGCGCCAGGTGCTGTACGCGATCTGCAGTCCGGAATGCGTAAATATGTATCCGTGTGCTCCACACTCTGACGTCTACTCGTAACACTGCGTGCACTTTTCACTCTTAGTAAATTAAATAACGCTTGTCGCTCTGTAATGTGTATTCGATGTTGTACAGTGTTTCAATCTTAGCGTATTATAGTCTATGTACCATATAATGCACCGTACTTGTTCCAGTGTGCTACAGCGCGCCGCCCTACTATAACGTGCGATGTCTCTCCCTCAGGACTTCACGTTGGATTTTTACTTCAGACAGTTTTGGACGGACCCGCGGCTCGCGTACAAGAAGCGCGCCGGCGTGGAGACGCTGTCCGTGGGCTCCGAGTTCATCCGCAACATTTGGGTGCCCGATACGTTCTTCGTGAACGAGAAGCAGTCGTACTTCCACACCGCCACCACCAGCAATGAGTTCATCCGTATCCACCACTCCGGCTCCATCACGCGCAGCATACGGTGAGTGCACGGCCGGCGCGCCGCCCCGCGCCCCGCCCCGCACTGCCCCTCACGTCTGTTGCAGGCTCACCATCACCGCGTCGTGCCCCATGAACCTGCAGTACTTCCCCATGGACCGCCAGCTGTGCCACATCGAGATCGAGAGCTGTAAGTGTCTCCCTCGCTCCGTTCAGCGCCCGACTTACTTCAGCGCGTCTGATCCTCTTTACTACTGCCGCCCTTGCGCTGCACGTTGGCAAGTTGTTTCAGTACCATCCGATGTGCCTCGACGCACAAGTACTACGACAACTTGGTGCGACTATTTGTGTTCTATAATAATACTTACCACTTTGTTTGTAACTCTTCGTGTAGGGTGAGACGACGGCGGCCATGTTAATCGGAATAATCAATTCAAAAACTTTTTTATGCGAATTGTAAAATTTTGACAGATTTAAACTCGTCAGAAGCTACCGTCTCACAGATGATAGAAAAATAGTAACGTACTTATACGATGTACACCGATGTTCGTGTGTGTGTGTTGTGATCACGGAGCAACCCTCGACCGGCCGTGTGCCGCACACGACGCCGCACGGCACCGGCTTGCGTCGTGTCGCGCAGCGCACGGCGCGCGCCCTCCGCCTACAGCACCCGCGCGGGCAGGTCCGCGCTCGGCGCGACGGGGCACGGCGCCACGCACTCCGCCGCACCCCCCGCACCCCGCACCCCGCACCTCGCACCCGCCCGCCGCACGCTCGCTCGGTCACCGCCACTGCATGCGCTTGCTCCCAGCCCTCACTGCCTGCCGCACCCATCACCATACACGTAGTCGCGCACGGTAGCTACATAGTATTTTTCTATCATCGGCCGGGTCGACTCGAGCGCCGCGCTCTGTCGGCTCGGCGCCAGTGGGCGCCAGTGGGCCGCGCGCTCGGCGCGTCGCTTCGAGGCGCGAGTGATAGCGTTTTGTGTTTGGCATGTCCCCGGAGTCGGATACACCATGACCGACATACTGTACGTTTGGAAAGACGGCGCGTCGAGTGTCGGCATGAGCAGCGAAGTGCAGCTGCCACAGTTCCGAGTGCTCGGCCACCGGCAGCGCGCCACCGTCATCACCCTCAGCACAGGTAACCGCTCGCAGTAGTACCGCGCCCCGCCCCGCCGCGCCCGCGCCCTCCCCTCGCGCGACACGACGCCGCCCGCGCGCGTCCGGCACGCGGCCGCTCGAGCGACCGCGCCTCACCCCTGTTTGCGCCGCAGTCGGCTACACCATGCGGGACATCCGGTACAAATGGAACGAGGGGCCCAACTCGGTGGGCGTCTCGAACGAAGTGTCGCTCCCGCAGTTCAAGGTGTTGGGCCATCGCCAACGCGCCATGGAGATATCACTCACAACAGGTGCGAACTACTTCCTTACGTTTCATAAAGTGTAACGCATGATTGCGTTCTAGTAGACTTAGTGTAGTCCGAACGTTTAATACTCTCACCGTTCCATGTGCTAATCGAGTTTTGTACTCTACCGCCGACAACCTGACCAGGAAACTACTCCCGGCTGGCGTGCGAGATCCAGTTCGTGCGCTCGATGGGCTACTACCTGATCCAGATCTACATCCCGTCCGGCCTCATCGTGATCATCTCTTGGGTGTCGTTCTGGCTGAACCGCAACGCCACGCCGGCGCGCGTTCAACTGGGCGTCACCACCGTGCTCACCATGACCACACTCATGTCTTCCACCAACGCGGCACTTCCCAAGATCTCCTACGTCAAGTCCATCGACGTGTACCTCGGCACCTGCTTCGTCATGGTCTTCACCAGTCTGCTCGGTGAGTACCGGGGCGCTACCGACGCACCCGCCTGCGCCAGCCTCCCGCCCGGCCCTAACCGGATCGTTCGTGTTTCAGAGTATGCTACGGTGGGTTACATGTCCAAGAGAATACAGATGAGGAAACAGCGCTTCGTCGCGATACAAAAGATAATGTCCGAGAAGAAGATGCCGGCGGAATGCGCACCGCCCGCGCCGTGGGACGCGCACTCGCTGAGCAAGGGCGGCAGCCTGGGGCGCGGCGCCCCCCCGCCCCCCCGCCACTCGCTCAGCGTGGGCGCGCCGCCGCCGCCGCCGCGCCACCACCACGTGACCATGGACCGCTGCGGCCGCCACCTGCAGGAGGTGCGCTACAAGGTGCGCGACCCCAAGGCGCACTCCAAGGGCGGCACGCTGGAGAGCTCCATCGAGGACGTGCCCGCGCCGCCGCTGCACGCGCTGCAGCCCACCAAGGTACGTCCCTCGTGTCGCTGGGGCGTTCGTTCGCAGTGGTAGCCGGGACTGTGGCGAGACTATAAAGTATCATGTTGTGGTTGCAGGACTACGGCAAGTTCCTGGGCATGACGCCGTCAGACATCGACAAGTACTCGCGCATCGTGTTTCCGGTGTGCTTCGTGTGCTTCAACCTGATGTACTGGATCGTGTACCTGCACGTGTCCGACGTGGTGGCCGACGACCTGGTGCTGCTCGAGGAGAACAAGTGAACGAGTGCCTCCCCCGCGCCCGCGCCCGCGCCCCGCACCCCGCGCCCGCACCCTGCACACTCTCGCTACACGCTCGTGTACATAACTCATGTAATATAATATCGATTAGCAAAACGCTAGTGTCACGACCCCTCGTAGACTTAACTGACGGTCTGATCATACTTTAGATATAGATAGGAACTCGAACGACTTGTACAGAAATTGTAAATACGACATTATTATAATATTGTGCCGGTGCCGGTGCACCTCCTCCCCCCTCCCGCCTCGTACCAGTACACGTCAAGTACCACTGCTACGTGGTACATGCTCAATGTCAACATACCTATAATTCGATTAAAATAGTTTGCAGAACTCGCGACATTTATTTAGGTTATAAGAGCTAGACCAGGTGATGCACATATTATATTCATATCTTGTTCATATTCACACTTTGTCTCAGATCAAAGAAATAGGCAGATACAACGCTCAGAACACGCGAGTGTGTCCACCAAAGCAAACACAAAATCAAATCGAATTACATTCCATATTGTTTTCTTTGTTTTTGAGACAACTTTTACAATGTTTAAAGACACGAGACGGCATATTTTGGCAAACAACAACAACGACGCGTAGCTTGGTACTGTCGCAAGTTTGTATTCACTTATGATTTTGTATTTGCTTTGGTGGTCACACTCGTGTGTTCTGAGCGCTCTATCTGCTTATTTCTTTGATCTGAGACTTAGTCAACGGTTACACCAGTTACACGCTCAGTCTGGCGTCAGTTCAGTCCATCAGTCTGCTCAGAATGACGGGAGAATTATCGTCTAACCGGTTGACTGACGGACTGATGGTCCAGAATGACAAAAATTAACCGTAGGTATTTTACATCCATCATTCTGGCATCAGTCTTAGCCGGACCAGACTGATGGACTGAACTGACGCCAGACTGAGCGTGTAACCGTTGACAACCTTTGACTTAGGTATTGAATTTATGAAAACTGAGGCTTCCGACTTACTTCGAAAGTTAGTTACCTAAGTTGTTAAGTTTTTTGTTGAATTTGTTCTAAAAACCGATGCTGTGTTTTATAATACATCTGCCGCTTCAAGTGATTTCGAATTGCCCACTTAGGTAGGATAAGCAATAATGCATTCTTCGTCGTCCCCCATCGGTTCATTTTTCCCGACAACGCAGCGCTAAAAAACACCTCTAAAATAGCTACGTTATAGCTTGTTGTTTGTAATTCAGAATTGGGATTTTTCCCACGTTTTTAGGGTTCCGTAGTCAACAAGGAACCCTTATAGTTTCGCCATGTCCGTCCGTCCGTCCGTCTGTCCGCATCTTAGCTCAGAGACGCCCAGTACTAGAACGCTGTAATTTGGTGTAAATATACGGATTTGTTGTGCCGAAAAAGTGGTAAAATAAAATCTCTTAAAATATTTTTTTTTAGGGTACCTAAGTACCTCCTGTACACGTAAAGTGGGGATGTTTTTTTTATTTCTCGCGTACCCCTTAGTGTGGGGTATCATTAAATAGGTCTTTAAAAAATATTGATAGTTTCCGTTGGCAATTTTTTGATAAAAAGATTTGCTTGTGAAATATTAAGCTTTAAAGTGCTAATTTTTGCTCGACTCGAGTGTCCCCCCCCCTCTACCAGCTAAACGGTTATGTTTGGGGGTGTGCAAAAATTCACAATAGTGGTATATATAACGAAGTTTTAAGGAAAATTATCATGACTAAGTAGGCTTTACAAGTTTACGAGTAATAGTCGACCAACTTATAAAACGTACTTGGACAACATATTTTCCTAAACAAAATGTATCGCAGAACTTGTTCTTCAACTGCAAATGTAAGTTTGTCAACTTTATTTTTACAGCTATAATAGGTGGGTATGTTTTGGGGATAGGTAGGTTTTTATTGTCAACTATTTTTAACTAACTTCGAAAAAAGGAGGAGGTTCTCAATTCGTCGTAATCTTTTGTTTTATGTATTTTCCCCGATTTCTCAAAGACGCCTGGACCGATTTTGAAAATTCTTCTTTTTAAAATGAAATTCAGCGAATCAGTTTAATTAGTTCGCATAAGTATTTTGATAGGCAACTACGGAACCCTACACTGTGCGTGGCCCGACACGCACTTGGCCGGTTTTTTATAAACTCACTTTTCTTGTTTGTTTATTTATTTCTTTGTTGTTTGTCGTTCCGGTTGGACTTTTGCAACTCAATTTTGAGACACTTCCCGATAAGCTAGCAGGCTGAAATTTTGCACACGCTCTGAATTCTGATGAAAATATACGACTAGCTAAGAAACGTCATAACAAATCCAATATGGCGGCCTCCCTAAGATGGCGGACGGGCTGTTTGAAATCCACCCCCATGATATGCGTATCAAATGAAAGGGTTTGGTGTCAGAAATACGAAAAAAAATAGTCACGTGACTTAAATCCAATATGGCGGACGTATAAGATGGCGGACAGGCTATTTGAAATGCACCCCCATGATATGGGTATCAAATGAAAGGGTTTGCTGTCAGGAATATAAAAAAAAATTAAAAATAATAAAATAAAAAAAATAGATTTAAAAAATCTAAAAACCCACGTTTTTTAATATCCTAAAAATAAGAAAATAACCCTACGGGACTGAGAGAGGGGCCACTTAAAACGTGGGGGCGTATCTTTGCAAGCTACACCCACGATCTATACACGTCATGTAAATATATCCCATGAATGCCCTTAAATAATATACGCCCCCACATTTTCAGTGGCCCCTCTCTCAGCCCCGTAGGGTTATTTTCTTATTTTTAGGAAATTTAAATACGTGGGTTTTTAGATTTTTTAAATCTATTAATTATTTTCTTAAACTAAACCCACACGCGGCGCGTCGGGCAGCGCGTGCTATTGTTTGTCAGTTGTTGCCGCTAGTGCGCTACTCCTTGAAAGATTTTTTATTGGTAAGATCATCAAATACACCCCGCCCCGGGTGGAGCAGAAGGGAATTCCAGACTCGTGCTGATTAAAATCCACAGTAGTGTTCCTTCAATAGACCTTTACGTTCCAGGGTCACCCGTCGAATACATCGCCGTAGGTATGTTTGTTTTCCCGGCTAGGTACTCGCTCCACGAAACGCGCCGCCCGCGCGTCGCATGTTCTTGAACGAGGCCATATTATTATTGTTTATTAACTACTCGTATAATCATAAGACAGCCAGTTAAAATAATAACAAAAATCTGTTCGCTTAGATTTTAAAACAGACGCGTACACAGTTCTAAGTAGATGTATCTATTATATTATTAATTGTCAATGTAATTATGACAATTTAACGAATGTTATTGCAATTCATTAGTAGATTATTAACCAAGGGGATAAAGCAGTGTCTTCTGTCGCGGGTGACGATTTGAATCGCGAGCGTAACGAAGGACTCGAGGTTTACTCCCGAGCGTAGCGAGGGTGTTAAAAACCTAAATCACGAACGAAGCGAGGGATTTAAGTCGAGTCCTGATTGTAGCGAGGGATTTAAGTTCACCCAAGACTAAGACAGCTTTATCACCGAGGAAAATACTCTACTTTTCGTACCATTTGCGAAAAAATAACACAATAATAATATTCAGAGATACATGTGCATGTATTAAAAATAATGACAATTAAAAGTAAAACATTCGAAACATTGGTCCAATTATTATTGATAGAGAGAGTTACATTTTGTTTGGTAGGCATTTATTTTTTTGTCGGAAAAACAAAGGCATCAAGGTTATTTACGGCCTCGTCGGTTTTCGTAATTTTATTTAATAATAATAACTGCCTAATAAATGCGTATTCCTTTTTCAAAAAGATGTATAATTAGGTATTATACACTCGTGTGATACTTTTAAAAAACTCGCTTCGCTCGTTTTTTAAACTCACACTCGTGCATAATACCCCTCATTATGTACCAGTTTCATAAACTACTATTACCTACCTATATTATAAACAAACTCAATGGTGTATAGACCAGGGTGTCGAGTCTGCTAATTATTAGTCAGAATGGCGCCACAATGGCGTTTCAATTGTAGTGCTTATTCGAACCAGGAGTAAAAAATGGTTTGAATAAGCACTACAATTGAAACGCCATTATGGCGCCATAATGGCATTTCAATTGTAGTGCTTATTCGAACCAGCAGTAAAAAATGGTTCGAATAAGCACTACAATTGAAACGCCATTGTGGCGCCATTCTGACTAATAATTAGCAGACTCGACACCCAGGCCGCCAGAAGACATCCGTATGCAAAATATGAGGACCGAGTTTTGAGTTTTGTAATATATTTTTAGGATTGTCAAGATATATATTTTTGATGTTGCCAGCAATTCTCGTGGTCCAAAAAAAAATCCGCACTGTGGTCTCAGATCAATAAAACGTTGATATTAGTGGGTTTTGATCTGAATTTTGATATGATATGGCATTACATACTGATTATACTTTACTATGACGAGACCTTGATAAAATGATTGGAATATATAGTAGAAAAACATATGAATACATAATCGATATAATATAAAAGAATAGAACAGGGTTTCTACAGCCGAAACCGCTAAGCGCAATAAGTTGAATTTTGGACAGCAGTTGCAGTCTACTATGTAGGGTAGCAATAAGACGGGATTTTGCGAAAATCCTCCTCTAAGGGGTTGAAAAGTGGTGAAAACGTTTGTATGAAAAATCTTATTCCTTTGGTTTATAATCTTGAAACTTGCCACAAATATGAACACAAGTAAATAAAAAAGATTGGCTCTAATGTTTTTTTAAAACTATCCTCCATTGGTAATCTAGGCGTTGTTAAAGTTTGTATGGGAAAATCATAAGGCGTGAGTTGATTAATGTGAAAATCAGTATTTATATACTAGATCAAAAATAATTAAACACGTGTTTTTTGATTTTTCGAAAATCACCCCCAAAGTTAGTGAAAAGGGGTATTCAAGTTTAAAGGGAAGGATTTTAAAGCGCTAAACGTATAACCTGAATTTTGGATGGTAGTTGCAATTTATCATGTAGGTGAGCACCAAGAAAGGATTTCACCTTTATGGGGGTGACAATGGGCATTATTAGTTTTTTAAAACTACCCTCCAATGATACTCTAGACGATGTTAAAGTTTGTATAGGAAAATCATAACGTGCCAACCGATGAATTTGAAACCCGGTATATGGAAATTAGATCAAAAATAATCAAACACGTGTTTTTGGGTTTTTCAAAAATCGCCCCCTAAATTGGTGAAAAGGGGTGATTAAGTTTTAAGAGAAGGATTTTACTACGTGTAGTGCGGTAGTATTTTACAAATTTCTGGACCACTCCAGACACTGGCAACATGCATTTTTAAATAGTCCAAGAACCCATTTGCATACTTCATAAAACAGATTGCGGTCCTCATATTTTGCAAACGAAATTCCTTCTGCGACCTGCACTAGTACAGATGTAGTTCAGTATCGGTATATTCCTAATTTAAATCACATTCTCCGCTAGAGGTGAATGAAATTCAGTACAATTTATTTTCCCTGTTTTTAACAGATTAAAAATGACTACCTACTTATTGTTATGTTCGCTTTTTGTGGCATAGAATGTCACTTTTTAAGCAAGTGGTACGAAATAGTAGATTATTAACCAAGGGGATAAAGCAGTGTCTTCTGTCGCGGGTGACAATTTAAATCGCGAGCTTAACGAAGGACTCGAGGTTTACTCCCGAGCGTAGCGAGGGTGTTAAAAACTTAAATCACGAGCGAAGCGAGGGATTTAAGACGTGCCCTGAGTGTAGCGAGGGATTTAAGTTCACCCAAGACTAAGACAGCTTTATCACCGAGGAAAATACTCTACTTTTCGTACCATTTGCGAAAAAAATAACACAACAATAATATGAGATAAGCATTTATTAAACATTAACATTTAACATTAACTTATTTATAAAAATAAATTAAAATAAACTTAACGTCTATGTATTTGAAGAAAACAAAAATGCGGCAAATTCCTCGACTAATATTTTTTTGTCGGAAAAGCAAAGGCATCAAGCTCATACGGCCTCTTCGGTTTTCGTAACTTTATTGAATAATCAGAACTGCATAATAAATGCGTATTCCTTTTTCAAAAAGTTGTATAATGCTTAATATACAAACTCAATGTTGTAAAGACAGACTGATGTAGTTCAGTACCTATCTGTAAGTATTCCAAATTTAAATCACATTCTCTCCCTAGAGGATGAATGAAATTCAGTACAACTTTCTTTCCCTGTTTTTAACAGATTAAAAATGACTACTGTTATGTACGCTTTTTGTGGCATAGAATGTCACTTTTTTGAGCAAGTGGTACGAAAAGGTATATTATTATCCTATTATGATGCTCCCAGAGTCATTGTATAGGTTTCAGGCTGACGTCAAGTCACAGGTAGCTGGTAGGCCAGTTCGAAATACATATTTCAATTCGAAAATAGTTTAGGTAATCTATACTTAACTTGAAATAAGTAATACCTACTTATTAAAATAACATAAAACTTAACTAAACTATTACCTACCTACTACTTTACATTTTAAATAGCATCGAAAAAATTCTCCTCAACGCTGTTAGTTTTAATGGCCCAAGAGACTGACGGCATTTGTCAGTGCTTAGTCTCTAGCGAAGGTAAAAGCCAGCCCTAATAATATAGGCTCACGTGATTAGAAATCTTTTTGATTAGGCCATAAGAACTCGGAGCCCATTTCATGTCCCCCACCTCACACCCCGCACCCCGCGCCCCGCGCCGGCGCCGGCACCGCTCAACTCTCAACACTGTAACGTACTCACAGCAAGAGGAACCTAATGATAAGTTGGTAACGTCATTTTATGAACTAGAACGAAACTGTTAAGTATTGTAAAGTTACAAATATTATTTTATAGGTAAGCACGGTAAGGCACACGAGACTATTTTGCATTCACATGCAATAAGTTCGTCTTGTAATAAAGACTAACATTACGAATACGTTGTTTTATTTTTACCCAAAAACTAATTACATACACTACCTATTTAATGATAGTGGGTAGTGTAGTGTTAATAAAAAAATAAAACACTTGAAAACACTAAACAAAAAACCAAAAACTTAAAAAAATATGTAACGGAGAATGGTTATCAGAAGGGGTCGCGATATCGGAAATAACACTCAGAAAACCTTCGTTTAGACTTTTAATTACTTGCTAACACACCGAATACAAATTAATCAAGGATGCCCGAGATTTATCGCTCGATTAAAAACTTAGGAACGTGGGAAGTTTAGCATGGCGGATCAACCAAGATGTCTTCCAACGACGATATATTACTAGACTAGACTCCTAAAAACAGGCGACCGATGTCTGTCAACACATTAGGCAAAAAAGTCTTATATCCGTCTCATTTCGACCAATCCTGTGAGCCATAAACATACATTGAGACAGAAAAGACCTTGAGTTAGCCAATCACAACGCAGTACCCCGTCCCCCTCGCTTACGTAGTACCTCAGCGAGTTGACAGAATAGTTTTTGTTCCTTAGATCGTGCATGCGGAGTCTAATATTATACCGTCGTTGATGTCTACCCAGCTTGCCGGACCGATTCAAAGTGTCCACTTCACTCAACTGTCACCGCCCATGTGGCCTACCCCACACAGGTTAGCCAACATCGTCTGTCAACGTCACTACCTGTCAACGTCGAATAGCTGATTAAACTTCCGAATCGACATTTGACTCGACTATTCCCTCGGTGTTGCCATTGCTCCCCACGCTAAGCATCCCCAAGTGTAATAACTTGGCGTTACCTAAACGTAATCTGTCAAATTTAACTACATAGTTCCTCCAATGAGAGATAGATGGCGTTATTCTAAATGAACAATAATCAATTGAGATTCTAAATTGCGTTTCTGTTTTGATTCCACTTCAACGATACTAGATGGCGTTATTCTATATTAACAATAATCAATAGAGATTCCAAATTGTGTTTCCGTTTTGATTCCGCAGCATGATAATAGATGGCGTTATTCTAAATTATTGTGCTTCTGTGTTGATTCTGCGACATATGTAACAATTAGATAAAAAAAAAAAACAAAAGAAAAATATAATTTAATTTTAAGTTTTAACTTGAAGGAAGTATACTCGTATTATTCGGTTTCAAACAGACTAAAATTACAGGTACATGACACCCTATTAACAGCCTAACTTACCAGCTATCTAGACACGCGGTGAGCGTGGCCAGCCAAGCACCAGGCGCGCTCACAGTGTGTAATATTACACGAACCATTTGGAGGCACTTTTAAGCCCCTCATAACTCAAAAACTATTTAACCTAGACTTGTGAAATTTGGCATACATATTGAGACTGGCGAGATACATGTATGTTCCAAATTTTATAAACATATCTCAAACGGCTATTTAGATATTAACATCCAAAAATCGTCATTTTTATGACTGACCTATAGATCAAAACTATATCCCAGTTCCAGATGACCTAGAAAGTTGTTGATTTTAAAATCTTAACGTGAATTTATAACGAGTTAAACACCACACTTTTTTTTAAATCCAAATATCCGTTTTTGTACTTATAATTAAGAAAATAGTAGATTTTCGTATTTTATTACGCGTAACTAACCGTATTCTACAGCTACTAGCGCCACCTATTATCATTCTCGAAAACTCACCATGCCGCCTCCATTGATTTATTTATAAGTGGTACTAGCAGCCATCTAGATGTTGTTGTGTTTTGTATCAATACAAATTAATTAAGCACACTGCACAAATACAAGATAGCTGCTGTCAATCGTTGAGGAGTTCCATCGAATGTCTCTCGGCTCCATCATCAGATCTACTCCAAATCTTTATTTAATTGTAATGCTTTAAAATACTCAATGAAAAGCTGACAAACGCACTAGTCGTTCCTACAATTTTTGAAAGCTCCACTCGATTTCCCTGGGTTTCGTCATTAGACCCTGATTTCCTTGTCATGGGATTTCACTTTTAAAATATCTTCTATCCAAGGAAAAAAATAATCATCAAAATCGGTTCATAAACGACGAGTTGAGTTAACTGCCCGAAAACTTAAAAAAAAGAATACATATACGGTCGAAATATCGAATTGGGTGACATGCCTTTTTTGGAGTCGATTAACAAATAATTTGATACAACTGAAATTGACACATACAGATCCGAGATAAAATTTCTATGTTCGCAAAACCTTATACTAATCGCCTGCACACCTTAACACCGCGATTCAGGAATGTGACGTAATTGCACAACGCCATCTAGATGGCTGCTAGTACCACTTATAAATAAATCAATGGAGGCGGCATGGTGAGTTTCCGATAATGATAATAGGTGGCGCTAGTAGCTGTAGAATACGGTTAGTTACGCGTAATAAAATAAAACAAAAAAATCTAATATTTTCTTAATTATAAGTACAAAAACGGATATTTGGAATTAAAAAAAATTAAGGGTGGTGTTTAACTCGTTATAAATTCACGTTAAGATTTTAAAATCAACAAATAATAGAGATTTACATGCACTAATTAAGCAACGCCATCTAGTGTCACTTTTGAATAAATTAACCCTTCATTGATTTAGTGCATGGAATTTCTTAAAAATAATAATAGGTGGCGCTATTGGTTGTAGAATACGGCAAGTAACGCGTAATAAATACGAAAATCTACTTTATTCTTAATTATAAGAACAAAAACGGGAATATTTAGATTAAACAAAATTAAGGGCGGTGTTTAACTCGTTATAAGATCTTAAAATCCACAAATAGAGATTTATAGGCACTAGTTAAGCAACGCCATCTAGTGTCACTTTGTCAAATCAATCCATCATAGATGTGCATGGAGCAGTGAGTTTCTGAAAATGATAATAGGTGGCGCTACTGGTTGTAGAATACGGTTAGTTACGCGTAATAAATATTTGAAAACCTACTATATTCTTAACTAGCTGTGCCCGCGACTTCGTTCGCGTGGATGTCGGAATTTAACAATGTATTTTTTAGTGCGAAGCGCTTAATTCTCACCACGTTTTTCATATAAACCCTATATTTAGAATTTTCTTAGATTTTTCAAGAATATTTGACGGTTTGTAATAAACGCCCTCTGTCGTTCAAAGGCAGTACCATTGAATTGCTACTGGATTATAGTAGTTTGTTTATCGATTTGAATTTTCGATATTGTTTATTGAATTAAATAAATGTTGGTATGGAAAAAAAATGATGGAACCTACTCTAAATCCTATTCCAGCGCGCGTGAACGTAAAGCGAAAAAAAGTGTTCAAACTCCAAAACAAATAAAATAGATCCAATTGTCAAAGAAACATGTAAGTACTTACAATGGACCAGGGTTGGAAAAAAACAGTTTTTTTTGAATAATATAAAACAAACAGTTCAAAATGTTTTAAACAAGTGTTTTTTTTTGTTTTTTTTTTTAGTTTATGGCATTATTTCAAATTAATTCGACTATGTTTCTTTTCTAGACTAGATCTTTTTAAACTCACCATAATAAATTAAAAATTTACAAAAAAAAAAAACAATCAATAGATAACATTTATTTGCATGTTGCGTAATCAAACGCTTCACATTCACCCGGTAGGTATGTTCTAATGTTGATTTTATTTTGGGCGACGCTACGTAGGGACTTTCCTAGCGGGACAGGTGGGGCGCGGGCGGCGCGCCTCCTATTCGTAAAATAGTTCATTGTTAATAAGGTAAATCCCCGCGCCGCGGGGCCTGATGAACAATGAACTATCCTACGAATAGGAGAAACACCGACCTACATAAATGTCTAAAAAATAGGGGAATAACCAGTAATCCTTTAAATTACTTTCTTTCGACAGCCGACATTAGGGATCGAAGTTTACGTTTTTTATAATTATGACTAATGTTGTTTAAAGTAATTAAAATTGTTACAATTTTAATTGCTTTGAAATTATTATGATAATGTTTTAAATACCGAATTTTCGAAAATCGAATATCAGATATCCGAATATGCAATATCGAATATCGGCTATCCAATATCCGATATCCGATTACAGAATATCGAATATCGACTTTTCGGTTTTCGGGTACCGAGTTTTTATAAACCGAATTTTCGAAAATCGAATATCGGATATCCGAATATGCTATATCAAATATCTGCTATCCAATATCCGATTACAGAATATTGAAAATCGACTTTTTGGTTTTCGGGTACCGAGTTTCTTAATACCGAATTTTCGAAAATCGAATATCGGATATCCAAATATGCAATATCGAATATCGGCTATCCAATATCCGATATCCGATTACAGTATATCGAATATCGACTTTTCGGTTTTCGGGTACCGAGTTTTTATAAACCGAATTTTCGAAAATCGAATATCGGATATCCGAATATGCTATATCGAATATCTGCTATCCAATATCCGATATCCGATTACAGAATATCGAAAATCGACTTTTCGGTTTTCGGGTACCGAGTTTCTAAATACCGAATTTTCGAAAATCGAATATCGGATATCCGAATATGCAATATCGAATATCAATTATTCAGTATCCGATTTCCGATAACAGAATATCGAAAATCGTTATTTCGGTTTTCGGGTACCGAGTTTCTTAATACCGAATTTTCGAAAATCGAATATCGGATATCCGAAAATGCTATATCGAATATCGGCTATCCAATATCCGATGTCCGATTACAGTATATCGAATATCGACTTTTCGGTTTTCGGGTACCGAGTTTTTATAAACCGAATTTTCGAAAATCGAATATCGGATATCCGAATAAGCTATATCAAATATCTGCTATCCAATATCCGATTACAGAATAACGAAAATCGACTTTTCGGTTTTCGGGTACCGAGTTTCTAAATACCGAATTTTCGAAAATCGAATATCGGATATCCGAATATGCAATATCGAATATCAATTATTCAGTATCCGATTTCCGATAACAGAATATCGAAAATCGTTATTTCGGTTTTCGGGTACCGAGTTTCTTAATACCGAATTTTCGAAAATCGAATATCGGATATCCGAATATGCAATATCGAATATCGGCTATCCAATATCCGATATCCGATTACAGAATATCGAATATCGACTTTTCGGTTTTCGGGTACCGAGTTTTTAAAAACCGAATTTTCGAAAATCGAATATCGGATATCCGAATATGCAATATCGAATATCAATTATTCAGTATCCGATTTCCGATAACAGAATATCGAAAATCGACTTTTCGGTATTCGGGTACCGAGTTTTTAAAAACCGAATTTTCGAAAATCGAATATCGGATATCCGAATATGCTATATCGAATATCGGCTATCCAATATCCGATATCCGATTACAGAATATCGAAAATCAACTTTTCGGTTTTCGGGTACCGAGTTTCTTAATACCGATTTTTCGAAAATCGAATATCGGATATCCGAATATGCAATATCGAATATCGGCTATCCAATATCCGATATCCGATTACAGTATATCGAATATCGACTTTTCGGTTTTCGGGTACCGAGTTTTTATAAACCGAATTTTCGAAAATCGAATATCGGATATCCGAATATGCTATATCGAATATCTGCTATCCAATATCCGATATCCGATTACAGAATATCGAAAATCGACTTTTCGGTTTTCGGGTACCGAGTTTCTAAATACCGAATTTTCGAAAATCGAATATCGGATATCCGAATATGCAATATCGAATATCAATTATTCAGTATCCGATTTCCGATAACAGAATATCGAAAATCGTTATTTCGGTTTTCGGGTACCGAGTTTCTTAATACCGAATTTTCGAAAATCGAATATCGGATATCCGAAAATGCTATATCGAATATCGGCTATCCAATATCCGATGTCCGATTACAGTATATCGAATATCGACTTTTCGGTTTTCGGGTACCGAGTTTATAAACCGAATTTTCGAAAATCGAATATCGGATATCCGAATAAGCTATATCAAATATCTGCTATCCAATATCCGATTACAGAATAACAAAAATCGACTTTTCGGTTTTCGGGTACCGAGTTTCTAAATACCGAATTTTCGAAAATCGAATATCGGATATCCGAATATGCAATATCGAATATCAATTATTCAGTATCCGATTTCCGATAACAGAATATCGAAAATCGTTATTTCGGTTTTCGGGTACCGAGTTTCTTAATACCGAATTTTCGAAAATCGAATATCGGATATCCGAATATGCAATATCGAATATCGGCTATCCAATATCCGATATCCGATTACAGAATATCGAAAATCAACTTTTCGGTTTTCGGGTACCGAGTTTCTTAATACCGATTTTTCGAAAATCGAATATCGGATATCCGAATATGCAATATCGAATATCGGCTATCCAATATCTGATATCCGATTACAGAATATCGAATATCGACTTTTCGGTTTTCGGGTACCGAGTTTTTAAATACCGATTTTTCGAAAATCGAATATCGGATATCCGAATATGCAATATCGAATATCGGCTATCCAATATCTGATATCCGATTACAGAATATCGAATATCGACTTTTCGGTTTTCGGGTACCGAGTTTTTAAATACCGAATTTTCGAAAATCGAATATCGGATATCCGAATATGCAATATCGAATATCGGCTATCCAATATCCGATATCCGATTACAGTATATCGAATATCGACTTTTCGGTTTTCGGGTACCGAGTTTTTATAAACCGAATTTTCGAAAATCGAATATCGGATATCCGAATATGCTATATCGAATATCTGCTATCCAATATCCGATATCCGATTACAGAATATCGAAAATCGACTTTTCGGTTTTCGGGTACCGAGTTTCTAAATACCGAATTTTCGAAAATCGAATATCGGATATCCGAATATGCAATATCGAATATCAATTATTCAGTATCCGATTTCCGATAACAGAATATCGAAAATCGTTATTTCGGTTTTCGGGTACCGAGTTTCTTAATACCGAATTTTCGAAAATCGAATATCGGATATCCGAATATGCTATATCGAATATCGGCTATCCAATATCCGATATCCGATTACAGTATATCGAATATCGACTTTTCGGTTTTCGGGTACCGAGTTTTTATAAACCGAATTTTCGAAAATCGAATATCGGATATCCGAATAAGCTATATCAAATATCTGCTATCCAATATCCGATTACAGAATAACGAAAATCGACTTTTCGGTTTTCGGGTACCGAGTTTCTAAATACCGAATTTTCGAAAATCGAATATCGGATATCCGAATATGCAATAGGTATCGAATATCAATTATTCAGTATCCGATTTCCGATAACAGAATATCGAAAATCGTTATTTCGGTTTTCGGGTACCGAGTTTCTTAATACCGAATTTTCGAAAATCGAATATCGGATATCCGAATATGCAATATCGAATATCGGCTATCCAATATCCGATATCCGATTACAGAATATCGAATATCGACTTTTCGGTTTTCGGGTACCGAGTTTTTAAAAACCGAATTTTCGAAAATCGAATATCGGATATCCGAATATGCAATATCGAATATCAATTATTCAGTATCCGATTTCCGATAACAGAATATCGAAAATCGACTTTTCGGTTTTCGGGTACCGAGTTTTTAAAAACCGAATTTTCGAAAATCGAATATCGGATATCCGAATATGCTATATCGAATATCGGCTATCCAATATCCGATATCCGATTACAGAAAATCGAAAATCGACTTTTCGGTTTTCGGGTACCGAGTTTCTAAATACCGAATTTCCGAAAATCGAATATCGGATATCCGAATATAAAATATCGAATATCGGCTATCCAATATCCGATTCCGGCTACCCATCCCCACGACGACTGGCCCTGGTAACACACAACATACGCACATTGAGGACTGACGAAAAGATCTGCGAGCTGGAAGAGGAGCTGAGCAAGTTACACTGGGACATTATGGGGTTATGCGAAGTCCGTAGAGAGGGGGAGGACACCGTAACCCTGAAGTCTGGTAACTTGCTCTACTACCGGGAGGGCGACCAACAGTCCCAAGGTGGTGTCGGGTTTCTCGTTCACAAGTCCCTCGTAAACAACATAATAACCATCGACAGTGTGTCGAGCAGGGTGGTATACCTAATACTCAGAATATCCAAAAGATATTCGCTGAAGGTCATTCAGGTATACGCACCGACCTCGTCACACTCCGATGATGAAGTGGAGACTATGTATGAGGACGTAAGTAGGGCCATACATAGCTCCAAAACCCACTTCACTGTTGTTATGGGGGACTTTAACGCAAAGTTGGGTAAGAAAGGCGGTGATGAGTTGAGAGTGGGGCAATTTGGGTATGGGCAACGGAACCCTAGGGGACAGAGGCTGGCCGACTTTCTGGAGAAAGAGGAACTCTTTATGATGAACTCTTTCTTCCAGAAGCAGCCTCACAGGAAATGGACCTGGCTGAGTCCCGATGGTTTCACGAGAAACGAGATAGACTTCTTCATGACCGACAAGAAACGGATATTCAGCGATGTCTCTGTGATCAACAGGGTAAAAACCGGTAGCGATCACCGAATCGTAAGAGGCTCGCTGAATATCAATGTTAAACTTGAAAGGTCCAGCCTGATGAAGTCTACGCTCCGACCTACTCGGCCCCATATTCAAAACCCCGAAAGCTTTCAACTCGAGCTCTCTAATCGCTTTGCTTGCCTTGAGAACTTAGTGTCAGTGGACGAGATCAACGACGGGCTAGTGGAAACTGTCCGCACGGTAGGGTCTAAGTTTTTTAGACCCTGTCGTAAAGATAGACCTCAGAAATTGACCGAGCAAACCTTAAACCTCATGGCTGAACGACGTTTGCTACAGTTGCAGTCTTCCGATGACGCGAAGTCATATAGGCAGCTCAATAGACGTATATCTAAGTCCTTGCGACACGATCTGCGTCTCTTTAATACGAATCGTGTTAAAGAGACCATACAGCGAAACCAAGGCTCTAAAGTGTTCGCAAAGGACAAGTCTATTGGGCAAAGCCAGATGACAAAGCTGAAACGGGAGGATGGCAGCATAGCGTCGACCAAAGCAGAGGTTTTAGGCGAGATCGAGAGGTTCTATGGACAGTTATACACTTCGGTCGCAAAGCCCGTTGACAGCTTGGTAGGAGATCCAAGAGCCAAGCTGTCCCGACATTATACCGAAGATATCCCGGACATCAGTCTGTACGAGATTAGGATGGCCCTGAAGCAGCTTAAGAACAACAAGGCGCCGGGCGAGGACGGAATCACTTCAGAGCTTCTGAGAGCGGGTGGAACACCGGTACTTAAGGTCCTCCAGAAACTCTTTAATTCCGTCCTCTTCGAGGGCAAAACGCCTGAAACATGGAGTAGAGGTGAGGTGGTGCTGTTCTTCAAAAAAGGTGATAACAGCCTATTGAAGAACTACAGACCCATCACGCTTCTAAGTCATGTTTATAAGCTGTTTTCAAGGGTTATCACGAACCGTATCGAGCACAGACTTGATGACTTCCAGCCTCCCGAACAAGCCGGTTTCCGAAGAGGCTATAGTACCATAGACCACATCCATACGCTGCGGCAAGTTATACAGAAGACCGAAGAGTATAACTTGCCATTGTGCTTAGCGTTTGTGGACTATGAGAAAGCCTTCGATTCGGTGGAAACATGGGCGGTACTTGAGTCACTCCAGCGATGCCGTATTGACTATCGGTACATCGAGGTGTTGAAGTGCTTGTATAATAACGCCACCATGTCGGTCCGAGTACAGGAGCAGAGCACGAAGGCGATTCCATTGAGAAGAGGCGTAAGACAGGGGGACGTTATCTCCCCGAAACTGTTTACTGCCGCAATGGAAGACGCCTTCAAGCTCCTGGAATGGCAAGGACTTGGCATCAACATCAACGGCGAATACATCACTCACCTTCGGTTTGCCGACGACATCGTAGTCATGGCAAAGTCGATGGAGGAACTCAGCATGATGCTCGATGGCCTCGACCGAGTTTCACAACGGGTGGGCTTGAAAATGAACATGGACAAGACGAAAATTATGTCAAATGCCAATGTTGTGCCCATCCCAGTCTCTGTTGGAAACTCGGTACTCGAAGTTGTTGACTCATATATCTACTTAGGACAAGTAGTCCAGTTAGGTAGGTCCAACTTCGAGAAAGAGGTCAACCGCCGAATCCAACTCGGCTGGGCAGCGTTCGGGAAACTACGCAATGTCTTTTCGTCCGACATACCTCAGTGCCTCAAGACGAAAGTCTTCAACCAATGTGTGTTACCAGTGATGAGTTACGGCACCGAAACGTGGTCTTTCACTATCGGCCTCATCTCAAAGCTCAAAGTCGCTCAACGAGCTATGGAGAGGGCTATGCTCGGTGTTTCTCTACGTGATCGAATCCGAAATGAGGAGATCCGTAGACGAACTAAAGTCACCGATATAGCCCACCGGATTAGCAAGCTGAAGTGGCAATGGGCAGGCCATATTGCTCGCAGAGCAGATGGCCGATGGGGTCGAAAAGTACTAGAGTGGAGACCACGGACTAGCAAGCGCAGCGTAGGACGTCCACCAGCAAGGTGGACAGACGACCTTATAAAGGTCGCCGGAAGACGCTGGATGCAGGTCGCTTCCAACCGGTATCTGTGGAGATCAAAAGGGGAGGCCTATGTTCAGCAGTGGACGTCCTATGGCTGAGATGATGAATATCCGATATCCGATTACAGAATATCGAATATCGACTTTTCGGTTTTCGGGTACCGAGTTTTTACAAAACCGAATTTTCGAAAATCGAATATCGGATATCCGAATATGCTATATCAAATATCTGCTATCCAATATCCGATATCCGATTACAGAATATCGAAAATCGACTTTTTGGTTTTCGGGTACCGAGTTTCTTAATACCGAATTTTCGAATATCGAATATCGGATATCCGAATATGCTGTATCGAATATCGGCTATCCAATATCCGATATCCGATTACAGAATATCGAATATCGACTTTTCGGTTTTCGGGTACCGAGTTTTTATAAACCGAATTTTCGAAAATCGAATATCGTATATCTGAATATGCTATATCGAATATCGGCTATCCAATATCCGATTACAGAATATCGAAAATCAACTTTTTGGTTTTCGGGTACCGAGTTTCTTAATACCGATTTTTCGAAAATCGAATTCTAATAAAACAACTCGTTTTAGTGTAGAACAGAACTGAACGTTTAATTTTAAAATCTACCACCAAGCCATCACAGATGGCAGCACATGTATGTGTAATCGATACACAGATAATATAACATATAACATAGATACATAAATTGGATATTACTTTTCTACACCCCCACTATATCCAACAATGTTATATTAGTATAAAATCATTAACTTAAACTAAATATGCTGAACCCCCAACTTATTCAATAAATAATAATGCTTAATTGAGACTAAGCTCTTAGTAAGTAAGTCAGCAGGCATCTCAGCTGATGGCAAATATTTAACATTTACAATATTATTGGTTACACAGTCTCTACAAAAATGATAACGGATATCAATATGTTTGGTTCTTTTATGGAAAATTGGATTCTGAGTCAACTTTAATGCACTCTGGTTATCATTATATAATTCAATAGTGTATTTTTTATTAGTAATTTCAAATTGTAAGTTTCTTAAATAAAGAGATTCTTTACAGGCTTCAGTTAACGCCATGTATTCGGCCTCACTGCTTGATAAAGCCACGGTCTTCTGTTTCTTTGTCTCCCAAGAAATTACACAACCTGACAAAGTGAAACAGAAACCCGTGTAGGATCTTCTATCAACAGTGTTCGCACCCCAATCAGCATCCACAAACCCTTCTATGACAGAGTTCCCATCTGCAGAAAATTTTAAGCCATAATGTTTGGTCAATTTTAAATATCGCAATATGCGTTTAACATATGAACAATGCTGTTTGGTATACGAATTATTAAATTGACTTAAAAAGCTAACTGGGAATGCTATATCTGGTCTGGTAAGGACCGCTAAATACATTAAAGAACCTATCATTTTTTGATAAGGAAACAATTCATTTACATTATTCTCATCTTTAGATGCATGTAACTTAGTCTCCATTGGAGTCTGAACAGTTTTACATTGACTCATATTAAATTTAAGTAACAGCTGATCAATATAATCTTCCTGACTTATTGATATTGTTTTCTCAGACTTGTTTACTTTTACATTTACTCCAAGACACTTCTTGATTTCACCTAAATCTTTAATTTTAAAATTATCAGATAAAACATCCTTTAAGTGCTTGGTAGCTCTACTATCATTTGAAAAAACAAAGAAATCATCTACATATAAAGTAACAATCGTTTTTAGCTTATCCTGTGTTTTCAAAAACATACATGGTTCTATCTTAGATTTAACAAAGCCAATTTTTAAAAGACACTCCTCTACTCTCTTGTACCATACTCTTGAAGACTAAGACTGTTTCAGTCCATACATAGACTTTTTTAATTTAAGTACTTGACCTTTCTGTACTGGCTCAGGAAAGCCCTCAGGTATTTGTATATAAATATCTTCTTCAAGAATTCCGTACAAGAAAGCAGTTGTTACATCAAGATGTGTGATGTCAAGATTAAGTTGAACAGAGAGAGCAAACAAAAGCCGCAATGTGGTATGCCTCACTACAGGGGAAAAAGTGTCAGTATAGTCCACACCTTGTACTTGCGAAAAACCTTTCGCCACTAAACGCGCACGAAACCGAACGTTAGTATCACAGTCATATTTTTTACGTAACACCCACTTGCACTGCACAACTTTAACATCTTGAGGAGGACTGCTCAACTCCCAAGCATCATTCTCTTTGAAACTCTGTAACTCTTCAGCCATGGCCATTTTCCACTGTTCCTTTTCAGGTCCGGCTAAAGCATCCTGAAGAGACAAACCTGTCACATCATCATATGTACTCTCACCAGCACAAAAATTTGAGAATTGAAACCTGTCTGGTTGCTTCCTCGTCCGTGTAGATCTTTGAGATCTGATCTCCGGGACATCTTCAGCTTCAGAATCACTAGGTTCATAAGTTTCATCAACTACATCCAGAAATGTGTCCTCTGAGCTGTCTGTGGTGTCAGATTCTGAGTTTGGTTCATCTGTCTTCACTTCTTCTTCCCCCACTGAATCAAAACTCTGAGATGAAACTTCCATCTGACATTCAGGTTTTGATTCCTGCTCCATTATGACCACATCTCTACTAGTCAATACTGTCTTTGTTTCTGGGTTATACAGTCTGTATCCCTTTGTGTTCTCTGGATATCCGAGGAGAATACATTTTTCTGACTTCTTGTCCCACTTCTTACGCTTCTCTTTAGCTACATGGACCATTGCAGTGCTACCGAAGATTCTGATATGACTTATGTCAGGTTGACAGCCAGTCCATATCTCATATGGCGTCTTATTTCCCAATGCTGCAGCCACGCTTCGATTCTGTAGATATACTGCAGTGTTGGTGGCCTCACCCCAGAATTCTTTCCCTAGGTTGGCATCAAAGAGTAGGCATCTTGCCTTTTCTACTATAGTGCGATTGAATCGTTCACATAATCCATTCTGCTGTGGTGTGTATGGATTAGTTTTTTGATGTATCACGCCAGCAGCTTTTAAATAGTTGTCAAACTCCTTATTACAATACTCTAGCCCATTGTCACTCCTTAATATTTTTATGGTTTTCTTAGTTTGATTTTCCACTTGAGCTTTGAATTCTTTGAAACACTTCAAAGCCTCATTCTTGTGTTTAAGAAAATACACAAACACCATTCGACTGCAATCGTCAACAAACAATAGGAAATATCTGGACCCTCCTATGGATATATTTTCCATAGGGCCACAGATATCTGTATGGACTATATCTAATAAGTTGCTGCTTCTCTGGCTGGTACTTTTGAAAGGTAAGCGACACTGTTTGCCTTCACAACATGTGGCACATGAAGACTTGCCAATATCTACTTTTTCATCAAAAGACATACCCTGTACTGCAGTCTTCATCTGATTCAGGTAGTCTTTATTAATGTGTCCTAATCTGCGATGCCATGTAACACCTGATACAACTGATGCAGCCAAATGCTCCTGGTTTTGTAAGTTTACTTTGTATACTCCATTTTCTAATAATGCTGTAGCTACCAACTCACTATTTTTGTTATATATTAAGCAACTACCATCAGAAAAAGACACATGTGTGACACAGACCACCTTGTTCCCTTTGCTTATGAGTTGGCTGACTGATAGCAAGTTAGTCGCCAAACTTGGAACACAATAAACGTCTTCAACCGTAATGTCGTAATCAATATCATCAGTTGTAGTTGTAATCTTCACATCGCCAGAACACAACACTGACAACTTTTCACTGTTCGCAACGATAATTTCCTGTTTCTGATCATAAGATGCATTCATCACCCAAATCTCATTTGCCGTAAGGTGTACACTGGCTCCAGAGTCAATATACCATGCATTTTTGTTGAAATTCCCGCTCAGGAACACAGCACTGAATGCATTAGACTGCACTCGGGGTTTTTCCTTGGAGTTCGACGCATTATTTTCGTTATTTGGGCATTGATTTCGATAATGTCCTTTTTGTTTACATCGGTAGCATGTCACTGTCTTGACATTTGACTTTGACGTATCGGCAGTGCTACCAACATTGACATTTTTTCTTGGCGCCGTTTTATTTTTCTTGACCATAGACTTCGAACGAGCTGCGAATGCCCCGCCAACTTCATCATGTTCCTCCGTGGTTGACTCCATGTCTAATAATTTTGACTTGATAGAATCAGCCGTTATGCTAATGCCTGAATGCTCTATTGCCATGATCATCGGTGAAAACCGCTCTGGTAATCCTGCTAATAACAATGAGCCTGTCCACTGGTCGTTTATTTCGAAACCCGTGCCACTTAATTTCTGAGCCGTGTCAATAATTTGTGTCACGTAGGACGTCATTGAACTGCAATTTTCCAGTCTTATCGAAATTAGATTCCGTAACAGATGTATCCTTCTTGAAAAACCGTTGTCATCGAATAACTGTTGTAGTTTATCCCAGAGTTCTTTCGTTGTTCTTACACTTTTCACATGTACAAACAAAGATGGGTCGATTGTCATAATCAATTTTGCCCGCGTTTTTTCGTCATCTGCAGCTCCTACAACTACATCCTTTTCTGGCTTTACACAATATTTCATGCCTTCAAGGATTAGGAAATTCTCTGCCGCGAAGCACCACTCGCTGTAGTTTTCCCGTCCACGTAACTTGGGTACATTTACCAAGTAGTTTGCCGCCATCGTAATTCTGAATAAAAACTTTTATTTCACGAATGTCCAGCCAATCTTCACAACACAGTGAAAACGCGTGTCCAAAATAGTCTTTTTAACACTCGTACCGTGACGAAATTCTTGTTAAAACACTACTTTTTTACTTTTATTTAGGCGCATAACCTCTAATAAAACAACTCGTTTTAGTGTAGAACAGAACTGAACGTTTAATTTTAAAATCTACCACCAAGCCATCACAGATGGCAGCACATGTATGTGTAATCGATACACAGATAATATAACATATAACATAGATACATAAATTGGATATTACTTTTCTACACGAATATCGGCTATCCAATATCCGATATCCGATTACAGAATATCGAAAATCGACTTTTCGGTTTTCGGGTACCGAGTTTCTAAATACTGAATTTTCGAAAATCGAATATCGGATATCCGAATATGCAATATCGAATATCGGCTATCCAATATCCGATTACAGAATATCGAATATCGACTTTTCGGTTTTCGGGTACCGAGTTTTTAAAAACCTAATTTTCGAAAATCGAATATCGGATATCTGAATATGCTATATCGAATATCGGCTATCCAATATCCGATATCCGATAACAGAATATCGAAAATCAACTTTTCGGTTTTCGGGTACCGAGTTTCTTAATACCGATTTTTCGAAAATCGAATATCGGATATCCGAATATGCAATATCGAATATCGGCTATCCAATATCCGATATCCGATTACAGAATATCGAAAATCGACTTTTCGGTTTTCGGGTACCGAGTTTCTAAATACCGAATTTTCGAAAATCGAATATCGGATATCCGAATATGCAATATCGAATATCGGCTATCCAATATCCGATATCCGATTACAGAATATCGAATATCGACTTTTCGGTTTTCGGGTACCGAGTTTTTATAAACCGAATTTTCGAAAATCGAATATCGGATATCCGAATATGCTATATCAAATATCTGCTATCCAATATCCGATATCCGATTACAGAATATCGAAAATCGACTTTTCGGTTTTCGGGTACCGAGTTTCTTAATACCGAATTTTCGAAAATCGAATATCGGATATCCTAATATGCAATATCGAATATCGGCTATCCAATATCCGATATCCGATTACAGTATATCGAATATCGACTTTTCGGTTTTTGGGTACCGAGTTTTTATAAACCGAATTTTCGAAAATCGAATATCGGATATCCGAATATGCTATATCGAATATCTGCTATCCAATATCCGATATCCGATTACAGAATATCGAAAATCGACTTTTCGGTTTTCGGGTACCGAGTTTCTAAATACCGAATTTTCGAAAATCGAATATCGGATATCCGAATATGCAATATCGAATATCAATTATTCAGTATCCGATTTCCGATAACAGAATATCGAAAATCGTTATTTCGGTTTTCGGGTACCGAGTTTCTTAATACCGAATTTTCGAATATCGGATATCCGAATATGCTATATCGAATATCGGCTATCCAATATCCGATGTCCGATTACAGTATATCGAATATCGACTTTTCGGTTTTCGGGTACCGAGTTTTTATAAACCGAATTTTCGAAAATCGAATATCGGATATCCGAATAAGCTATATCAAATATCTGCTATCCAATATCCGATTACAGAATAACGAAAATCGACTTTTCGGTTTTCGGGTACCGAGTTTCTAAATACCGAATTTTCGAAAATCGAATATCGGATATCCGAATATGCAATATCGAATATCAATTATTCAGTATCCGATTTCCGATAACAGAATATCGAAAATCGTTATTTCGGCTTTCGGGTACCGAGTTTCTTAACACCGAATTTTCGAAAATCGAATATCGGATATCCGAATATGCAATATCGAATATCGGCTATCCAATATCCGAAATCCGATTACAGAATATCGAATATCGACTTTTCGGTTTTCGGGTACCGAGTTTTTAAAAACGGAATTTTCGAAAATCGAATATCGGATATCAGAATATGCAATATCGAATATCAATTATTCAGTATCCGATTTCCGATAACAGAATATCGAAAATCGACTTTTCGGTTTTCGGGTACCGAGTTTTTAAAAACCGAATTTTCGAAAATCGAATATCGGATATCCGAATATGCAATATCGAATATCGGCTATCCAATATCCGATATCCGATTACAGAATATCGAAAATCAACTTTTCGGTTTTCGGGTACCGAGTTTCTTAATACCGATTTTTCGAAAATCGAATATCGGATATCCGAATATGCAATATCGAATATCGGCTATCCAATATCTGATATCCGATTACAGAAAATCGAAAATCGACTTTTCGGTTTTCGGGTACCGAGTTTCTAAATACCGAATTTTCGAAAATCGAATATCGGATATCCGAATATGCAATATCGAATATCGGCTATCCAATATCCGATATCCGATTACAGAATATCGAATATCGACTTTTCGGTTTTCGGGTACCGAGTTTTTACAAAACCGAATTTTCGAAAATCGAATATCGGATATCCGAATATGCTATATCAAATATCTGCTATCCAATATCCGATATCCGATTACAGAATATCGAATATCGACTTTTCGGTTTTCGGGTACCGAGTTTCTAATTACCGAATTTTCGAAAATCGAATATCGGATATCCGAATATGCAATATCGAATATCGGCTATCCAATATCCGATATCCGATTACAGTATATCGAATATCGACTTTTCGGTTTTCGGGTACCGAGTTTTTATAAACCGAATTTTCGAAAATCGAATATCGGATATCCGAATATGCTATATCGAATATCTGCTATCCAATATCCGATATCCGATTACAGAATATCGAAAATCGACTTTTCGGTTTTCGGGTACCGAGTTTCTAAATACCGAATTTTCGAAAATCGAATATCGGATATCCGAATATGCAATATCGAATATCAATTATTCAGTATCCGATTTCCGATAACAGAATATCGAAAATCGTTATTTCGGTTTTCGGGTACCGAGTTTTTTAATACCGAATTTTCGAAAATCGAATATCGGATATCCGAATATGCAATATCGAATATCGGCTATCCAATATCCGATATCCGATTACAGAATATCGAATATCGACTTTTCGGTTTTCGGGTACCGAGTTTTTAAAAACCGAATTTTCGAAAATCGAATATCGGATATCCGAATATGCAATATCGAATATCAATTATTCAGTATCCGATTTCCGATAACAGAATATCGAAAATCGACTTTTCGGTTTTCGGGTACCGAGTTTTTAAAAACCGAATTTTCGAAAATCGAATATCGGATATCCGAATATGCAATATCGAATATCGGCTATCCAATATCTGATATCCGATTACAGAAAATCGAAAATCGACTTTTCGGTTTTCGGGTACCGAGTTTCTAAATACCGAATTTTCGAAAATCGAATATCGGATATCCGAATATGCAATATCGAATATCGGCTATCCAATATCCGATATCCGATTACAGAATATCGAATATCGACTTTTCGGTTTTCGGGTACCGAGTTTTTACAAAACCGAATTTTCGAAAATCGAATATCGGATATCCGAATATGCAATATCGAATATCTGCTATCCAATATCCGATATCCGATTACAAAATATCGAAAATCGACTTTTCGGTTTTCGGGTACCGAGTTTTTAAAAACCGAATTTTCGAAAATCGAATATCGGATATCCGAATATGCTATATCGAATATCTGCTATCCAATATCCGATATCCGATTACAAAATATCGAAAATCGACTTTTCGGTTTTCGGGTACCGAGTTTCTAAATACCGAATTTTCGAAAATCGAATATCGGATATCCGAATATGCAATATCGAATATCGGCTATCCAATATCCGATATCCGATTACAGTATATCGAATATCGACTTTTCGGTTTTCGGGTACCGAGTTTTTATAAACCGAATTTTCGAAAATCGAATATCGGATATCCGAATATGCTATATCAAATATCTGCTATCCAATATCCGATATCCGATTACAGAATATCGAATATCGACTTTTCGGTTTTCGCGTACCGAGTTTCTAAATACCGAATTTTCGAAAATCGAATATCGGATATCCGAATATGCAATATCGAATATCGGCTATCCAATATCCGATATCCGATTACAGTATATCGAATATCGACTTTTCGGTTTTCGGGTACCGAGTTTTTATAAACCGAATTTTCGAAAATCGAATATCGGATATCCGAATATGCTATATCGAATATCTGCTATCCAATATCCGATATCCGATTACAGAATATCGAAAATCGACTTTTCGGTTTTCGGGTACCGAGTTTCTAAATACCGAATTTTCGAAAATCGAATATCGGATATCCGAATATGCAATATCGAATATCAATTATTCAGTATCCGATTTCCGATAACAGAATATCGAAAATCGTTATTTCGGTTTTCGGGTACCGAGTTTCTTAATACCGAATTTTCGAAAATCGAATATCGGATATCCGAATATGCTATATCGAATATCGGCTATCCAATATCCGATATCCGATTACAGAATATCGAAAATCGACTTTTCGGATTTCGGGTACTGAGTTTTTAAAATACGATTTTTCGAAAATCGAATATCGGATATCCGAATATGCTACATCGAATATCTGCTATTCAATATCCGATATCCGATTACAGTATATCGAATATCGACTTTTCGGTTTTCGGGTACCGAGTTTTTATAAACCAAATTTTCGAAAATCGAATATCGGATATCCGAATATGCTATATCAAATATCTGCTATCCAATATCCGATTACAGAATAACGAAAATCGACTTTTCGGTTTTCGGGTACCGAGTTTCTAAATACCGAATTTTCGAAAATCGAATATCGGATATCCGAATATGCAATATCGAATATCAATTATTCAGTATCCGATTTCCGTTAACAGAATATCGAAAATCGACTTTTCGGATTTCGGGTACCGAGTTTTTAAAAACCGAATTTTCGAAAATCGAATATCGGATATCCGAATATGCTATATCGAATATCTGCTATCCAATATCCGATATCCGATTACAAAATATCGAAAATCGACTTTTCGGTTTTCGGGTACCGAGTTTCTTAATACCGAATTTTCGAAAATCGAATATCGGATATCCGAATATGCAATATCGAATATCAATTATTCAGTATCCGATTTCCGATAACAGAATATCGAAAATCGTTATTTCGGTTTTCGGGTACCGAGTTTCTTAATACAGAATTTTCGAAAATCGAATATCGGATATCCGAATATGCTATATCGAATATCGGCTATCCAATATCCGATATCCGATTACAGAATATCGAAAATCGACTTTTCGGATTTCGGGTACTGAGTTTTTAAAATACGAATTTTCTGTTGCGTTGGGAAAATGATAAAGACTTCTTGATCTTCAATGTTTAATTGCAGTCAGACATATATACAGACGAGGTTACACAGTGCAGTGACGGACTGAACTCGGACCACAGATTATATATCGTAGACAGTTAATAGTGAGGTAGATGCTTACTATATTACTAAATAGTGATGTTACAACATCCCCCCTGTTGAGTTCTAATTGGACCCCTGACAAACAATTAAAAGATATATTATGCTATGCAACTATACAATGACAAGATACTTAAAGATACTTATAGTTACACTTATTTAACATTCTTATTTATGACATTTATTATTATTTATGACATAGCAACTTAGTTAATCTATTTCATCTATTAACCTTCTAGTAGGTTTTACAATACGACCTGACTTTGTTGTTACACTTGAGGATTTTTGAGATGAGGAATCTTGTTGCCTAGACGACTCCTGTCTGTCACCTTCCTCTCTCCCCTGTGACGAGTTGGATTGCATAGGAGGGTTTGAAAAATTATTTGAATACTTATGTCTTAAGTGAATTCTATTCCTCCTATATCTTACACCATGGACATCCTCAACAACATATGACCTATTATTTAACAATCTTTGTTTAACAATAGCTTGTTCCCAGTCACTTTTAGGATTTCTCTTAAAATAGACATGATCATTATAATACAATGTTGACAAAGGCTTTGTATTTCTGTCATAATACTTTGTTTTATTTTCATTATTTTTCTTGACTGACTCTTTATAATCCTTAAAAGTTACTACTTTTGGTTTTAATTTTTTGTATGACACTGGGATGTTATCTCTTAAGTTTCTAGACATTAGTAATTGTGCTGGTGATGACAAATTATTTTTAGGTGTATTTCTATATTGTAATAAAGCTATATAAGGATCTGATTTGTTTTCTTTACATTTCTTTAACATATTTTTTTATGATTTTGACTGAGCTTTCTGCTTGACCATTCGACTGTGAATGATATGGACTAGTAACAATATGTTCTATGTCCCATTCTAACATAAATTTTTTAAATTCAATTGACTGAAAAGGAGGTCCACCATCTGACACTAATGACAATGGTATTCCATGACGAGCAAAAATAGACTTTAAATGAGTGATAACATTTTGAGATGTACTGTTTTTATTTAATAAAGCAATTTCTATGTATTTTGAGTAATAATCTGTGACAATTAAATAAACTAAGTTATCAAAATGCATTAAATCAATACCGACTTGTTGCCATGGATATTTGCATATTTCAAAATTTTGTAGTGGTTCCTTTTGATTGCATGGTTTGAATTTTGCACATACAAGACATTGTTCTACTAAATTCTTTATATCACTTGACATATTTGGCCAATACAAAGATTCTTTTGCTAATTTTAAACATTTATTTATACCTTGATGACCTTTGTGAATCTTATCTAACATTTCTTTGTACATTGACTGTGGTACTATTAATTTTGAACCTTTGAAAACTAAATCTTTAATTACATGGATTTCTCCTTGAATATTCCAAAATGGTTTTACCAATGGACTGACATGGTTTTTGCTTTTTGGCCAACCTTTATTATAATATTTTTTCAATAACTGCAAGGATTCATCAACTTTAGTTTCCTTTGCTAATTTTGTGCTGTATTCTTTTGTGACTGCTAAATTAGAATACATTAAATTGACATGGCAAGACATTTGTGATTCATTTTCAGGTATATAATGGTCTTTTAAAGCTGCTCTTGACAATGTGTCTGATATATACATTTCTTTACCTGGGACATGTATGACTTCTAAATCATATTTCTGTAAAGTTAACATCATACGCTGTAATCTAGCTGGAACATCATGTAATGGTTTTTTAAATAAATAGACTAATGGTTTATGATCAGTATGTACTGTGACTCTATTACCATATACATATTGGTGAAATTTTTCACAACCAAATTGAATAGCTAGTAGCTCCTTTTCAATTTGAGCATATCTTTCCTGGGTTTCAGTTAAAGTTTTTGAACTATATGCAATAGGTTTATTTTTCTGCAAAATGACTGCACCTAAAGCTGACTTTGACGAATCGACTGACAAGACTAATGGAATCTTGGGATTATAATGAGCTAAAACTGGTGAGTTAGTAATCTCATCTTTCAGTTTTTTAAGACATTGACTATGATTCTCATCCCAAGTCCAGACTGAATCTTTTTTCAAAAGATTTCTTAATATTTGAGTTTTTTCTGACAAGTTACTGATAAAAGGTCCTAAATAATTAATCATACCTAGTATTCTCTGTAACTCTTTGATATTTTTTGGTGTGGGCATATTGACAATGGCTTTGACTTTCTCTTCGTCTGCCCTTGCACCATCTTTACTGAAGACATAACCCAAAAAACAGACTTCTGAGACTAAGAATTTACATTTTGACTTGTTAAACTTTAAGTTAACTTGACGTGCTCTTTGCATAACTTTATGTAATCTTTCATTATGTACTGACTCATTTGGTCCATAAACTAAAATATCGTCTATGAAAATTAAGACTCCTTCTATATCACCAAATAAATTCATCATAACTCTTTGAAATATTTCAGATGAGGCATTTATGCCGTAAGGTAATCTTAAATACTTATATCTACCAAATGGTGTTTGAAAAGTACATAATTCAGAACTATATTCATCCAGACGTAGCATCCAAAATCCAGAGAATGCATCCAAATGAGAAAAACATACAGCTCCTTCAAGCTGAGACCTAATCTCATCAATTGACTTTAATGGATAAAATTCTCTCATAATGTTCTTGTTTAAATTTCTAGGATCTAGACAAATTCTTAACTGACCTGAACTTTTTACAGTTATGACGACTGAGTTAACCCACTCTGTAGGTTTTGTAACCTTGACAATGACTTTCATTTCCTCCATGCGATCCAACTCCTCACGTAGCTTCTTTAGTAAAGCAAATGGAACTTTCCTTGGAGGATCCACGCATGGTACTGCATCAGGCTTGAGTTTAAGATGACAGACTGGAGGTAGACACCCAAGACCCTGAAAAACATCATTATATTGTGTAAGAATTTGTTTACAAAAGTTTTGTTTAGATACTGAAAAGACGCGATTTATTATACCTAACTTTTCACAAGTTGGTAGACCAAGAACATTTGGACAATCTAATTTAGTTACTATGAACGTTATTGATTCAACGACTTTACGATTATTTATGCACAAATTGCAATTTATATTGACTTTGCCTAAAATCGGAATGGATTTTCCACCAAATCCTGTGACATTGACATGACATTTGACAAGTGACACTGACAGTTTGTTTTGACGTTTGACATAATTAAATGTTTGTTTCGACATTATGTTGACATCTGCACCAGAGTCTATGATGCATATAATTTGTTTATTTCCTAGAAACAAGTTAATTTCCCATGACTTCTTTGAAAAATTATTTTGCAAAGTGTTGACATGATATTTTACTTCTGAGTGACTGACTGTTGCTTTGTTGGGTGACTGTTTATACTGACTGTTGTATGTTTGACTGCAATTTCTGTGATGATGATCCTGTGTATGTTTTAATCCCTCAGACTTATGACAATATTCATCTTTGAGATGTTTTTTATTATGACTATTTGACTTGACTTGACTATTTGACTGAACTATTTGACTGCGACATCTCTCAGATACGTGACTAATCTCATCACAGAGATTTTCATATCTCTCAGAATGATTGCCACTGATTTCATCACAGAGATAATTATATGAATGAGGAATTTGACTGACTGATCTCTCAGACATGTGACTAATCTCATCACAGAGATTTATTGACTGACTGCTATGTGTACCCAATGTACCCGACAGATCATACTGATATGAACGACTTTTATGACTTTGACTCGACTTTAATTGACTGTTTATCATACCAACAAAATAATCTTGACTTTTATCTGAATTAAACGATTGTAACTGACTGACTTTTTTATTCTTGAGACAATATTTAGCAAAATGACCAAAAGATTTACATGACCTGCATTGGACTGCTTTGGCTGGACACTTGAACCGATGAGACTGCCCACAGCGACCACACGTCCTCGAGCTGCTGTGTTCGCTGTTAGAAGCTGATGTTGACTTGCGACTGCTCGATGCTGACTGGCGACTGTTTGAAGCTGACCTGCGACTGGAAGCTCGCTGTCGACCGTCTCCTCGACCACGGCTCCTCCGACTGATGTGCATGACATTTTCACCAGGGACACTGCTGTCTTTGACGATTCTTTCAGCATCCTGCTGAGCGACTATGAGCGTTTTTGTTAGCTCTTGCATCCTCTGATATGTCAGATCAGGTTCTTGCAGTAATCTTTGACGAACATGTGCTAAGTCATTATTTAAATTTGCGATAAAAATATCTTTAATTAGCCCTTCTCTGAGCGTGCCAAACTCACAATTTTTGCTTTTGATCTCCAAATCCGTGAGGAATTCTTCGATGCATTCGGATTTTCCCTGCCGACGTGTGAAGAATGTGTATCTACACATGGTCACATTTTTTCGCGGCTCGAAGTAATTGTCGAATTTGGATTTGACTTCGCTGAGCGTGCTGCCATCGAGTTTTAAATTGAACGTATTATATATGTTTAATCCACGTTCACCAATTAAATGAAGTAAAATTGCGATTTTTCGTTTTTCGCTAGACTTGTCCAGGCCTGTAGCTAGCAGATACAGTTCTAGCTGCTGCCACCAGCGTTTCCACGACTCGGCATTGTTGTTAGCTGGATCTGATGAAATATTCAGTTGCTTCAGTTGAGAATTCAAACTTTTTTCTCCTTCGCCATCTTGGTTACGTACGACGCCACCGGTTTGATTTTGCATTTTTTCGACGATCTTCAGAGTTTTGATACCAGACTTTCTTCGATTAGTTTTAGTTCACTTCTGACACCATGTTGCGTTGGGAAAATGATAAAGACTTCTTGATCTTCAATGTTTAATTGCAGTCAGACATATATACAGGACAATAAGTGATCCACGGACGGGGTTACACAGTGCAGTGACGGACTGAACTCGGACCACAGATTATATATCGTAGACAGTTAATAGTGAGGTAGATGCTTACTATATTACTAAATAGTGATGTTACAACATTCTGTATTCGGATATCGGATATTGGATAGCCGATATTCGATATTGCATATTCGGATATCCGATATTCGATTTTCGAAAATTCGGTATTTAGAAACTCGGTACCCGAAAACCGAAAAGTCGATTTTCGATATTCTGTAATCGGATATCGGATATTGGATAGCCGATATTCGATATTGCATATTCAGATATCCGATATTCGATTTTCGAAAATTCGGTATTAAGAAACTCGGTACCCGAAAACCAAAAAGTTGATTTTCGATATTCTGTAATCGGATATCGGATATTGGATAGCCGATATTCGATATAGCATATTCAGATATCCGATATTCGATTTTCGAAAATTAGGGTTTTAAAAACTCGGTACCCGAAACCCGAAAAGTCGATATTCGATATTCTGTAATCGGATATCGGATATTGGATAGCCGATATTCGATATTTTATATTAGGATATCCGATATTCGATTTTCGGAAATTCGGTATTTAGAAACTCGGTACCCGAAAACCGAAAAGTCGATTTTCGATTTTCTGTAATCGGATATCGGATATTGGATAGCCGATATTCGATATAGCATATTCGGATATCCGATATTCGATTTTCGAAAATTCGGTTTTTAAAAACTCGGTACCCGAAAACCGAAAAGTCGATTTTCGATTTTCTGTAATCGGATATCGGATATTGGATAGCCGATATTCGATATAGCATATTCGGATATCCGATATTCAATTTTCGAAAATTCGGTTTTGTAAAAACTCGGTACCCGAAAACCGAAAAGTCGATATTCGATATTCTGTAATCGGATATCGGATATTGGATAGCCGATATTCGATATTTTATATTCGGATATCCGATATTCGATTTTCGGAAATTCGGTATTTAGAAACTCGGTACCCGAAAACCGAAAAGTCGATTTTCGATTTTCTGAAATCGGATATCGGATATTGGATAGCCGATATTCGATATAGCATATTCGGATATCCGATATTCGATTTTCGAAAATTCGGTTTATAAAAACTCGGTACCCGAAAACCGAAAAGTCGATTTTCGATATTCTGTTATCGGAAATCGGATACTGAATAATTGATATTCGATATTGCATATTCGGATATCCGATATTCGATTTTCGTAAATTCGGTTTTTAAAAACTCGGTACCCGAAAACCGAAAAGTCGATATTCGATATTCTGTAATCGGATATCGGATATTGGATAGCCGATATTCGATATTGCATATTCGGATATCCGATATTCGATTTTCGAAAATTCGGTATTAAGAAACTCGGTACCCGAAAACCGAAATAACGATTTTCGATATTCTGTTATCGGAAATCGGATACTGAATAATTGATATTCGATACCTATTGCATATTCGGATATCCGATATTCGATTTTCGAAAAATCGGTATTAAAAAACTCGGTACCCGAAAACCGAAAAGTTGATTTTCGATATTCTGTAATCGGATATTGGATAGCCGATATTCGATATAGCATATTCAGATATCCGATATTCGATTTTCGAAAATTCGGTTTTTAAAAACTCGGTACCCGAAAACCGAAAAGTCGATTTTCGATATTCTGTTATCGGAAATCGGATACTGAATAATTGATATTCGATATTGCATATTCGGATATCCGATATTCGATTTTCGAAAATTCGGTATTTAGAAACTCAGTACCCGAAAACCGAAAAGTCGATTTTCGCTATTCTGTAATCGGATATTGGATAGCAGATATTTGATATAGCATATTCGGATATCCGATATTCGATTTTCGAAAATTTGGTTTATAAAAACTCGGTACCCGAAAACCCAAAAGTCGATATTCGATATACTGTAATCGGATATCGGATATTGGATAGCAGATATTCGATATAGCATATTCGGATATCCGATATTCGATTTTCGAAAATTCGTATTTTAAAAACTCAGTACCCGAAATCCGAAAAGTCGATTTTCGATATTCTGTAATCGGATATCGAATATTGGATAGCCGATATTCGATATAGCATATTCGGATATCCGATATTCGATTTTCGAAAATTCGGTATTAAGAAACTCGGTACCCGAAAACCGAAATAACGATTTTCGATATTCTGTTATCGGAAATCGGATACTGAATAATTGATATTCGATATGGCATATTCGGATATCCGATATTCGATTTTCGAAAATTCGGTATTTAGAAACTCGGTACCCGAAAACCGAAAAGTCGATTTTCGATATTCTGTAATCGGATATCGGATATTGGATAGCAGATATTCGATATAGCATATTCGGATATCCGATATTCGATTTTCGAAAATTCGGTTTATAAAAACTCGGTACCCGAAAACCGAAAAGTCGATATTCGATATACTGTAATCGGATATCGGATATTGGATAGCCGATATTCGATATTGCATATTCGGATATCCGATATTCGATTTTCGAAAATTCGGTATTAAGAAACTCGGTACCCGAAAACCGAAATAACGATTTTCGATATTCTGTTATCGGAAATCGGATACTGAATAATTGATATTCGATATTGCATATTCGGATATCCGATATTCGATTTTCGAAAATTCGGTTTTTAAAAACTCGGTACTTGAAAACCGAAAAGTCGATATTCGATATTCTGTAATCGGATATCGGATATTGGACAGACGATATTCAATATTGCATATTCGGATATCCGATATTCGATTTTCAAAAATTCGGTTTTTAAAAACTCGGTACTTGAAAACCGAAAAGTCGATATTCGATATTCTGTAATCGGATATCGGATATTGGATAGCCGATATTCGATATTGCATATTCGGATATCCGATATTCGATTTTCGAAAATTCGGTATTTAGAAACTCGGTACCCGAAAACCGAAAAGTCGATATTCGATATTCTGTAATCGGATATCGGATATTGGATAGCCGATATTCGATATTGCATATTCAGATATCCGATATTCGATTTTCGAAAATTCGGTATTAAGAAACTCGGTACCCGAAAACCGAAAAGTTGATTTTCGATATTCTGTAATCGGATATCGGATATTGGATAGCCGATATTCGATATAGCATATTCAGATATCCGATATTCGATTTTCGAAAATTAGGGTTTTAAAAACTCGGTACCCGAAAACCGAAAAGTCGATATTCGATATTCTGTAATCGGATATCGGATATTGGATAGCCGATATTCGATATAGCATATTCGGATATCCGATATTCGATTTTCAAAAATTCGATATTAAGAAACTCGGTACCTGAAAACCGAAAAGTCGATTTTCGATATTCTGTAATCGGATATCGGATATTGGATAGCCGATATTCGATATTGCATATTCGGATATCCGATATTCGATTTTCGAAAATTCGGTATTAAGAAACTCGGTACCCGAAAACCGAAAAGTCGATTTTCGATATTCTGTTATCGGAAATCGGATACTGAATAATTGATATTTGATATTGCATATTCGGATATCCGATATTCGATTTTCGAAAATTCGGTATTAAGAAACTCGGTACCCGAAAACCGAAAAGTCGATTTTCGATATTTTGTAATCGGATATCGGATATTGGATAGCAGATATTCGATATAGCATATTCGGATATCCGATATTCGATTTTCGAAAATTCGGTTTTTAAAAACTCGGTACCAGAAAACCGAAAAGTCGATTTTCGATATTCTGTTATCGGAAATCGGATACTGAATAATTGATATTCGATATTGCATATTCGGATATCCGATATTCGATTTTCGAAAATTCGGTTTTTAAAAACTCGGTACCCGAAAACCGAAAAGTCGATTTTCGATATTCTGTAATCGGATATCGGATATTGGATAGCCGATATTCGATATTGCATATTCGGATATCCGATATTCGATTTTCAAAAATTCGGTTTTTAAAAACTCGGTACTTGAAAACCGAAAAGTCGATATTCGATATTCTGTAATCGGATATCGGATATTGGATAGCCGATATTCGATATTGCATATTCGGATATCCGATATTCGATTTTCGAAAATTCGGTATTTAGAAACTCGGTACCCGAAAACCGAAAAGTCGATTTTCGATATTCTGTAATCGGATATCGGATATTGGATAGCCGATATTCGATATTGCATATTCAGATATCCGATATTCGATTTTCGAAAATTCGGTATTAAGAAACTCGGTACCCGAAAACCGAAACGTTGATTTTCGATATTCTGTAATCGGATATCGGATATCGGATAGCCGATATTCGATATAGCATATTCAGATATCCGATATTCGATTTTCGAAAATTCGGTTTTGTAAAAACTCGGTACCCCAAAACCGAAAAGTCGATATTCGATATTCTGTAATCGGATATCGGATATTGGATAGCCGATATTCGATATTGCATATTCGGATATCCGATATTCGATTTTCGAAAATTCGGTATTTAGAATTTCGGTACCCGAAAACCGAAAAGTCGATTTTCGATTTTCTGTAATCGGATATCAGATATTGGATAGCCGATATTCGATATTGCATATTCGGATATCCGATATTCGATTTTCGAAAAATCGGTATTAAGAAACTCGGTACCCGAAAACCGAAAAGTTGATTTTCGATATTCTGTAATCGGATATCGGATATTGGATAGCCGATATTCGATATTGCATATTCGGATATCCGATATTCGATTTTCGAAAATTCGGTTTTTAAAAACTCGGTACCCGAAAACCGAAAAGTCGATTTTCGATATTCTGTTATCGGAAATTGGATACTGAATAATTGATATTCGATATTGCATATTCGGATATCCGATATTCGATTTTCGAAAATTCGGTTTTTAAAAACTCGGTACCCGAAAACCGAAAAGTCGATATTCGATATTGTGTAATCGGATATCGGATATTGGATAGCCGATATTCGATATTGCATATTCGGATATCCGATATTCGATTTTCGAAAATTCGGTATTTAGAAACTCGGTACCCGAAAACCGAAAAGTTGATTTTCGATATTCTGTAATCGGATATCGGATATTGGATAGCCGATATTCGATATAGCATATTCAGATATCCGATATTCGATTTTCGAAAATTAGGGTTTTAAAAACTCGGTACCCGAAAACCGAAAAGTCGATATTCGATATTCTGTAATCGGATATCGGATATTGGATAGCCGATATTCGATATAGCATATTCGGATATCCGATATTCGATTTTCAAAAATTCGGTATTAAGAAACTCGGTACCTGAAAACCGAAAAGTCGATTTTCGATATTCTGTAATCGGATATCGGATATTGGATAGCCGATATTCGATATTGCATATTCGGATATCCGATATTCGATTTTCGAAAATTCGGTATTAAGAAACTCGGTACCCGAAAACCGAAAAGTCGATTTTCGATATTCTGTTATCGGAAATCGGATACTGAATAATTGATATTCGATATTGCATATTCGGATATCCGATATTCGATTTTCGAAAATTCGGTATTAAGAAACTCGGTACCCGAAAACCGAAAAGTCGATTTTCGATATTTTGTAATCGGATATCGGATATTGGATAGCAGATATTCGATATAGCATATTCGGATATCCGATATTCGATTTTCGAAAATTCGGTTTTTAAAAACTCGGTACCCAAAAACCGAAAAGTCGATTTTCGATATTCTGTTATCGGAAATCGGATACTGAATAATTGATATTCGATATTGCATATTCGGATATCCGATATTCGATTTTCGAAAATTCGGTTTTTAAAAACTCGGTACCCGAAAACCGAAAAGTCGATTTTCGATATTCTGTAATCGGATATCGGATATTGGATAGCAGATATTCGGATATCCGATATTCGATTTTCGAAAATTCGGTTTATAAAAACTCGGTACCCGAAAACCGAAAAGTCGATATTCGATATACTGTAATCGGATATCGGATATTGGATAGCCGATATTCGATATTGCATATTCGGATATCCGATATTCGATTTTCGAAAATTCGGTATTAAGAAACTCGGTACCCGAAAACCGAAATAACGATTTTCGATATTCTGTTATCGGAAATCGGATACTGAATAATTGATATTCGATATTGCATATTCGGATATCCGATATTCGATTTTCGAAAATTCGGTTTTTAAAAACTCGGTACTTGAAATCCGAAAAGTCGATATTCGATATTCTGTAATCGGATATCGGATATTGGATAGCCGATATTCGATATTGCATATTCGGATATCCGATATTCGATTTTCAAAAATTCGGTTTTTAAAAACTCGGTACTTGAAAACCGAAAAGTCGATATTCGATATTCTGTAATCGGATATCGGATATTGGATAGCCGATATTCGATATTGCATATTCGGATATCCGATATTCGATTTTCGAAAATTCGGTATTTAGAAACTCGGTACCCGAAAACCGAAAAGTCGATTTTCGATATTCTGTAATCGGATATCGGATATTGGATAGCCGATATTCGATATTGCATATTCAGATATCCGATATTCGATTTTCGAAAATTCGGTATTAAGAAACTCGGTACCCGAAAACCGAAAAGTTGATTTTCGATATTCTGTAATCGGATATCGGATATTGGATAGCCGATATTCGATATAGCATATTCAGATATCCGATATTCGATTTTCGAAAATTCGGTTTTGTAAAAACTCGGTACCCCAAAACCGAAAAGTCGATATTCGATATTCTGTAATCGGATATCGGATATTGGATAGCCGATATTCGATATTGCATATTCGGATATCCGATATTCGATTTTCGAAAATTCGGTATTTAGAATTTCGGTACCCGAAAACCGAAAAGTCGATTTTCGATTTTCTGTAATCGGATATCAGATATTGGATAGCCGATATTCGATATTGCATATTCGGATATCCGATATTCGATTTTCGAAAAATCGGTATTAAGAAACTCGGTACCCGAAAACCGAAAAGTTGATTTTCGATATTCTGTAATCGGATATCGGATATTGGATAGCCGATATTCGATATAGCATATTCGGATATCCGATATTCGATTTTCGAAAATTCGGTTTTTAAAAACTCGGTACCCGAAAACCGAAAAGTCGATTTTCAATATTCTGTTATCGGAAATCGGATACTGAATAATTGATATTCGATATTGCATATTCTGATATCCGATATTCGATTTTCGAAAATTCGGTTTTTAAAAACTCGGTACCCGAAAACCGAAAAGTCGATATTCGATATTGTGTAATCGGATATTGGATAGCCGATATTCGATATTGCATATTCGGATATCCGATATTCGATTTTCGAAAATTCGGTATTTAGAAACTCGGTACCCGAAAACCGAAAAGTTGATTTTCGATATTCTGTAATCGGATATCGGATATTCGATAGCAGATATTCGATATAGCATATTCGGATATCCGATATTCGATTTTCGAAAATTCGGTTTATAAAAACTCGGTACCCGAAAACCGAAAAGTCGATATTCGATATACTGTAATCGGATATCGGATATTGGATAGCCGATATTCGATATTGCATATTCGGATATCCGATATTCGATTTTCGAAAATTCGGTATTAAGAAACTCGGTACCCGAAAACCGAAAAGTCGATTTTCGATATTCTGTAATCGGATATCGGATATTGGATAGCAGATATTTGATATTCGGATATCCGATATTCGATTTTCGAAAATTCGGTTTATAAAAACTCGGTATCCGAAAACCGAAAAGTCGATATTCGATATTCTGTAATCGGATATCGGATATTGGATAGCCGATATTCGATATTTCATATTCGTATATCCGATATTCGATTTTCGAAAATTCGGTATTTAGAAACTCGGTACCCGAAAACCGAAAAGTCGATTTTCGATATTCTGTAATCGGATATCGGATATTGGATAGCCGATATTCGATATAGCATATTCAGATATCCGATATTCGATTTTCGAAAATTAGGTTTTTAAAAACTCGGTACCCGAAAACCGAAAAGTCGATATTCGATATTCTGTAATCGGATATTGGATAGCCGATATTCGATATTGCATATTCGGATATCCGATATTCGATTTTCGAAAATTCAGTATTTAGAAACTCGGTACCCGAAAACCGAAAAGTCGATTTTCGATATTCTGTAATCGGATATCGGATATTGGATAGCCGATATTCGATATTGCATATTCGGATATCCGATATTCGATTTTCGAAAAATCGGTATTAAGAAACTCGGTACCCGAAAACCGAAAAGTTGATTTTCGATATTCTGTAATCGGATATTGGATAGCCGATATTCGATATAGCATATTCAGATATCCGATATTCGATTTTCGAAAATTCGGTTTTTAAAAACTCGGTACCCGAAAACCGAAAAGTCGATATTCGATATTCTGTAATCGGATATCGGATATTGGATAGCCGATATTCGATATAGCATATTCGGATATCCGATATTCGATTTTCGAAAATTCGGTATTAAGAAACTCGGTACCCGAAAACCGAAATAACGATTTTCGATATTCTGTTATCGGAAATCGGATACTGAATAATTGATATTCGATATTGCATATTCGGATATCCGATATTCGATTTTCGAAAATTCGGTATTTATAAACTCGGTACCCGAAAACCGAAAAGTCGATTTTCGATATTCTGTAATCGGATATCGGATATTGGATAGCAGATATTCGATATAGCATATTCGGATATCCGATATTCGATTTTCGAAAATTCGGTTTATAAAAACTCGGTACCCGAAAACCGAAAAGTCGATATTCGATATACTGTAATCGGATATCGGATATTGGATAGCCGATATTCGATATTGCATATTCGGATATCCGATATACGATTTTCGAAAATTCGGTTTTAAGAAACTCGGTACCCGAAATCCGAAAAGTCGATTTTCGATATTCTGTTAACGGAAATCGGAAACTGAATAATTGATATTCGATATTGCATATTCGGATATCCGATATTCGATTTTCGAAAATTCGGTTTTGTAAAAACTCGGTACCCGAAAACCGAAAAGTCGATATTCGATATTCTGTAATCGGATATCGGATATTGGATAGCCGATATTCGATATTGCATATTCGGATATCCGATATTCGATTTTCGAAAATTCAGTTTTTAAAAACTCGGTACCCGAAATCCGAAAAGTCGATTTTCGATATTCTGTTAACGGAAATCGGAAACTGAATAATTGATATTCGATATTGCATATTCGGATATCCGATATTCGATTTTCGAAAATTCGGTATTAAGAAACTCGGTACCCGAAAACCGAAAAGTTGATTTTCGATATTCTGTAATCGGATATCGGATATTGGATAGCCGATATTCGATATAGCATATTCGGATATCCGATATTCGATTTTCGAAAATTCGGTTTTTAAAAACTCGGTACCCGAAAACCGAAAAGTCGATTTTCGATATTCTGTTATCGGAAATCGGATACTGAATAATTGATATTCGATATTGCATATTCGGATATCCGATATTCGATTTTCGAAAATTCAGTTTTTAAAAACTCGGTACCCGAAAACCGAAAAGTCGATATTCGATATTCTGTAATCGGATATCGGATATTGGATAGCCGATATTCGATATTGCATATTCGGATATCCGATATTCGATTTTCGAAAATTCGGTATTAAGAAACTCGGTACCCGAAAACCGAAATAACGATTTTCGATATTCTGTTATTGGAAATCGGATACTGAATAATTGATATTCGATATTGCATATTCGGATATCCGATATTCGATTTTCGAAAATTCGGTATTTAGAAACTCGGTACCCGAAAATCGAAAAGTCGATTTTCGTTATTCTGTAATCGGATGTTGGATAGCAGATATTTGATATAGCTTATTCGGATATCCGATATTCGATTTTCGAAAATTCGGTTTATAAAAACTCGGTACCCGAAAACCGGAAAAGTCGATATTCGATATACTGTAATCGGATATCGGATATTGGATAGCCGATATTCGATATAGCATATTCGGATATCCGATATTCGATTTTCGAAAATTCGGTATTAAGAAACTCGGTACCCGAAAACCGAAATAACGATTTTCGATATTCTGTTATCGGAAATCGGATACTGAATAATTGATATTCGATATAGCATATTCGGATATCCGATATTCGATTTTCGAAAATTCGGTTTATAAAAACTCGGTACCCGAAAACCGAAAAGTCGATATTCGATATACTGTAATCGGATATCGGATATTGGATAGCCGATATTCGATATTGCATATTCGGATATCCGATATTCGATTTTCGAAAATTCGGTATTTAGAAACTCGGTACCCGAAAACCGAAAAGTCGATATTCGATATTCTGTAATCGGATATCGGATATTGGATAGCAGATATTTGATATAGCATATTCGGATATCCGATATTCGATTTTCGAAAATTCGGTTTTGTAAAAACTCGGTACCCGAAAACCGAAAAGTTGATTTTCGATATTCTGTAATCGGATATCGGATATTGGATAGCCGATATTCGATATAGCATATTCGGATATCCGATATTCGATTTTCAAAAATTCGGTATTAAGAAACTCGGTACCTGAAAACCGAAAAGTCGATTTTCGATATTCTGTAATCGGATATCGGATATTGGATAGCCGATATTCGATATAGCATATTCAGATATCCGATATTCGATTTTCGAAAATTAGGTTTTTAAAAACTCGGTACCCGAAAACCGAAAAGTCGATTTTCGATATTCTGTAATCGGATATCGGATATTGGATAGCCGATATTCGATATTGCATATTCGGATATCCGATATTCGATTTTCGAAAATTCGGTATTAAGAAACTCGGTACCCGAAAACCGAAAAGTCGATTTTCGATATTCTGTAATCGGATATCGGATATTGGATAGCCGATATTCGATATTGCATATTCGGATATCCGATATTCGATTTTCGAAAATTCGGTTTTTAAAAACTCGGTACCCGAAAACCGAAAAGTCGATTTTCGATATTCTGTAATCGGATATCGGATATTGGATAGCCGATATTCGATATTGCATATTCGGATATCCGATATTCGATTTTCGAAAATTCGGTATTTAGAAACTCGGTACCCGAAAACCGAAAAGTCGATTTTCGATATTCTGTAATCGGATATCGGATATTGGATAGCCGATATTCGATATTGCATATTCGAATATCCGATATTCGATTTTCGAAAAATCGGTATTAAGAAACTCGGTACCCGAAAACCGAAAAGTTGATTTTCGATATTCTGTAATCGGATATCGGATATTGGATAGCCGATATTCGATATAGCATATTCAGATATCCGATATTCGATTTTCGAAAATTAGGTTTTTAAAAACTCGGTACCCGAAAACCGAAAAGTCGATATTCGATATTCTGTAATCGGATATTGGATAGCCGATATTCGATATTGCATATTCGGATATCCGATATTCGATTTTCGAAAATTCAGTATTTAGAAACTCGGTACCCGAAAACCGAAAAGTCGATTTTCGATATTCTGTAATCGGATATCGGATATTGGATAGCCGATATTCGATATAGCATATTCGGATATCCGATATTCGATTTTCAAAAATTCGGTATTACTAAACTCGGTACCTGAAAACCGAAAAGTCGATTTTCGATATTCTGTAATCGGATATCGGATATTGGATAGCCGATATTCGATATTGCATATTCGGATATCCGATATTCGATTTTCGAAAATTCGGTATTAAGAAACTCGGTACCCGAAAACCGAAAAGTCGATTTTCGATATTCTGTAATCGGATATCGGATATTGGATAGCCGATATTCGATATTGCATATTCGGATATCCGATATTCGATTTTCGAAAATTCGGCTTTTCGGTTTTCGGGTACCGAGTTTCTAAATACCGAATTTTCGAAAATCGAATATCGGATATCCGAATATGCAATATCGAATATCAATTATTCAGTTTCCGATTTCCGTTAACAGAATATCGAAAATCAACTTTTCGGTTTTCGGGTACCGAGTTTCTTAATACCGATTTTTTGAAAATCGAATATCGGATATCCGAATATGCAATATCGAATATCGGCTATCCAATATCCGATATCCGATTACAGAATATCGAAAATCGACTTTTCGGTTTTCGGGTACCGAGTTTTTACAAAACCGAATTTTCGAAAATCGAATATCGGATATCCGAATATGCTATATCAAATATCTGCTATCCAATATCCGATATCCGATTACAGAATATCGAATATCGACTTTTCGGTTTTCGGGTACCGAGTTTCTAAATACCGAATTTTCGAAAATCGAATATCGGATATCCGAATATGCAATATCGAATATCGGCTATCCAATATCCGATATCCGATTACAGTATATCGAATATCGACTTTTCGGTTTTCGGGTACCGAGTTTTTACAAACCGAATTTTCGAAAATCGAATATCGGATATCCGAATATGCTATATCGAATATCTGCTATCCAATATCCGATATCCGATTACAGAATAACGAAAATCGACTTTTCGGTTTTCGGGTACCGAGTTTCTAAATACCGAATTTTCGAAAATCGAATATCGGATATCCGAATAAGCTATATCAAATATCTGCTATCCAATATCCGATATCCGATTACAGAATATCGAATATCGACTTTTAGGTTTTCGGGTACCGAGTTTTTAAATACCGAATTTTCGAAAATCGAATATCGGATATCCGAATATGCAATATCGAATATCGGCTATCCAATATCCGATATCCGATTACAGTATATCGAATATCGACTTTTCGGTTTTCGGGTACCGAGTTTTTACAAACCGAATTTTCGAAAATCGAATATCGGATATCCGAATATGCTATATCGAATATCTGCTATCCAATATCCGATATCCGATTACAGAATAACGAAAATCGACTTTTCGGTTTTCGGGTACCGAGTTTCTAAATACCGAATTTTCGAAAATCGAATATCGGATATCCGAATAAGCTATATCAAATATCTGCTATCCAATATCCGATATCCGATTACAGAATATCGAAAATCGACTTTTCGGTTTTCGGGTACCGAGTTTCTAAATACCGAATTTTCGAAAATCGAATATCGGATATCCGAATATGCAATATCGAATATCGGCTATCCAATATCCGATATCCGATTACAGAATATCGAATATCGACTTTTCGGTTTTCGCGAGTTTTTAAAAACCGAATTTTCGAAAATCGAATATCGGATATCCGGATATGCTATATCGAATATCGGCTATCCAATATCCGATATCCGATTACAGTATATCGAATACCGACTTTTCGGTTTTCGGGTACCGAGTTTTTATAAACCGAATTTTCGAAAATCGAATATCGGATATCCCAATAAGCTATATCAAATATCTGCTATCCAATATCCGATTACAGAATAACGAAAATCGACTTTTCGGTTTTCGGGTACCGAGTTTCTAAATACCGAATTTTCGAAAATCGAATATCGGATATCCGAATATGCAATATCGAATATCGGCTATCCAATATCCGATATCCGATTACAGAATATCGAATATCGACTTTTCGGTTTTCGCGAGTTTTTAAAAACCGAATTTTCGAAAATCGAATATCGGATATCCGAATGTGCAATATCGAATATCAATTATTCAGTATCCGATTTCCGATAACAGAATATCGAAAATCGACTTTTCGGTTTTCGGGTACCGAGTTTTTAAAAACCGAATTTTCGAAAATCGAATATCGGATATCCGAATATGCTATATCGAATATCGGCTATCCAATATCGAATATCCGATTACAGAATATCGAAAATCAACTTTTCGGTTTTCGGGTACCGAGTTTCTTAATACCGATTTTTCGAAAATCAAATATCGGATATCCGAATATGCAATATCGAATATCGGCTATCCAATATCTGATATCCGATTACAGTATATCGAATATCGACTTTTCGGTTTTCGGGTACCGAGTTTTTATAAACCGAATTTTCGAAAATCGAATATCGGATATCCGAATAAGCTATATCAAATATCTGCTATCCAATATCCGATATCGTGCCGGGAGACGGGGAGATTGAGCGTATGGTAAGATTTGCAGAAGCCCCTCATCCAGCAATGCAAATGCCCCTGGAGTTCGTATGCCTAGCAGATCAGCAGCAGGTAGACGAAAACAATGTGCAGGCAGTGCGAATCTTCACTGACGGCAGCAAGATTGAGGAGAAGGTCGGAGCCGCATTATCCTTGTGGGATAATGAAGGCGAAATCCAGAACCTCAAACTTAGCCTCGCCGCGTACTGCACAGTCTACCAGGCGGAACTCTTGGCCATTTGTAGAGCGACAGACGTGGTCCTCAAGCGCAATGAGACGAGCTATGGTTTGTATAGCGACTCAATGTCAGCATTGCAGACGCTTGCAAACCATGGCTCTCTCCATCCCCTGGCAGTCCGCGCAAGAGCCAACCTGGCTCAGGCTTTGGACCAAAAGAAAGTTGTTTCCTTATTTTGGATCAAGGCACACGCGGAACTGCCAGGGAATGAGCGCGCGGACGAGCTGGCGAAGGAAGCGGCATTGACGTCACGGGGGAAGCCAGACTATGACCGGTGTCCGATTTCATTCATACGACGTCAGATCCGCATGGGATCACTCGATGAATGGAATCGGAGATACGTGTCTGGCGTGACCGCCTCAGTGACGAAAATGTTTCTTCCGGATGCCATAGCAGCTTTCCGTATTGTGAAACAGGTGCAGCCAACAGGTGTACTTACGCAAGTCCTGACAGGGCACGGTGGGTTCTCCGAATACCTACACCGTTTCAGGTGTAAGGAGAGCCCATCGTGCATCTGCGATTCAGGAGCGAGTGAGACCATCCCGCACTTGCTCTTAGATTGTCCCGTATACGCCACCGAACGTTTCAATCTGGAGCAAAAATTGGAACTCAAACTATGCAAAGAAAATATTCGGGTGATATTTAAAGGTAAAAACAGAGATCGGTTTATAGATTACTGCATAAACATCGCTGCCAAAGTCATAGATAGAAATAAAAGTTAAGAAACTAATCTATGTTTCATTAAATATATGTATATATTTACGTGGTAACATAGGAATAATTTTGTTTTAAAAATAAGCAGTAAAATAGACATAAGTAATAGCATTAAGTAAATGTAAAAGCATAGTTTTATATAAAAATATTGTAAAAGTAGAAAAAATGTAACATAAGGACTCTGTTAAAGCATCAATAGAAGTAGAATATTGTTAAACTAGAATTAGTAAGATATCATAATAGAAACTGTAAGACATAATTATCAGAAAGAGTATTATAGTCAAGAAATGTATAGTATAAGAAGAAATGTAAAATAAAAACTTGCTGAAACGTTATTTTCCCCAAATAAGAAAGAAATAAAAGTCCAAAATAGCAGCGTAGCTACAATAAATGGGCATCCCACCCATAAGACTGAAAGAGGAAGAAAGTAAGAAAGATACAGTATGAAGCATGAAAGTACGAGAGGCATAAAAGCGAGAACTGGTATGAATGTGGTTGATTTACATAGGCGCCAGCTTTGTTGGTGGAGTTAGTATAAAAAAAAAAAAAAAATAAAAAAAAAAAAAAATAAAAAAAAAATATCCGATATCCGATTACAGAATATCGAATATCGACTTTTCGGTTTTCGGGTACCGAGTTTTTAAATACCGAATTTTCGAAAATCGAATATCGGATATCCGAATATGCAATATCGAATATCGGCTATCCAATATCCGATATCCGATTACAGTATATCGAATATCGACTTTTCGGTTTTCGGGTACCGAGTTTTTATAAACCGAATTTTCGAAAATCGAATATCGGATATCCGAATATGCTATATCGAATATCTGCTATCCAATATCCGATATCCGATTACAGAATATCGAAAATCGACTTTTCGGTTTTCGGGTACCGAGTTTCTAAATACCGAATTTTCGAAAATCGAATATCGGATATCCGAATATGCAATATCGAATATCAATTATTCAGTATCCGATTTCCGATAACAGAATATCGAAAATCGTTATTTCGGTTTTCGGGTACCGAGTTTCTTAATACCGAATTTTCGAAAATCGAATATCGGATATCCGAATATGCTATATCGAATATCGGCTATCCAATATCCGATATCCGATTACAGTATATCGAATATCGACTTTTCGGTTTTCGGGTACCGAGTTTTTATAAACCGAATTTTCGAAAATCGAATATCGGATATCCGAATAAGCTATATCAAATATCTGCTATCCAATATCCGATTACAGAATAACGAAAATCGACTTTTCGGTTTTCGGGTACCGAGTTTCTAAATACCGAATTTTCGAAAATCGAATATCGGATATCCGAATATGCAATATCGAATATCAATTATTCAGTATCCGATTTCCGATAACAGAATATCGAAAATCGACTTTTCGGTTTTCGGGTACCGAGTTTCTTAATACCGAATTTTCGAAAATCGAATATCGGATATCCGAATATGCAATATCGAATATCAATTATTCAGTATCCGATTTCCGATGACAGAATATCGAAAATCGACTTTTCGGTTTTCGGGTACCGAGTTTTTAAAAACCGAATTTTCGAAAATCGAATATCGGATATCCGAATGTGCAATATCGAATATCAATTATTCAGTATCCGATTTCCGATGACAGAATATCGAAAATCGACTTTTCGGTTTTCGGGTACCGAGTTTTTAAAAACCGAATTTTCGAAAATCGAATATCGGATATCCGAATATGCTATATCGAATATCGGCTATCCAATATCGAATATCCGATTACAGAATATCGAAAATCAACTTTTCGGTTTTCGGGTACCGAGTTTCTTAATACCGATTTTTCGAAAATCAAATATCGGATATCCGAATATGCAATATCGAATATCGGCTATCCAATATCTGATAGCCGATTACAGAATATCGAATATCGACTTTTCGGTTTTCGGGTACCGAGTTTTTACAAAACCGAATTTTCGAAAATCGAATATCGGATATCCGAATATGCTATATCAAATATCTGCTATCCAATATCCGATATCCGATTACAGAATATCGAATATCGACTTTTCGGTTTTCGGGTACCGAGTTTCTAAATACCGAATTTTCGAAAATCGAATATCGGATATCCGAATATGCAATATTGAATATCGGCTATCCAATATCCGATATCCGATTACAGTATATCGAATATCGACTTTTCGGTTTTCGGGTACCGAGTTTTTATAAACCGAATTTTCGAAAATCAAATATCGGATATCCGAATATCTGCTATCCAATATCCGATATCCGATTACAGAATATCGAAAATCGACTTTTCGGTTTTCGGGTAGCGAGTTTCTAAATACCGAATTTTCGAAAATCGAATATCGGATATCCGAATATGCAATATCGAATATCAATTATTCAGTATCCGATTTCCGATAACAGAATATCGAAAATCGTTATTTCGGTTTTCGGGTACCGAGTTTCTTAATACCGAATTTTCGAAAATCGAATATCGGATATCCGAATATGCTATATCGAATATCGGCTATCCAATATCCGATATCCGATTACAGTATATCGAATATCGACTTTTCGGTTTTCGGGTACCGAGTTTTTATAAACCGAATTTTCGAAAATCGAATATCGGATATCCGAATAAGCTATATCAAATATCTGCTATCCAACATCCGATTACAGAATATCGAAAATCGACTTTTCGGTTTTCGGGTACCGAGTTTTTAAAAACCGAATTTTCGAAAATCGAATATCGGATATCCGAATATGCTATATCGAATATCGGCTATCCAATATCCGATATCCGATTACAGAATATCGAAAATCAACTTTTCGGTTTTCGGGTACCGAGTTTCTTAATACCGATTTTTCGAAAATCGAATATCGGATATCCGAATATGCAATATCGAATATCAGCTATCCAATATCTGATATCCGATTACAGAAAATCGAAAATCGACTTTTCGGTTTTCGGGTACCGAGTTTCTAAATACCGAATTTTCGAAAATCGAATATCGGATATCCGAATATGTAATATCGAATATCAATTATTCAGTATCCGATTTCCGATAACAGAATATCGAAAATCGTTATTTCGGTTTTCGGGTACCGAGTTTCTTAATACCGAATTTTCGAAAATCGAATATCGGATATCCGAATATGCTATATCGAATATCGGCTATCCAATATCCGATATCCGATTACAGTATATCGAATATCGACTTTTCGGTTTTCGGGTACCGAGTTTTTATAAACCGAATTTTCGAAAATCGAATATCGGATATCCGAATAAGCTATATCAAATATCTGCTATCCAATATCCGATTACAGAATAACGAAAATCGACTTTTCGGTTTTCGGGTACCGAGTTTCTAAATACCGAATTTTCGAAAATCGAATATCGGATATCCGAATATGCAATATCGAATATCAATTATTCAGTATCCGATTTCCGATAACAGAATATCGAAAATCGTTATTTCGGTTTTCGGGTACCGAGTTTCTTAATACCGAATTTTCGAAAATCGAATATGGATATCCGAATATGCAATATCGAATATCGGCTATCGAATATCCGATATCCGATTACAGAATATCGAATATCGACTTTTCGGTTTTCGGGTACTGAGTTTTTAAAAACCGAATTTTCTAAAATCGAATATCGGATATCCGAATGTGCAATATCGAATATCAATTATTCAGTATCCGATTTCCGATAACAGAATATCGAAAATCGACTTTTCGGTTTTCGGGTACCGAGTTTTTAAAAACCGAGTTTTCGAAAATCGAATATCGGATATCCGAATATGCTATATCGAATATCGGCTATCCAATATCCGATATCCGATTACAGAATATCGAAATTCAACTTTTCGGTTTTCGGGTACCGAGTTTCTTAATACCGATTTTTCGAAAATCGAATATCGGATATCCGAATATGCAATATCGAATATCGGCTATCTAATATCTGATAGCCGATTACAGAATATCGAATATCGACTTTTCGGTTTTCGGGTACCGAGTTTTTACAAAACCGAATTTTCGAAAATCGAATATCGGATATCCGAATATGCTATATCAAATATCTGCTATCCAATATCCGATATCCGATTACAGAATATCGAATATGGACTTTTCGGTTTTCGGGTACCGAGTTTCTAAATACCGAATTTTCGAAAATCGAATATCGGATATCCGAATATGCTATATCGAATATCGGCTATCCAATATCCGATATCCGATTACAGAATATCGAATATCGACTTTTCGGTTTTCGGGTACCGAGTTTCTTAATACCGATTTTTCGAAAATCGAATATCGGATATCCGAATATGCAATATCGAATATCGGCTATCCAATATCTGATATCCGATTACAGAATATCGAATATCGACTTTTCGGTTTTCGGGTACCGAGTTTTTACAAAACCGAATTTTCGAAAATCGAATATCGGATATCCGAATATGCTATATCGAATATCGGCTATCCAATATCCGATATCCGATATCCGATTACAGTATATCGAATATCGACTTTTCGGTTTTCGGGTACCGAGTTTTTATAAACCGAATTTTCGAAAATCGAATATCGGATGTCCGAATATGCTTTATCGAATATCTCCAATCCAATATCCGATATCCGATTACAGAATATCGAAAATCGACTTTTCGGTTTTCGGGTACCGAGTTTCTAAATACCGAATTTTCGAAAATCGAATATCGGATATCCGAATATGCAATATCGAATATCAATTATTCAGTATCCGATTTCCGATAACAGAATATCGAAAATCGTTATTTCGGTTTTCGGGTACCGAGTTTCTTAATACCGAATTTTCGAAAATCGAATATCGGATATCCGAATATGCTATATCGAATATCGGCTATCCAATATCCGATATCCGATTACAGTATATCGAATATCGACTTTTCGGTTTTCGGGTACCGAGTTTTTATAAACCGAATTTTCGAAAATCGAATATCGGATATCCGAATAAGCTATATCAAATATCTGCTATCCAATATCCGATATCCGATTACAGAATATCGAATATCGACTTTTCGGTTTTCGGGTACCGAGTTTTTAAATACCGAATTTTCGAAAATCGAATATCGGATATCCGAATATGCAATATCGAATATCGGCTATCCAATATCCGATATCCGATTACAGTATATCGAATATCGACTTTTCGGTTTTCGGGTACCGAGTTTTTATAAACCGAATTTTCGAAAATCGAATATCGGATATCCGAATAAGCTATATCAAATATCTGCTATCCAATATCCGATTACAGAATAACGAAAATCGACTTTTCGGTTTTCGGGTACCGAGTTTCTAAATACCGAATTTTCGAAAATCGAATATCGGATATCCGAATATGCAATATCGAATATCAATTATTCAGTATCCGATTTCCGATAACAGAATATCGAAAATCGACTTTTCGGTTTTCGGGTACCGAGTTTCTAAATACCGAATTTTCGAAAATCGAATATCGGATATCCGAATATGCAATATCGAATATCAATTATTCAGTATCCGATTTCCGATAACAGAATATCGAAAATCGTTATTTCGGTTTTCGGGTACCGAGTTTCTTAATACCGAATTTTCGAAAATCGAATATCGGATATCCGAATATGCTATATCGAATATCGGCTATCCAATATCCGATATCCGATTACAGTATATCGAATATCGACTTTTCGGTTTTCGGGTACCGAGTTTTTATAAACCGAATTTTCGAAAATCGAATATCGGATATCCGAATATGTAATATCGAATATCAATTATTCAGTATCCGATTTCCGATAACATAATATCGAAAATCGTTATTTCGGTTTTCGGGTACCGAGTTTCTTAATACCGAATTTTCGAAAATCGAATATCGGATATCCGAATATGCTATATCGAATATCGGCTATCCATTATCCGATATCCGATTACAGTATATCGAATATCGACTTTTCGGTTTTCGGGTACCGAGTTTTTATAAACCGAATTTTCGAAAATCGAATATCGGATATCCGAATAAGCTATATCAAATATCTGCTATCCAATATCCGATTACAGAATAACGAAAATCGACTTTTCGGTTTTCGGGTACCGAGTTTCTAAATACCGAATTTTCGAAAATCGAATATCGGATATCCGAATATGCAATATCGAATATCAATTATTCAGTATCCGATTTCCGATAACAGAATATCGAAAATCGTTATTTCGGTTTTCGGGTACCGAGTTTCTTAATACCGAATTTTCGAAAATCGAATATCGGATATCCAAATATGCAATATCGAATATCGGCTATCCAATATCCGATATCCGATTACAGAAAATCGAAAATCGACTTTTCGGTTTTCGGGTACCGAGTTTCTAAATACCGAATTTTCGAAAATCGAATATCGGATATCCGAATAAGCTATATCAAATATCTGCTATCCAATATCCGATTACAGAATAACGAAAATCGACTTTTCGGTTTTCGGGTACCGAGTTTCTAAATACCGAATTTTCGAAAATCGAATATCGGATATCCGAATATGCAATATCGAATATCAATTATTCAGTATCCGATTTCCGATAACAGAATATCGAAAATCGTTATTTCGGTTTTCGGGTACCGAGTTTCTTAATACCGAATTTTCGAAAATCGAATATCGGATATCCGAATATGCAATATCGAATATCGGCTATCCAATATCCGATATCCGATTACAGAATATCGAATATCGACTTTTCGGTTTTCGGGTACCGAGTTTTTAAAAACCGAATTTTCGAAAATCGAATATCGGATATCCGAATATGCAATATCGAATATCAATTATTCAGTATCCGATTTCCGATAACAGAATATCGAAAATCGACTTTTCGGTTTTCGGGTACCGAGTTTTTAAAAACCGAATTTTCGAAAATCGAATATCGGATATCCGAATATGCTATATCGAATATCGGCTATCCAATATCCGATATCCGATTACAGAATATCGAAAATCGACTTTTCGGTTTTCAGGTACCGAGTTTCTTAATACCGAATTTTTGAAAATCGAATATCGGATATCCGAATATGCTATATCGTATATCGGCTATCCAATATCCGATATCCGATTACAGAATATCGAAAATCAACTTTTCGGTTTTCGGGTACCGAGTTTCTTAATACCGATTTTTCGAAAATCGAATATCGGATATCCGAATATGCAATATCGAATATCGGCTATCCAATATCTGATATCCGATTACAGAATATCGAATATCGACTTTTCGGTTTTCGGGTACCGAGTTTTTACAAAACCGAATTTTCGAAAATCGAATATCGGATATCCGAATATGATATATCAAATATCTGCTATCCAATATCCGATATCCGATTACAGAATATCGAATATCGACTTTTCGGTTTTCGGGTACCGAGTTTCTAAATACCGAATTTTCGAAAATCGAATATCGGATATCCGAATATGCTATATCGAATATCGGCTATCCAATATCCGATATCCGATTACAGTATATCGAATATCGACTTTTCGGTTTTCGGGTACCGAGTTTTTATAAACCGAATTTTCGAAAATCGAATATCGGATATCCGAATATGCAATATCGAATATCAATTATTCAGTATCCGATTTCCGATAACAGAATATCGAAAATCGTTATTTCGGTTTTCGGGTACCGAGTTTCTTAATACCGAATTTTCGAAAATCGAATATCGGATATCCAAATATGCAATATCGAATATCGGCTATCCAATATCCGATATCCGATTACAGAAAATCGAAAATCGACTTTTCGGTTTTCGGGTACCGAGTTTCTAAATACCGAATTTTCGAAAATCGAATATCGGATATCCGAATAAGCTATATCAAATATCTGCTATCCAATATCCGATTACAGAATAACGAAAATCGACTTTTCGGTTTTCGGGTACCGAGTTTCTAAATACCGAATTTTCGAAAATCGAATATCGGATATCCGAATATGCAATATCGAATATCAATTATTCAGTATCCGATTTCCGATAACAGAATATCGAAAATCGACTTTTCGGTTTTCGGGTACCGAGTTTTTAAAAACCGAATTTTCGAAAATCGAATATCGGATATCCGAATATGCTATATCGAATATCGGCTATCCAATATCCGATATCCGATTACAGAATATCGAAAATCATCTTTTCGGTTTTCGGGTACCGAGTTTCTTAATACCGATTTTTCGAAAATCGAATATCGGATATCCGAATATGCAATATCGAATATCGGCTATCCAATATCTGATATCCGATTACAGAATATCGAATATCGACTTTTCGGTTTTCGGGTACCGAGTTTTTACAAAACCGAATTTTCGAAAATCGAATATCGGATATCCGAATATGCTATATCAAATATCTGCTATCCAATATCCGATATCCGATTACAGAATATCGAATATCGACTTTTCGGTTTTCGGGTACCGAGTTTCTAAATACCGAATTTTCGAAAATCGAATATCGGATATCCGAATATGCAATATCGAATATCGGCTATCCAATATCCGATATCCGATTACAGTATATCGAATATCGACTTTTCGGTTTTCGGGTACCGAGTTTTTATAAACCGAATTTTCGAAAATCGAATATTGGATATCCGAATATGCTATATCGAATATCTGCTATCCAATATCCGATATCCGATTACAGAATATCGAAAATCGACTTTTCGGTTTTCGGGTACCGAGTTTCTAAATACCGAATTTTCGAAAATCGAATATCGGATATCCGAATATGCAATATCGAATATCAATTATTCAGTATCCGATTTCCGATAACAGAATATCGAAAATCGTTATTTCGGTTTTCGGGTACCGAGTTTCTTAATACCGAATTTTCGAAAATCGAATATCGGATATCCGAATATGCTATATCGAATATCGGCTATCCAATATCCGATATCCGATTACAGTATATCGAATATCGACTTTTCGGTTTTCGGGTACCGAGTTTTTATAAACCGAATTTTCGAAAATCGAATATCGGATATCCGAATAAGCTATATCAAATATCTGCTATCCAACATCCGATTACAGAATATCGAAAATCGACTTTTCGGTTTTCGGGTACCGAGTTTTTAAAAACCGAATTTTCGAAAATCGAATATCGGATATCCGAATATGCTATATCGAATATCGGCTATCCAATATCCGATTACAGAATATCGAAAATCAACTTTTCGGTTTTCGGGTACCGAGTTTCTTAATACCGATTTTTCGAAAATCGAATATCGGATATCCGAATATGCAATATCGAATATCAGCTATCCAATATCTGATATCCGATTACAGAAAATCGAAAATCGACTTTTCGGTTTTCGGGTACCGAGTTTCTAAATACCGAATTTTCGAAAATCGAATATCGGATATCCGAATATGTAATATCGAATATCAATTATTCAGTATCCGATTTCCGATAACAGAATATCGAAAATCGTTATTTCGGTTTTCGGGTACCGAGTTTCTTAATACCGAATTTTCGAAAATCGAATATCGGATATCCGAATATGCTATATCGAATATCGGCTATCCAATATCCGATATCCGATTACAGTATATCGAATATCGACTTTTCGGTTTTCGGGTACCGAGTTTTTATAAACCGAATTTTCGAAAATCGAATATCGGATATCCGAATAAGCTATATCAAATATCTGCTATCCAATATCCGATTACAGAATAACGAAAATCGACTTTTCGGTTTTCGGGTACCGAGTTTCTAAATACCGAATTTTCGAAAATCGAATATCGGATATCCGAATATGCAATATCGAATATCAATTATTCAGTATCCGATTTCCGATAACAGAATATCGAAAATCGTTATTTCGGTTTTCGGGTACCGAGTTTCTTAATACCGAATTTTCGAAAATCGAATATCGGATATCCGAATATGCAATATCGAATATCGGCTATCGAATATCCGATATCCGATTACAGAATATCGAATATCGACTTTTCGGTTTTCGGGTACCGAGTTTTTAAAAACCGAATTTTCGAAAATCGAATATCGGATATCCGAATGTGCAATATCGAATATCAATTATTCAGTATCCGATTTCCGATAACAGAATATCGAAAATCGACTTTTCGGTTCTCGGGTACCGAGTTTTTAAAAACCGAGTTTTCGAAAATCGAATATCGGATATCCGAATATGCTATATCGAATATCGGCTATCCAATATCCGATATCCGATTACAGAATATCGAAATTCAACTTTTCGGTTTTCGGGTACCGAGTTTCTTAATACCGATTTTTCGAAAATCGAATATCGGATATCCGAATATGCAATATCGAATATCGGCTATCTAATATCTGATAGCCGATTACAGAATATCGAATATCGACTTTTCGGTTTTCGGGTACCGAGTTTTTACAAAACCGAATTTTCGAAAATCGAATATCGGATATCCGAATATGCTATATCAAATATCTGCTATCCAATATCCGATATCCGATTACAGAATATCGAATATGGACTTTTCGGTTTTCGGGTACCGAGTTTCTAAATACCGAATTTTCGAAAATCGAATATCGGATATCCGAATATGCAATATCGAATATCGGCTATCCAATATCCGATATCCGATTACAGAATATCGAAAATCAACTTTTCGGTTTTCGGGTACCGAGTTTCTTAATACCGATTTTTCGAAAATCGAATATCGGATATCCGAATATGCAATATCGAATATCGGCTATCCAATATCTGATATCCGATTACAGAATATCGAATATCGACTTTTCGGTTTTCGGGTACCGAGTTTTTACAAAACCGAATTTTCGAAAATCGAATATCGGATATCCGAATATGCTATATCGAATATCGGCTATCCAATATCCGATATCCGATTACAGTATATCGAATATCGACTTTTCGGTTTTCGGGTACCGAGTTTTTATAAACCGAATTTTCGAAAATCGAATATCGGATGTCCGAATATGCTTTATCGAATATCTCCAATCCAATATCCGATATCCGATTACAGAATATCGAAAATCGACTTTTCGGTTTTCGGGTACCGAGTTTCTAAATACCGAATTTTCGAAAATCGAATATCGGATATCCGAATATGCAATATCGAATATCAATTATTCAGTATCCGATTTCCGATAACAGAATATCGAAAATCGTTATTTCGGTTTTCGGGTACCGAGTTTCTTAATACCGAATTTTCGAAAATCGAATATCGGATATCCGAATATGCTATATCGAATATCGGCTATCCAATATCCGATATCCGATTACAGTATATCGAATATCGACTTTTCGGTTTTCGGGTACCGAGTTTTTATAAACCGAATTTTCGAAAATCGAATATCGGATATCCGAATAAGCTATATCAAATATCTGCTATCCAATATCCGATATCCGATTACAGAATATCGAATATCGACTTTTCGGTTTTCGGGTACCGAGTTTTTAAATACCGAATTTTCGAAAATCGAATATCGGATATCCGAATATGCAATATCGAATATCGGCTATCCAATATCCGATATCCGATTACAGTATATCGAATATCGACTTTTCGGTTTTCGGGTACCGAGTTTTTATAAACCGAATTTTCGAAAATCGAATATCGGATATCCGAATAAGCTATATCAAATATCTGCTATCCAATATCCGATTACAGAATAACGAAAATCGACTTTTCGGTTTTCGGGTACCGAGTTTCTAAATACCGAATTTTCGAAAATCGAATATCGGATATCCGAATATGCAATATCGAATATCAATTATTCAGTATCCGATTTCCGATAACAGAATATCGAAAATCGACTTTTCGGTTTTCGGGTACCGAGTTTCTAAATACCGAATTTTCGAAAATCGAATATCGGATATCCGAATATGCAATATCGAATATCAATTATTCAGTATCCGATTTCCGATAACAGAATATCGAAAATCGTTATTTCGGTTTTCGGGTACCGAGTTTCTTAATACCGAATTTTCGAAAATCGAATATCGGATATCCGAATATGCTATATCGAATATCGGCTATCCAATATCCGATATCCGATTACAGTATATCGAATATCGACTTTTCGGTTTTCGGGTACCGAGTTTTTATAAACCGAATTTTCGAAAATCGAATATCGGATATCCGAATATGTAATATCGAATATCAATTATTCAGTATCCGATTTCCGATAACATAATATCGAAAATCGTTATTTCGGTTTTCGGGTACCGAGTTTCTTAATACCGAATTTTCGAAAATCGAATATCGGATATCCGAATATGCTATATCGAATATCGGCTATCCAATATCCGATATCCGATTACAGTATATCGAATATCGACTTTTCGGTTTTCGGGTACCGAGTTTTTATAAACCGAATTTTCGAAAATCGAATATCGGATATCCGAATAAGCTATATCAAATATCTGCTATCCAATATCCGATTACAGAATAACGAAAATCGACTTTTCGGTTTTCGGGTACCGAGTTTCTAAATACCGAATTTTCGAAAATCGAATATCGGATATCCGAATATGCAATATCGAATATCAATTATTCAGTATCCGATTTCCGATAACAGAATATCGAAAATCGTTATTTCGGTTTTCGGGTACCGAGTTTCTTAATACCGAATTTTCGAAAATCGAATATCGGATATCCAAATATGCAATATCGAATATCGGCTATCCAATATCCGATATCCGATTACAGAAAATCGAAAATCGACTTTTCGGTTTTCGGGTACCGAGTTTCTAAATACCGAATTTTCGAAAATCGAATATCGGATATCCGAATAAGCTATATCAAATATCTGCTATCCAATATCCGATTACAGAATAACGAAAATCGACTTTTCGGTTTTCGGGTACCGAGTTTCTAAATACCGAATTTTCGAAAATCGAATATCGGATATCCGAATATGCAATATCGAATATCAATTATTCAGTATCCGATTTCCGATAACAGAATATCGAAAATCGTTATTTCGGTTTTCGGGTACCGAGTTTCTTAATACCGAATTTTCGAAAATCGAATATCGGATATCCGAATATGCAATATCGAATATCGGCTATCCAATATCCGATATCCGATTACAGAATATCGAATATCGACTTTTCGGTTTTCGGGTACCGAGTTTTTAAAAACCGAATTTTCGAAAATCGAATATCGGATATCCGAATATGCAATATCGAATATCAATTATTCAGTATCCGATTTCCGATAACAGAATATCGAAAATCGACTTTTCGGTTTTCGGGTACCGAGTTTTTAAAAACCGAATTTTCGAAAATCGAATATCGGATATCCGAATATGCTATATCGAATATCGGCTATCCAATATCCGATATCCGATTACAGAATATCGAAAATCGACTTTTCGGTTTTCAGGTACCGAGTTTCTTAATACCGAATTTTTGAAAATCGAATATCGGATATCCGAATATGCTATATCGTATATCGGCTATCCAATATCCGATATCCGATTACAGAATATCGAAAATCAACTTTTCGGTTTTCGGGTACCGAGTTTCTTAATACCGATTTTTCGAAAATCGAATATCGGATATCCGAATATGCAATATCGAATATCGGCTATCCAATATCTGATATCCGATTACAGAATATCGAATATCGACTTTTCGGTTTTCGGGTACCGAGTTTTTACAAAACCGAATTTTCGAAAATCGAATATCGGATATCCGAATATGAAATATCAAATATCTGCTATCCAATATCCGATATCCGATTACAGAATATCGAATATCGACTTTTCGGTTTTCGGGTACCGAGTTTCTAAATACCGATTTTTCGAAAATCGAATATCGGATATCCGAATATGCAATATCGAATATCGGCTATCCAATATCTGATATCCGATTACAGAATATCGAATATCGACTTTTCGGTTTTCGGGTACCGAGTTTTTACAAAACCGAATTTTCGAAAATCGAATATCGGATATCCGAATATGATATATCAAATATCTGCTATCCAATATCCGATATCCGATTACAGTATATCGAATATCGACTTTTCGGTTTTCGGGTACCGAGTTTTTATAAACCGAATTTTCGAAAATCGAATATCGGATATCCGAATATGCAATATCGAATATCAATTATTCAGTATCCGATTTCCGATAACAGAATATCGAAAATCGTTATTTCGGTTTTCGGGTACCGAGTTTCTTAATACCGAATTTTCGAAAATCGAATATCGGATATCCAAATATGCAATATCGAATATCGGCTATCCAATATCCGATATCCGATTACAGAAAATCGAAAATCGACTTTTCGGTTTTCGGGTACCGAGTTTCTAAATACCGAATTTTCGAAAATCGAATATCGGACATCCGAATAAGCTATATCAAATATCTGCTATCCAATATCCGATTACAGAATAACGAAAATCGACTTTTCGGTTTTCGGGTACCGAGTTTCTAAATACCGAATTTTCGAAAATCGAATATCGGATATCCGAATATGCAATATCGAATATCAATTATTCAGTATCCGATTTCCGATAACAGAATATCGAAAATCGACTTTTCGGTTTTCGGGTACCGAGTTTTTAAAAACCGAATTTTCGAAAATCGAATATCGGATATCCGAATATGCTATATCGAATATCGGCTATCCAATATCCGATATCCGATTACAGAATATCAAAAATCATCTTTTCGGTTTTCGGGTACCGAGTTTCTTAATACCGATTTTTCGAAAATCGAATATCGGATATCCGAATATGCAATATCGAATATCGGCTATCCAATATCTGATATCCGATTACAGAATATCGAATATCGACTTTTCGGTTTTCGGGTACCGAGTTTTTACAAAACCGAATTTTCGAAAATCGAATATCGGATATCCGAATATGCTATATCAAATATCTGCTATCCAATATCCGATATCCGATTACAGAATATCGAATATCGACTTTTCGGTTTTCGGGTACCGAGTTTCTAAATACCGAATTTTCGAAAATCGAATATCGGATATCCGAATATGCAATATCGAATATCGGCTATCATATTCCGATATCCGATTACAGAAAATCGAAAATCGACTTTTCGGTTTTCGGGTACCGAGTTTTTACAAAACCGAATTTTCGAAAATCGAATATCGGATATCCGAATATGCTATATCGAATATCGGCTATCCAATATCCGACATCCGATTACAGTATATCGAATATCGACTTTTCGGTTTTCGGGTACCGAGTTTCTAAATACCGAATTTTCGAAAATCGAATATCGGATATCCGAATATGCAATATCGAATATCAATTATTCAGTATCCGATTTCCGATAACAGAATATCGAAAATCGTTATTTCGGTTTTCGGGTACCGAGTTTCTAAATACCGAATTTTCGAAAATCGAATATCGGATATCCGAATATGCAATATCGAATATCAATTATTCAGTATCCGATTTCCGATAACAGAATATCGAAAATCGTTATTTCGGTTTTCGGGTACCGAGTTTTTAAAAACCGAATTTTCGAAAATCGAATATCGGATATCCGAATGTGCAATATCGAATATCAATTATTCAGTATCCGATTTCCGATAACAGAATATCGAATATCGACTTTTCGGTTTTCGGGTACCGAGTTTTTATAAACCGAATTTTCGAAAATCGAATATCGGATATCCGAATAAGCTATATCAAATATCTGCTATCCAATATCCGATATCCGATTACAGAATATCGAATATCGACTTTTCGGTTTTCGGGTACCGAGTTTTTAAATACCGAATTTTCGAAAATCGAATATCGGATATCCGAATATGCAATATCGAATATCGGCTATCCAATATCCGATTACAGAATATCGAATATCGACTTTTCGGTTTTCGGGTACTGAGTTTTTAAATACCGAATTTTCGAAAATCGAATATCGGATATCCGAATATGCAATATCGAATATCGGCTATCCAATATCCGATATCCGATTACAGTATATCGAATATCGACTTTTCGGTTTTCGGGTACCGAGTTTTTATAAACCGAATTTTCGAAAATCGAATATCGGATATCCGAATATGCTATATCGAATATCTGCTATCCAATATCCGATATCCGATTACAGAATATCGAAAATCGACTTTTCGGTTTTCGGGTACCGAGTTTCTAAATACCGAATTTTCGAAAATCGAATATCGGATATCCGAATATGTAATATCGAATATCAATTATTCAGTATCCGATTTCCGATAACAGAATATCGAAAATCGTTATTTCGGTTTTCGGGTACCGAGTTTCTTAATACCGAATTTTCGAAAATCGAATATCGGATATCCGAATATGCTATATCGAATATCGGCTATCCAATATCCGACATCCGATTACAGTATATCGAATATCGACTTTTCGGTTTTCGGGTACCGAGTTTCTAAATACCGAATTTTCGAAAATCGAATATCGGATATCCGAATATGCAATATCGAATATCAATTATTCAGTATCCGATTTCCGATAACAGAATATCGAAAATCGTTATTTCGGTTTTCGGGTACCGAGTTTCTAAATACCGAATTTTCGAAAATCGAATATCGGATATCCGAATATGCAATATCGAATATCAATTATTCAGTATCCGATTTCCGATAACAGAATATCGAAAATCGTTATTTCGGTTTTCGGGTACCGAGTTTTTAAAAACCGAATTTTCGAAAATCGAATATCGGATATCCGAATGTGCAATATCGAATATCAATTATTCAGTATCCGATTTCCGATAACAGAATATCGAAAATCGACTTTTCGGTTTTCGGGTACCGAGTTTTTAAAAACCGAATTTTCGAAAATCGAATATTTGATATCCGAATATGCTATATCGAATATCGGCTCTCCAATATCCGATATCCGATTACAGAATATCGAAAATCAACTTTTCGGTTTTCGGGTACCGAGTTTCTTAATACGAATTTTCGAAAATCGAATATCGGATATCCGAATATGCAATATCGAATATCGGCTATCCAATATCCGATATCCGATTACAGAAAATCGAAAATCGACTTTTCGGTTTTCGGGTACCGAGTTTTTACAAAACCGAATTTTCGAAAATCGAATATCGGATATCCGAATATGCTATATCGAATATCGGCTATCCAATATCCGACATCCGATTACAGTATATCGAATATCGACTTTTCGGTTTTCGGGTACCGAGTTTCTAAATACCGAATTTTCGAAAATCGAATATCGGATATCCGAATATGCAATATCGAATATCAATTATTCAGTATCCGATTTCCGATAACAGAATATCGAAAATCGTTATTTCGGTTTTCGGGTACCGAGTTTCTAAATACCGAATTTTCGAAAATCGAATATCGGATATCCGAATATGCAATATCGAATATCAATTATTCAGTATCCGATTTCCGATAACAGAATATCGAAAATCGTTATTTCGGTTTTCGGGTACCGAGTTTTTAAAAACCGAATTTTCGAAAATCGAATATCGGATATCCGAATGTGCAATATCGAATATCAATTATTCAGTATCCGATTTCCGATAACAGAATATCGAATATCGACTTTTCGGTTTTCGGGTACCGAGTTTTTATAAACCGAATTTTCGAAAATCGAATATCGGATATCCGAATAAGCTATATCAAATATCTGCTATCCAATATCCGATATCCGATTACAGAATATCGAATATCGACTTTTCGGTTTTCGGGTACCGAGTTTTTAAATACCGAATTTTCGAAAATCGAATATCGGATATCCGAATATGCAATATCGAATATCGGCTATCCAATATCCGATTACAGAATATCGAATATCGACTTTTCGGTTTTCGGGTACTGAGTTTTTAAATACCGAATTTTCGAAAATCGAATATCGGATATCCGAATATGCAATATCGAATATCGGCTATCCAATATCCGATATCCGATTACAGTATATCGAATATCGACTTTTCGGTTTTCGGGTACCGAGTTTTTATAAACCGAATTTTCGAAAATCGAATATCGGATATCCGAATATGCTATATCGAATATCTGCTATCCAATATCCGATATCCGATTACAGAATATCGAAAATCGACTTTTCGGTTTTCGGGTACCGAGTTTCTAAATACCGAATTTTCGAAAATCGAATATCGGATATCCGAATATGTAATATCGAATATCAATTATTCAGTATCCGATTTCCGATAACAGAATATCGAAAATCGTTATTTCGGTTTTCGGGTACCGAGTTTCTTAATACCGAATTTTCGAAAATCGAATATCGGATATCCGAATATGCTATATCGAATATCGGCTATCCAATATCCGACATCCGATTACAGTATATCGAATATCGACTTTTCGGTTTTCGGGTACCGAGTTTCTAAATACCGAATTTTCGAAAATCGAATATCGGATATCCGAATATGCAATATCGAATATCAATTATTCAGTATCCGATTTCCGATAACAGAATATCGAAAATCGTTATTTCGGTTTTCGGGTACCGAGTTTCTAAATACCGAATTTTCGAAAATCGAATATCGGATATCCGAATATGCAATATCGAATATCAATTATTCAGTATCCGATTTCCGATAACAGAATATCGAAAATCGTTATTTCGGTTTTCGGGTACCGAGTTTTTAAAAACCGAATTTTCGAAAATCGAATATCGGATATCCGAATGTGCAATATCGAATATCAATTATTCAGTATCCGATTTCCGATAACAGAATATCGAAAATCGACTTTTCGGTTTTCGGGTACCGAGTTTTTAAAAACCGAATTTTCGAAAATCGAATATTTGATATCCGAATATGCTATATCGAATATCGGCTCTCCAATATCCGATATCCGATTACAGAATATCGAAAATCAACTTTTCGGTTTTCGGGTACCGAGTTTCTTAATACGAATTTTCGAAAATCGAATATCGGATATCCGAATATGCAATATCGAATATCGGCTATCCAATATCCGATATCCGATTACAGAAAATCGAAAATCGACTTTTCGGTTTTCGGGTACCGAGTTTTTACAAAACCGAATTTTCGAAAATCGAATATCGGATATCCGAATATGCTATATCGAATATCGGCTATCCAATATCCGACATCCGATTACAGTATATCGAATATCGACTTTTCGGTTTTCGGGTACCGAGTTTCTAAATACCGAATTTTCGAAAATCGAATATCGGATATCCGAATATGCAATATCGAATATCAATTATTCAGTATCCGATTTCCGATAACAGAATATCGAAAATCGTTATTTCGGTTTTCGGGTACCGAGTTTCTAAATACCGAATTTTCGAAAATCGAATATCGGATATCCGAATATGCAATATCGAATATCAATTATTCAGTATCCGATTTCCGATAACAGAATATCGAAAATCGTTATTTCGGTTTTCGGGTACCGAGTTTTTAAAAACCGAATTTTCGAAAATCGAATATCGGATATCCGAATGTGCAATATCGAATATCAATTATTCAGTATCCGATTTCCGATAACAGAATATCGAATATCGACTTTTCGGTTTTCGGGTACCGAGTTTTTATAAACCGAATTTTCGAAAATCGAATATCGGATATCCGAATAAGCTATATCAAATATCTGCTATCCAATATCCGATATCCGATTACAGAATATCGAATATCGACTTTTCGGTTTTCGGGTACCGAGTTTTTAAATACCGAATTTTCGAAAATCGAATATCGGATATCCGAATATGCAATATCGAATATCGGCTATCCAATATCCGATTACAGAATATCGAATATCGACTTTTCGGTTTTCGGGTACTGAGTTTTTAAATACCGAATTTTCGAAAATCGAATATCGGATATCCGAATATGCAATATCGAATATCGGCTATCCAATATCCGATATCCGATTACAGTATATCGAATATCGACTTTTCGGTTTTCGGGTACCGAGTTTTTATAAACCGAATTTTCGAAAATCGAATATCGGATATCCGAATATGCTATATCGAATATCTGCTATCCAATATCCGATATCCGATTACAGAATATCGAAAATCGACTTTTCGGTTTTCGGGTACCGAGTTTCTAAATACCGAATTTTCGAAAATCGAATATCGGATATCCGAATATGTAATATCGAATATCAATTATTCAGTATCCGATTTCCGATAACAGAATATCGAAAATCGTTATTTCGGTTTTCGGGTACCGAGTTTCTTAATACCGAATTTTCGAAAATCGAATATCGGATATCCGAATATGCTATATCGAATATCGGCTATCCAATATCCGACATCCGATTACAGTATATCGAATATCGACTTTTCGGTTTTCGGGTACCGAGTTTCTAAATACCGAATTTTCGAAAATCGAATATCGGATATCCGAATATGCAATATCGAATATCAATTATTCAGTATCCGATTTCCGATAACAGAATATCGAAAATCGTTATTTCGGTTTTCGGGTACCGAGTTTCTAAATACCGAATTTTCGAAAATCGAATATCGGATATCCGAATATGCAATATCGAATATCAATTATTCAGTATCCGATTTCCGATAACAGAATATCGAAAATCGTTATTTCGGTTTTCGGGTACCGAGTTTTTAAAAACCGAATTTTCGAAAATCGAATATCGGATATCCGAATGTGCAATATCGAATATCAATTATTCAGTATCCGATTTCCGATAACAGAATATCGAAAATCGACTTTTCGGTTTTCGGGTACCGAGTTTTTAAAAACCGAATTTTCGAAAATCGAATATTTGATATCCGAATATGCTATATCGAATATCGGCTCTCCAATATCCGATATCCGATTACAGAATATCGAAAATCAACTTTTCGGTTTTCGGGTACCGAGTTTCTTAATACGAATTTTCGAAAATCGAATATCGGATATCCGAATATGCAATATCGAATATCGGCTATCCAATATCCGATATCCGATTACAGAAAATCGAAAATCGACTTTTCGGTTTTCGGGTACCGAGTTTTTACAAAACCGAATTTTCGAAAATCGAATATCGGATATCCGAATATGCTATATCGAATATCGGCTATCCAATATCCGACATCCGATTACAGTATATCGAATATCGACTTTTCGGTTTTCGGGTACCGAGTTTCTAAATACCGAATTTTCGAAAATCGAATATCGGATATCCGAATATGCAATATCGAATATCAATTATTCAGTATCCGATTTCCGATAACAGAATATCGAAAATCGTTATTTCGGTTTTCGGGTACCGAGTTTCTAAATACCGAATTTTCGAAAATCGAATATCGGATATCCGAATATGCAATATCGAATATCAATTATTCAGTATCCGATTTCCGATAACAGAATATCGAAAATCGTTATTTCGGTTTTCGGGTACCGAGTTTTTAAAAACCGAATTTTCGAAAATCGAATATCGGATATCCGAATGTGCAATATCGAATATCAATTATTCAGTATCCGATTTCCGATAACAGAATATCGAATATCGACTTTTCGGTTTTCGGGTACCGAGTTTTTATAAACCGAATTTTCGAAAATCGAATATCGGATATCCGAATAAGCTATATCAAATATCTGCTATCCAATATCCGATATCCGATTACAGAATATCGAATATCGACTTTTCGGTTTTCGGGTACCGAGTTTTTAAATACCGAATTTTCGAAAATCGAATATCGGATATCCGAATATGCAATATCGAATATCGGCTATCCAATATCCGATTACAGAATATCGAATATCGACTTTTCGGTTTTCGGGTACTGAGTTTTTAAATACCGAATTTTCGAAAATCGAATATCGGATATCCGAATATGCAATATCGAATATCGGCTATCCAATATCCGATATCCGATTACAGTATATCGAATATCGACTTTTCGGTTTTCGGGTACCGAGTTTTTATAAACCGAATTTTCGAAAATCGAATATCGGATATCCGAATATGCTATATCGAATATCTGCTATCCAATATCCGATATCCGATTACAGAATATCGAAAATCGACTTTTCGGTTTTCGGGTACCGAGTTTCTAAATACCGAATTTTCGAAAATCGAATATCGGATATCCGAATATGTAATATCGAATATCAATTATTCAGTATCCGATTTCCGATAACAGAATATCGAAAATCGTTATTTCGGTTTTCGGGTACCGAGTTTCTTAATACCGAATTTTCGAAAATCGAATATCGGATATCCGAATATGCTATATCGAATATCGGCTATCCAATATCCGACATCCGATTACAGTATATCGAATATCGACTTTTCGGTTTTCGGGTACCGAGTTTCTAAATACCGAATTTTCGAAAATCGAATATCGGATATCCGAATATGCAATATCGAATATCAATTATTCAGTATCCGATTTCCGATAACAGAATATCGAAAATCGTTATTTCGGTTTTCGGGTACCGAGTTTCTAAATACCGAATTTTCGAAAATCGAATATCGGATATCCGAATATGCAATATCGAATATCAATTATTCAGTATCCGATTTCCGATAACAGAATATCGAAAATCGTTATTTCGGTTTTCGGGTACCGAGTTTTTAAAAACCGAATTTTCGAAAATCGAATATCGGATATCCGAATGTGCAATATCGAATATCAATTATTCAGTATCCGATTTCCGATAACAGAATATCGAAAATCGACTTTTCGGTTTTCGGGTACCGAGTTTTTAAAAACCGAATTTTCGAAAATCGAATATTTGATATCCGAATATGCTATATCGAATATCGGCTCTCCAATATCCGATATCCGATTACAGAATATCGAAAATCAACTTTTCGGTTTTCGGGTACCGAGTTTCTTAATACGAATTTTCGAAAATCGAATATCGGATATCCGAATATGCAATATCGAATATCGGCTATCCAATATCCGATATCCGATTACAGAAAATCGAAAATCGACTTTTCGGTTTTCGGGTACCGAGTTTTTACAAAACCGAATTTTCGAAAATCGAATATCGGATATCCGAATATGCTATATCGAATATCGGCTATCCAATATCCGACATCCGATTACAGTATATCGAATATCGACTTTTCGGTTTTCGGGTACCGAGTTTCTAAATACCGAATTTTCGAAAATCGAATATCGGATATCCGAATATGCAATATCGAATATCAATTATTCAGTATCCGATTTCCGATAACAGAATATCGAAAATCGTTATTTCGGTTTTCGGGTACCGAGTTTCTAAATACCGAATTTTCGAAAATCGAATATCGGATATCCGAATATGCAATATCGAATATCAATTATTCAGTATCCGATTTCCGATAACAGAATATCGAAAATCGTTATTTCGGTTTTCGGGTACCGAGTTTTTAAAAACCGAATTTTCGAAAATCGAATATCGGATATCCGAATGTGCAATATCGAATATCAATTATTCAGTATCCGATTTCCGATAACAGAATATCGAATATCGACTTTTCGGTTTTCGGGTACCGAGTTTTTATAAACCGAATTTTCGAAAATCGAATATCGGATATCCGAATAAGCTATATCAAATATCTGCTATCCAATATCCGATATCCGATTACAGAATATCGAATATCGACTTTTCGGTTTTCGGGTACCGAGTTTTTAAATACCGAATTTTCGAAAATCGAATATCGGATATCCGAATATGCAATATCGAATATCGGCTATCCAATATCCGATTACAGAATATCGAATATCGACTTTTCGGTTTTCGGGTACTGAGTTTTTAAATACCGAATTTTCGAAAATCGAATATCGGATATCCGAATATGCAATATCGAATATCGGCTATCCAATATCCGATATCCGATTACAGTATATCGAATATCGACTTTTCGGTTTTCGGGTACCGAGTTTTTATAAACCGAATTTTCGAAAATCGAATATCGGATATCCGAATATGCTATATCGAATATCTGCTATCCAATATCCGATATCCGATTACAGAATATCGAAAATCGACTTTTCGGTTTTCGGGTACCGAGTTTCTAAATACCGAATTTTCGAAAATCGAATATCGGATATCCGAATATGTAATATCGAATATCAATTATTCAGTATCCGATTTCCGATAACAGAATATCGAAAATCGTTATTTCGGTTTTCGGGTACCGAGTTTCTTAATACCGAATTTTCGAAAATCGAATATCGGATATCCGAATATGCTATATCGAATATCGGCTATCCAATATCCGACATCCGATTACAGTATATCGAATATCGACTTTTCGGTTTTCGGGTACCGAGTTTCTAAATACCGAATTTTCGAAAATCGAATATCGGATATCCGAATATGCAATATCGAATATCAATTATTCAGTATCCGATTTCCGATAACAGAATATCGAAAATCGTTATTTCGGTTTTCGGGTACCGAGTTTCTAAATACCGAATTTTCGAAAATCGAATATCGGATATCCGAATATGCAATATCGAATATCAATTATTCAGTATCCGATTTCCGATAACAGAATATCGAAAATCGTTATTTCGGTTTTCGGGTACCGAGTTTTTAAAAACCGAATTTTCGAAAATCGAATATCGGATATCCGAATGTGCAATATCGAATATCAATTATTCAGTATCCGATTTCCGATAACAGAATATCGAAAATCGACTTTTCGGTTTTCGGGTACCGAGTTTTTAAAAACCGAATTTTCGAAAATCGAATATTTGATATCCGAATATGCTATATCGAATATCGGCTCTCCAATATCCGATATCCGATTACAGAATATCGAAAATCAACTTTTCGGTTTTCGGGTACCGAGTTTCTTAATACGAATTTTCGAAAATCGAATATCGGATATCCGAATATGCAATATCGAATATCGGCTATCCAATATCCGATATCCGATTACAGAAAATCGAAAATCGACTTTTCGGTTTTCGGGTACCGAGTTTTTACAAAACCGAATTTTCGAAAATCGAATATCGGATATCCGAATATGCTATATCGAATATCGGCTATCCAATATCCGACATCCGATTACAGTATATCGAATATCGACTTTTCGGTTTTCGGGTACCGAGTTTCTAAATACCGAATTTTCGAAAATCGAATATCGGATATCCGAATATGCAATATCGAATATCAATTATTCAGTATCCGATTTCCGATAACAGAATATCGAAAATCGTTATTTCGGTTTTCGGGTACCGAGTTTCTAAATACCGAATTTTCGAAAATCGAATATCGGATATCCGAATATGCAATATCGAATATCAATTATTCAGTATCCGATTTCCGATAACAGAATATCGAAAATCGTTATTTCGGTTTTCGGGTACCGAGTTTTTAAAAACCGAATTTTCGAAAATCGAATATCGGATATCCGAATGTGCAATATCGAATATCAATTATTCAGTATCCGATTTCCGATAACAGAATATCGAAAATCGACTTTTCGGTTTTCGGGTACCGAGTTTTTAAAAACCGAATTTTCGAAAATCGAATATTTGATATCCGAATATGCTATATCGAATATCGGCTCTCCAATATCCGATATCCGATTACAGAATATCGAAAATCAACTTTTCGGTTTTCGGGTACCGAGTTTCTTAATACGAATTTTCGAAAATCGAATATCGGATATCCGAATATGCAATATCGAATATCGGCTATCCAATATCCGATATCCGATTACAGAAAATCGAAAATCGACTTTTCGGTTTTCGGGTACCGAGTTTTTACAAAACCGAATTTTCGAAAATCGAATATCGGATATCCGAATATGCTATATCAAATATCTGCTATCCAATATCCGATATCCGATTACAGAATATCGAATATGGACTTTTCGGTTTTCGGGTACCGAGTTTCTAAATACCGAATTTTCGAAAATCGAATATCGGATATCCGAATATGCAATATCGAATATCGGCTATCCAATATCCGATATCCGATTACAGAATATCGAAAATCAACTTTTCGGTTTTCGGGTACCGAGTTTCTTAATACCGATTTTTCGAAAATCGAATATCGGATATCCGAATATGCAATATCGAATATCGGCTATCCAATATCTGATATCCGATTACAGAATATCGAATATCGACTTTTCGGTTTTCGGGTACCGAGTTTTTACAAAACCGAATTTTCGAAAATCGAATATCGGATATCCGAATATGCTATATCGAATATCGGCTATCCAATATCCGATATCCGATTACAGTATATCGAATATCGACTTTTCGGTTTTCGGGTACCGAGTTTTTATAAACCGAATTTTCGAAAATCGAATATCGGATGTCCGAATATGCTTTATCGAATATCTCCAATCCAATATCCGATATCCGATTACAGAATATCGAAAATCGACTTTTCGGTTTTCGGGTACCGAGTTTCTAAATACCGAATTTTCGAAAATCGAATATCGGATATCCGAATATGCAATATCGAATATCAATTATTCAGTATCCGATTTCCGATAACAGAATATCGAAAATCGTTATTTCGGTTTTCGGGTACCGAGTTTCTTAATACCGAATTTTCGAAAATCGAATATCGGATATCCGAATATGCTATATCGAATATCGGCTATCCAATATCCGATATCCGATTACAGTATATCGAATATCGACTTTTCGGTTTTCGGGTACCGAGTTTTTATAAACCGAATTTTCGAAAATCGAATATCGGATATCCGAATAAGCTATATCAAATATCTGCTATCCAATATCCGATATCCGATTACAGAATATCGAATATCGACTTTTCGGTTTTCGGGTACCGAGTTTTTAAATACCGAATTTTCGAAAATCGAATATCGGATATCCGAATATGCAATATCGAATATCGGCTATCCAATATCCGATATCCGATTACAGTATATCGAATATCGACTTTTCGGTTTTCGGGTACCGAGTTTTTATAAACCGAATTTTCGAAAATCGAATATCGGATATCCGAATAAGCTATATCAAATATCTGCTATCCAATATCCGATTACAGAATAACGAAAATCGACTTTTCGGTTTTCGGGTACCGAGTTTCTAAATACCGAATTTTCGAAAATCGAATATCGGATATCCGAATATGCAATATCGAATATCAATTATTCAGTATCCGATTTCCGATAACAGAATATCGAAAATCGACTTTTCGGTTTTCGGGTACCGAGTTTCTAAATACCGAATTTTCGAAAATCGAATATCGGATATCCGAATATGCAATATCGAATATCAATTATTCAGTATCCGATTTCCGATAACAGAATATCGAAAATCGTTATTTCGGTTTTCGGGTACCGAGTTTCTTAATACCGAATTTTCGAAAATCGAATATCGGATATCCGAATATGCTATATCGAATATCGGCTATCCAATATCCGATATCCGATTACAGTATATCGAATATCGACTTTTCGGTTTTCGGGTACCGAGTTTTTATAAACCGAATTTTCGAAAATCGAATATCGGATATCCGAATATGTAATATCGAATATCAATTATTCAGTATCCGATTTCCGATAACATAATATCGAAAATCGTTATTTCGGTTTTCGGGTACCGAGTTTCTTAATACCGAATTTTCGAAAATCGAATATCGGATATCCGAATATGCTATATCGAATATCGGCTATCCAATATCCGATATCCGATTACAGTATATCGAATATCGACTTTTCGGTTTTCGGGTACCGAGTTTTTATAAACCGAATTTTCGAAAATCGAATATCGGATATCCGAATAAGCTATATCAAATATCTGCTATCCAATATCCGATTACAGAATAACGAAAATCGACTTTTCGGTTTTCGGGTACCGAGTTTCTAAATACCGAATTTTCGAAAATCGAATATCGGATATCCGAATATGCAATATCGAATATCAATTATTCAGTATCCGATTTCCGATAACAGAATATCGAAAATCGTTATTTCGGTTTTCGGGTACCGAGTTTCTTAATACCGAATTTTCGAAAATCGAATATCGGATATCCAAATATGCAATATCGAATATCGGCTATCCAATATCCGATATCCGATTACAGAAAATCGAAAATCGACTTTTCGGTTTTCGGGTACCGAGTTTCTAAATACCGAATTTTCGAAAATCGAATATCGGATATCCGAATAAGCTATATCAAATATCTGCTATCCAATATCCGATTACAGAATAACGAAAATCGACTTTTCGGTTTTCGGGTACCGAGTTTCTAAATACCGAATTTTCGAAAATCGAATATCGGATATCCGAATATGCAATATCGAATATCAATTATTCAGTATCCGATTTCCGATAACAGAATATCGAAAATCGTTATTTCGGTTTTCGGGTACCGAGTTTCTTAATACCGAATTTTCGAAAATCGAATATCGGATATCCGAATATGCAATATCGAATATCGGCTATCCAATATCCGATATCCGATTACAGAATATCGAATATCGACTTTTCGGTTTTCGGGTACCGAGTTTTTAAAAACCGAATTTTCGAAAATCGAATATCGGATATCCGAATATGCAATATCGAATATCAATTATTCAGTATCCGATTTCCGATAACAGAATATCGAAAATCGACTTTTCGGTTTTCGGGTACCGAGTTTTTAAAAACCGAATTTTCGAAAATCGAATATCGGATATCCGAATATGCTATATCGAATATCGGCTATCCAATATCCGATATCCGATTACAGAATATCGAAAATCGACTTTTCGGTTTTCAGGTACCGAGTTTCTTAATACCGAATTTTTGAAAATCGAATATCGGATATCCGAATATGCTATATCGTATATCGGCTATCCAATATCCGATATCCGATTACAGAATATCGAAAATCAACTTTTCGGTTTTCGGGTACCGAGTTTCTTAATACCGATTTTTCGAAAATCGAATATCGGATATCCGAATATGCAATATCGAATATCGGCTATCCAATATCTGATATCCGATTACAGAATATCGAATATCGACTTTTCGGTTTTCGGGTACCGAGTTTTTACAAAACCGAATTTTCGAAAATCGAATATCGGATATCCGAATATGATATATCAAATATCTGCTATCCAATATCCGATATCCGATTACAGAATATCGAATATCGACTTTTCGGTTTTCGGGTACCGAGTTTCTAAATACCGATTTTTCGAAAATCGAATATCGGATATCCGAATATGCAATATCGAATATCGGCTATCCAATATCTGATATCCGATTACAGAATATCGAATATCGACTTTTCGGTTTTCGGGTACCGAGTTTTTACAAAACCGAATTTTCGAAAATCGAATATCGGATATCCGAATATGATATATCAAATATCTGCTATCCAATATCCGATATCCGATTACAGTATATCGAATATCGACTTTTCGGTTTTCGGGTACCGAGTTTTTATAAACCGAATTTTCGAAAATCGAATATCGGATATCCGAATATGCAATATCGAATATCAATTATTCAGTATCCGATTTCCGATAACAGAATATCGAAAATCGTTATTTCGGTTTTCGGGTACCGAGTTTCTTAATACCGAATTTTCGAAAATCGAATATCGGATATCCAAATATGCAATATCGAATATCGGCTATCCAATATCCGATATCCGATTACAGAAAATCGAAAATCGACTTTTCGGTTTTCGGGTACCGAGTTTCTAAATACCGAATTTTCGAAAATCGAATATCGGACATCCGAATAAGCTATATCAAATATCTGCTATCCAATATCCGATTACAGAATAACGAAAATCGACTTTTCGGTTTTCGGGTACCGAGTTTCTAAATACCGAATTTTCGAAAATCGAATATCGGATATCCGAATATGCAATATCGAATATCAATTATTCAGTATCCGATTTCCGATAACAGAATATCGAAAATCGACTTTTCGGTTTTCGGGTACCGAGTTTTTAAAAACCGAATTTTCGAAAATCGAATATCGGATATCCGAATATGCTATATCGAATATCGGCTATCCAATATCCGATATCCGATTACAGAATATCAAAAATCATCTTTTCGGTTTTCGGGTACCGAGTTTCTTAATACCGATTTTTCGAAAATCGAATATCGGATATCCGAATATGCAATATCGAATATCGGCTATCCAATATCTGATATCCGATTACAGAATATCGAATATCGACTTTTCGGTTTTCGGGTACCGAGTTTTTACAAAACCGAATTTTCGAAAATCGAATATCGGATATCCGAATATGCTATATCAAATATCTGCTATCCAATATCCGATATCCGATTACAGAATATCGAATATCGACTTTTCGGTTTTCGGGTACCGAGTTTCTAAATACCGAATTTTCGAAAATCGAATATCGGATATCCGAATATGCAATATCGAATATCGGCTATCCAATATCCGATATCCGATTACAGTATATCGAATATCGACTTTTCGGTTTTCGGGTACCGAGTTTTTATAAACCGAATTTTCGAAAATCGAATATTGGATATCCGAATATGCTATATCGAATATCTGCTATCCAATATCCGATATCCGATTACAGAATATCGAAAATCGACTTTTCGGTTTTCGGGTACCGAGTTTCTAAATACCGAATTTTCGAAAATCGAATATCGGATATCCGAATATGCAATATCGAATATCAATTATTCAGTATCCGATTTCCGATAACAGAATATCGAAAATCGTTATTTCGGTTTTCGGGTACCGAGTTTCTTAATACCGAATTTTCGAAAATCGAATATCGGATATCCGAATATGCTATATCGAATATCGGCTATCCAATATCCGATATCCGATTACAGTATATCGAATATCGACTTTTCGGTTTTCGGGTACCGAGTTTTTATAAACCGAATTTTCGAAAATCGAATATCGGATATCCGAATAAGCTATATCAAATATCTGCTATCCAATATCCGATATCCGATTACAGAATATCGAATATCGACTTTTCGGTTTTCGGGTACCGAGTTTTTAAATACCGAATTTTCGAAAATCGAATATCGGATATCCGAATATGCAATATCGAATATCGGCTATCCAATATCCGATTACAGAATATCGAATATCGACTTTTCGGTTTTCGGGTACTGAGTTTTTAAATACCGAATTTTCGAAAATCGAATATCGGATATCCGAATATGCAATATCGAATATCGGCTATCCAATATCCGATATCCGATTACAGTATATCGAATATCGACTTTTCGGTTTTCGGGTACCGAGTTTTTATAAACCGAATTTTCGAAAATCGAATATCGGATATCCGAATATGCTATATCGAATATCTGCTATCCAATATCCGATATCCGATTACAGAATATCGAAAATCGACTTTTCGGTTTTCGGGTACCGAGTTTCTAAATACCGAATTTTCGAAAATCGAATATCGGATATCCGAATATGTAATATCGAATATCAATTATTCAGTATCCGATTTCCGATAACAGAATATCGAAAATCGTTATTTCGGTTTTCGGGTACCGAGTTTCTTAATACCGAATTTTCGAAAATCGAATATCGGATATCCGAATATGCTATATCGAATATCGGCTATCCAATATCCGACATCCGATTACAGTATATCGAATATCGACTTTTCGGTTTTCGGGTACCGAGTTTCTAAATACCGAATTTTCGAAAATCGAATATCGGATATCCGAATATGCAATATCGAATATCAATTATTCAGTATCCGATTTCCGATAACAGAATATCGAAAATCGTTATTTCGGTTTTCGGGTACCGAGTTTCTAAATACCGAATTTTCGAAAATCGAATATCGGATATCCGAATATGCAATATCGAATATCAATTATTCAGTATCCGATTTCCGATAACAGAATATCGAAAATCGTTATTTCGGTTTTCGGGTACCGAGTTTTTAAAAACCGAATTTTCGAAAATCGAATATCGGATATCCGAATGTGCAATATCGAATATCAATTATTCAGTATCCGATTTCCGATAACAGAATATCGAAAATCGACTTTTCGGTTTTCGGGTACCGAGTTTTTAAAAACCGAATTTTCGAAAATCGAATATTTGATATCCGAATATGCTATATCGAATATCGGCTCTCCAATATCCGATATCCGATTACAGAATATCGAAAATCAACTTTTCGGTTTTCGGGTACCGAGTTTCTTAATACGAATTTTCGAAAATCGAATATCGGATATCCGAATATGCAATATCGAATATCGGCTATCCAATATCCGATATCCGATTACAGAAAATCGAAAATCGACTTTTCGGTTTTCGGGTACCGAGTTTTTACAAAACCGAATTTTCGAAAATCGAATATCGGATATCCGAATATGCTATATCAAATATCTGCTATCCAATATCCGATATCCGATTACAGAATATCGAATATCGACTTTTCGGTTTTCGGGTACCGAGTTTCTAAATACCGAATTTTCGAAAATCGAATATCGGATATCCGAATATGCTATATCGAATATCTGCTATCCAATATCCGATATCCGATTACAGTATATCGAATATCGACTTTTCGGTTTTCGGGTACCGAGTTTTTATAAACCGAATTTTCGAAAATCGAATATCGGATATCCGAATATGCTATATCGAATATCTGCTATCCAATATCCGATATCCGATTACAGAATATCGAAAATCGACTTTTCGGTTTTCGGGTACCGAGTTTCTAAATACCGAATTTTCGAAAATCGAATATCGGATATCCGAATATGCAATATCGAATATCAATTATTCAGTATCCGATTTCCGATAACAGAATATCGAAAATCGTTATTTCGGTTTTCGGGTACCGAGTTTCTTAATACCGAATTTTCGAAAATCGAATATCGGATATCCGAATATGCAATATCGAATATCGGCTATCGAATATCCGATATCCGATTACAGAATATCGAATATCGACTTTTCGGTTTTCGGGTACCGAGTTTTTAAAAACCGAATTTTCGAAAATCGAATATCGGATATCCGAATGTGCAATATCGAATATCAATTATTCAGTATCCGATTTCCGATAACAGAATATCGAAAATCGACTTTTCGGTTTTCGGGTACCGAGTTTTTAAAAACCGAATTTTCGAAAATCGAATATCGGATATCCGAATATGCTATATCGAATATCGGCTATCCAATATCCGATATCCGATTACAGAATATCGAAAATCAACTTTTCGGTTTTCGGGTACCGAGTTTCTTAATACCGATTTTTCGAAAATCGAATATCGGATATCCGAATATGCAATATCGAATATCGGCTATCTAATATCTGATAGCCGATTACAGAATATCGAATATCGACTTTTCGGTTTTCGGGTACCGAGTTTTTACAAAACCGAATTTTCGAAAATCGAATATCGGATATCCGAATATGCTATATCAAATATCTGCTATCCAATATCCGATATCCGATTACAGAATATCGAATATGGACTTTTCGGTTTTCGGGTACCGAGTTTCTAAATACCGAATTTTCGAAAATCGAATATCGGATATCCGAATATGCAATATCGAATATCGGCTATCCAATATCCGATATCCGATTACAGTATATCGAATATCGACTTTTCGGTTTTCGGGTACCGAGTTTTTATAAACCGAATTTTCGAAAATCGAATATCGGATATCCGAATATGCTATATCGAATATCTGCTATCCAATATCCGATATCCGATTACAGAATATCGAAAATCGACTTTTCGGTTTTCAGGTAGCGAGTTTCTAAATACCGAATTTTCGAAAATCGAATATCGGATATCCGAATATGCAATATCGAATATCAATTATTCAGTATCCGATTTCCGATAACAGAATATCGAAAATCGTTATTTCGGTTTTCGGGTACCGAGTTTCTTAATACCGAATTTTCGAAAATCGAATATCGGATATCCGAATATGCTATATCGAATATCGGCTATCCAATATCCGATATCCGATTACAGTATATCGAATATCGACTTTTCGGTTTTCGGGTACCGAGTTTTTATAAACCGAATTTTCGAAAATCGAATATCGGATATCCGAATAAGCTATATCAAATATCTGCTATCCAATATCCGATTACAGAATAACGAAAATCGACTTTTCGGTTTTCGGGTACCGAGTTTCTAAATACCGAATTTTCGAAAATCGAATATCGGATATCCGAATATGCAATATCGAATATCAATTATTCAGTATCCGATTTCCGATAACAGAATATCGAAAATCGTTATTTCGGTTTTCGGGTACCGAGTTTCTTAATACCGAATTTTCGAAAATCGAATATCGGATATCCGAATATGCAATATCGAATATCGGCTATCGAATATCCGATATCCGATTACAGAATATCGAATATCGACTTTTCGGTTTTCGGGTACCGAGTTTTTAAAAACCGAATTTTCGAAAATCGAATATCGGATATCCGAATGTGCAATATCGAATATCAATTATTCAGTATCCGATTTCCGATAACAGAATATCGAAAATCGACTTTTCGGTTTTCGGGTACCGAGTTTTTAAAAACCGAATTTTCGAAAATCGAATATCCGAATATGCTATATCGAATATCGGCTATCCAATATCCGATATCCGATTACAGAATATCGAAAATCAACTTTTCGGTTTTCGGGTACCGAGTTTCTTAATACCGATTTTTCGAAAATCGAATATCGGATATCCGAATATGCAATATCGAATATCGGCTATCTAATATCTGATAGCCGATTACAGAATATCGAATATCGACTTTTCGGTTTTCGGGTACCGAGTTTTTACAAAACCGAATTTTCGAAAATCGAATATCGGATATCCGAATAAGCTATATCAAATATCTGCTATCCAATATCCGATATCCGATTACAGAATATCGAATATGGACTTTTCGGTTTTCGGGTACCGAGTTTCTAAATACCGAATTTTCGAAAATCGAATATCGGATATCCGAATATGCAATATCGAATATCGGCTATCCAATATCCGATATCCGATTACAGTATATCGAATATCGACTTTTCGGTTTTCGGGTACCGAGTTTTTATAAACCGAATTTTCGAAAATCGAATATCGGATATCCGAATATGCTATATCGAATATCTGCTATCCAATATCCGATATCCGATTACAGAATATCGAAAATCGACTTTTCGGTTTTCAGGTAGCGAGTTTCTAAATACCGAATTTTCGAAAATCGAATATCGGATATCCGAATATGCAATATCGAATATCAATTATTCAGTATCCGATTTCCGATAACAGAATATCGAAAATCGTTATTTCGGTTTTCGGGTACCGAGTTTCTTAATACCGAATTTTCGAAAATCGAATATCGGATATCCGAATATGCTATATCGAATATCGGCTATCCAATATCCGATATCCGATTACAGTATATCGAATATCGACTTTTCGGTTTTCGGGTACCGAGTTTTTATAAACCGAATTTTCGAAAATCGAATATCGGATATCCGAATAAGCTATATCAAATATCTGCTATCCAATATCCGATTACAGAATAACGAAAATCGACTTTTCGGTTTTCGGGTACCGAGTTTCTAAATACCGAATTTTCGAAAATCGAATATCGGATATCCGAATATGCAATATCGAATATCAATTATTCAGTATCCGATTTCCGATAACAGAATATCGAAAATCGTTATTTCGGTTTTCGGGTACCGAGTTTCTTAATACCGAATTTTCGAAAATCGAATATCGGATATCCGAATATGCAATATCGAATATCGGCTATCGAATATCCGATATCCGATTACAGAATATCGAATATCGACTTTTCGGTTTTCGGGTACCGAGTTTTTAAAAACCGAATTTTCGAAAATCGAATATCGGATATCCGAATCTGCAATATCGAATATCAATTATTCAGTATCCGATTTCCGATAACAGAATATCGAAAATCGACTTTTCGGTTTTCGGGTACCGAGTTTTTAAAAACCGAATTTTCGAAAATCGAATATCGGATATCCGAATATGCTATATCGAATATCGGCTATCCAATATCCGATATCCGATTACAGAATATCGAAAATCAACTTTTCGGTTTTCGGGTACCGAGTTTCTTAATACCGATTTTTCGAAAATCGAATATCGGATATCCGAATATGCAATATCGAATATCGGCTATCTAATATCTGATAGCCGATTACAGAATATCGAATATCGACTTTTCGGTTTTCGGGTACCGAGTTTTTACAAAACCGAATTTTCGAAAATCGAATATCGGATATCCGAATATGCTATATCAAATATCTGCTATCCAATATCCGATATCCGATTACAGAATATCGAATATGGACTTTTCGGTTTTCGGGTACCGAGTTTCTAAATACCGAATTTTCGAAAATCGAATATCGGATATCCGAATATGCAATATCGAATATCGGCTATCCAATATCCGATATCCGATTACAGTATATCGAATATCGACTTTTCGGTTTTCGGGTACCGAGTTTTTATAAACCGAATTTTCGAAAATCGAATATCGGATATCCGAATATGCTATATCGAATATCTGCTATCCAATATCCGATATCCGATTACAGAATATCGAAAATCGACTTTTCGGTTTTCAGGTAGCGAGTTTCTAAATACCGAATTTTCGAAAATCGAATATCGGATATCCGAATATGCAATATCGAATATCAATTATTCAGTATCCGATTTCCGATAACAGAATATCGAAAATCGTTATTTCGGTTTTCGGGTACCGAGTTTCTTAATACCGAATTTTCGAAAATCGAATATCGGATATCCGAATATGCTATATCGAATATCGGCTATCCAATATCCGATATCCGATTACAGTATATCGAATATCGACTTTTCGGTTTTCGGGTACCGAGTTTTTATAAACCGAATTTTCGAAAATCGAATATCGGATATCCGAATAAGCTATATCAAATATCTGCTATCCAATATCCGATTACAGAATAACGAAAATCGACTTTTCGGTTTTCGGGTACCGAGTTTCTAAATACCGAATTTTCGAAAATCGAATATCGGATATCCGAATATGCAATATCGAATATCGGCTATCTAATATCTGATAGCCGATTACAGAATATCGAATATCGACTTTTCGGTTTTCGGGTACCGAGTTTGTACAAAACCGAATTTTCGAAAATCGAATATCGGATATCCGAATATGCTATATCAAATATCTGCTATCCAATATCCGATTACAGAATATCGAATATGGACTTTTCGGTTTTCGGGTACCGAGTTTCTAAACACCGAATTTTCGAAAATCGAATATCGGATATCCGAATATGCAATATCGAATATCGGCTATCCAATATCCGATATCCGATTACAGTATATCGAATATCGACTTTTCGGTTTTCGGGTACCGAGTTTTTATAAACCGAATTTTCGAAAATCGAATATCGGATATCCGAATATGCTATATCGAATATCGGCTATCCAATATCCGATATCCGATTACAGTATATCGAATATCGACTTTTCGGTTTTCGGGTACCGAGTTTTTATAAACCGAATTTTCGAAAATCGAATATCGGATATCCAAATAAGCTATATCAAATATCTGCTATCCAATATCCGATTACAGAATAACGAATATCGACTTTTCGGTTTTCGGGTACCGAGTTTCTTAATACCGATTTTTCGAAAATCGAATATCGGATATCCGAATATGCAATATCGAATATCAATTATTCAGTATCCGATTTCCGATAACAGAATATCGAAAATCGTTATTTCGGTTTTCGGGTACCGAGTTTCTTAATACCGAATTTTCGAAAATCGAATATCGGATATCCGAATAAGCTATATCAAATATCTGCTATCCAACATCCGATTACAGAATAACGAAAATCGACTTTTCGGTTTTCGGGTACCGAGTTTCTAAATACCGAATTTTCGAAAATCGAATATCGGATATCCGAATAAGCAATATCGAATATCAATTATTCAGTATCCGATTTCCGATAACAGAATATCGAAAATCGTTATTTCGGTTTTCGGGTACCGAGTTTCTTAATACCGAATTTTCGAAAATCGAATATCGGATATCCGAATATGCAATATCGAATATCGGCTATCCAATATCCGATATCCGATTACAGAATATCGAATATCGACTTTTCGGTTTTCGGGTACCGAGTTTTTAAAAACCGAATTTTCGAAAATCGAATATCGGATATCCGAATATGCAATATCGAATATCAATTATTCAGTATCCGATTTCCGATAACAGAATATCGAAAATCGACTTTTCGGTTTTCGGGTACCGAGTTTTTAAAAACCGAATTTTCGAAAATCGAATATCGGATATCCGAATATGCTATATCGAATATCGGCTATCCAATATCCGATATCCGATTACAGAATATCGAAAATCAACTTTTCGGTTTTCGGGTACCGAGTTTCTTAATACCGATTTTTCGAAAATCGAATATCGGATATCCGAATATGCAATATCGAATATCAATTATTCAGTATCCGATTTCCGATAACAGAATATCGAAAATCGTTATTTCGGTTTTCGGGTACCGAGTTTCTTAATACCGAATTTTCGAAAATCGAATATCGGATATCCGAATATGCAATATCGTATATCGGCTATCCAATATCCGATATCCGATTACAGAAAATCGAAAATCGACTTTTCGGTTTTCGGGTACCGAGTTTCTAAATACCGAATTTTCGAAAATCGAATATCGGATATCCGAATATGCAATATCGAATATCGGCTATCCAATATCCGATTACAGAATATCGAATATCGACTTTTCGGTTTTCGGGTACCGAGTTTTTAAAAACCTAATTTTCGAAAATCGAATATCGGATATCTGAATATGCTATATCGAATATCGGCTATCCAATATCCGATATACGATTACAGAATATCGAAAATCGACTTTTCGGTTTTCGGGTACCGAGTTTCTAAATACCGAATTTTCGAAAATCGAATATCGGATATCCGAATCTGCAATATCGAATATCAATTATTCAGTATCCGATTTCCGATAACAGAATATCGAAAATCGACTTTTCGGTTTTCGGGTACCGAGTTTTTAAAAACCGAATTTTCGAAAATCGAATATCGGATATCCGAATATGCTATATCGAATATCGGCTATCCAATATCCGATATCCGATTACAGAATATCGAAAATCAACTTTTCGGTTTTCGGGTACCGAGTTTCTTAATACCGATTTTTCGAAAATCGAATATCGGATATCCGAATATGCAATATCGAATATCGGCTATCTAATATCTGATAGCCGATTACAGAATATCGAATATCGACTTTTCGGTTTTCGGGTACCGAGTTTTTACAAAACCGAATTTTCGAAAATCGAATATCGGATATCCGAATATGCTATATCAAATATCTGCTATCCAATATCCGATATCCGATTACAGAATATCGAATATGGACTTTTCGGTTTTCGGGTACCGAGTTTCTAAATACCGAATTTTCGAAAATCGAATATCGGATATCCGAATATGCAATATCGAATATCGGCTATCCAATATCCGATATCCGATTACAGTATATCGAATATCGACTTTTCGGTTTTCGGGTACCGAGTTTTTATAAACCGAATTTTCGAAAATCGAATATCGGATATCCGAATATGCTATATCGAATATCTGCTATCCAATATCCGATATCCGATTACAGAATATCGAAAATCGACTTTTCGGTTTTCAGGTAGCGAGTTTCTAAATACCGAATTTTCGAAAATCGAATATCGGATATCCGAATATGCAATATCGAATATCAATTATTCAGTATCCGATTTCCGATAACAGAATATCGAAAATCGTTATTTCGGTTTTCGGGTACCGAGTTTCTTAATACCGAATTTTCGAAAATCGAATATCGGATATCCGAATATGCTATATCGAATATCGGCTATCCAATATCCGATATCCGATTACAGTATATCGAATATCGACTTTTCGGTTTTCGGGTACCGAGTTTTTATAAACCGAATTTTCGAAAATCGAATATCGGATATCCGAATAAGCTATATCAAATATCTGCTATCCAATATCCGATTACAGAATAACGAAAATCGACTTTTCGGTTTTCGGGTACCGAGTTTCTAAATACCGAATTTTCGAAAATCGAATATCGGATATCCGAATATGCAATATCGAATATCGGCTATCTAATATCTGATAGCCGATTACAGAATATCGAATATCGACTTTTCGGTTTTCGGGTACCGAGTTTGTACAAAACCGAATTTTCGAAAATCGAATATCGGATATCCGAATATGCTATATCAAATATCTGCTATCCAATATCCGATTACAGAATATCGAATATGGACTTTTCGGTTTTCGGGTACCGAGTTTCTAAACACCGAATTTTCGAAAATCGAATATCGGATATCCGAATATGCAATATCGAATATCGGCTATCCAATATCCGATATCCGATTACAGTATATCGAATATCGACTTTTCGGTTTTCGGGTACCGAGTTTTTATAAACCGAATTTTCGAAAATCGAATATCGGATATCCGAATATGCTATATCGAATATCGGCTATCCAATATCCGATATCCGATTACAGTATATCGAATATCGACTTTTCGGTTTTCGGGTACCGAGTTTTTATAAACCGAATTTTCGAAAATCGAATATCGGATATCCAAATAAGCTATATCAAATATCTGCTATCCAATATCCGATTACAGAATAACGAATATCGACTTTTCGGTTTTCGGGTACCGAGTTTCTTAATACCGATTTTTCGAAAATCGAATATCGGATATCCGAATATGCAATATCGAATATCAATTATTCAGTATCCGATTTCCGATAACAGAATATCGAAAATCGTTATTTCGGTTTTCGGGTACCGAGTTTCTTAATACCGAATTTTCGAAAATCGAATATCGGATATCCGAATAAGCTATATCAAATATCTGCTATCCAACATCCGATTACAGAATAACGAAAATCGACTTTTCGGTTTTCGGGTACCGAGTTTCTAAATACCGAATTTTCGAAAATCGAATATCGGATATCCGAATAAGCAATATCGAATATCAATTATTCAGTATCCGATTTCCGATAACAGAATATCGAAAATCGTTATTTCGGTTTTCGGGTACCGAGTTTCTTAATACCGAATTTTCGAAAATCGAATATCGGATATCCGAATATGCAATATCGAATATCGGCTATCCAATATCCGATATCCGATTACAGAATATCGAATATCGACTTTTCGGTTTTCGGGTACCGAGTTTTTAAAAACCGAATTTTCGAAAATCGAATATCGGATATCCGAATATGCAATATCGAATATCAATTATTCAGTATCCGATTTCCGATAACAGAATATCGAAAATCGACTTTTCGGTTTTCGGGTACCGAGTTTTTAAAAACCGAATTTTCGAAAATCGAATATCGGATATCCGAATATGCTATATCGAATATCGGCTATCCAATATCCGATATCCGATTACAGAATATCGAAAATCAACTTTTCGGTTTTCGGGTACCGAGTTTCTTAATACCGATTTTTCGAAAATCGAATATCGGATATCCGAATATGCAATATCGAATATCAATTATTCAGTATCCGATTTCCGATAACAGAATATCGAAAATCGTTATTTCGGTTTTCGGGTACCGAGTTTCTTAATACCGAATTTTCGAAAATCGAATATCGGATATCCGAATATGCAATATCGTATATCGGCTATCCAATATCCGATATCCGATTACAGAAAATCGAAAATCGACTTTTCGGTTTTCGGGTACCGAGTTTCTAAATACCGAATTTTCGAAAATCGAATATCGGATATCCGAATATGCAATATCGAATATCGGCTATCCAATATCCGATTACAGAATATCGAATATCGACTTTTCGGTTTTCGGGTACCGAGTTTTTAAAAACCTAATTTTCGAAAATCGAATATCGGATATCTGAATATGCTATATCGAATATCGGCTATCCAATATCCGATATACGATTACAGAATATCGAAAATCGACTTTTCGGTTTTCGGGTACCGAGTTTCTAAATACCGAATTTTCGAAAATCGAATATCGGATATCCGAATATGCAATATCGAATGTCGGCTATCCAATATCCGATATCCGATTACAGAATATCGAATATCGACTTTTCGGTTTTCGGATACCGAGTTTTTATAAACCGAATTTTCGAAAATCGAATATCGGATATCCGAATATGCTATATCAAATATCTGCTATCCAATATCCGATATCCGATTACAGAATATCGAAAATCGACTTTTCGGTTTTCGGGTACCGAGTTTCTTAATACCGAATTTTCGAAAATCGAATATCGGATATCCGAATATGCTATATCGAATATCTGCTATCCAATATCCGATATCCGATTACAGAATATCGAAAATCGACTTTTCGGTTTTCGGGTACCGAGTTTCTAAATACCGAATTTTCGAAAATCGAATATCGGATATCCGAATATGCAATATCGAATATCGGCTATCCAATATCCGATATCCGATTACAGAATATCGAATATCGACTTTTCGGTTTTCGGGTACCGAGTTTTTAAAAACCTAATTTTCGAAAATCGAATATCGGATATCTGAATATGCTATATCGAATATCGGCTATCCAATATCCGATATACGATTACAGAATATCGAAAATCGACTTTTCGGTTTTCGGGTACCGAGTTTCTAAATACCGAATTTTCGAAAATCGAATATCGGATATCCGAATATGCAATATCGAATATCGGCTATCCAATATCCGATATCCGATTACAGAATATCGAATATCGACTTTTCGGTTTTCGGATACCGAGTTTTTATAAACCGAATTTTCGAAAATCGAATATCGGATATCCAAATATGCTATATCAAATATCTGCTATCCAATATCCGATATCCGATTACAGAATATCGAAAATCGACTTTTCGGTTTTCGGGTACCGAGTTTCTTAATACCGAATTTTCGAAAATCGAATATCGGATATCCGAATATGCTATATCGAATATCTGCTATCCAATATCCGATATCCGATTACAGAATATCGAAAATCGACTTTTCGGTTTTCGGGTACCGAGTTTCTAAATACCGAATTTTCGAAAATCGAATATCGGATATCCGAATATGCTATATCGAATATCGGCTATCCAATATCCGATATCCGATTACAGAATATCGAATATCGACTTTTCGGTTTTCGGGTACCGAGTTTTTAAAAACCTAATTTTCGAAAATCGAATATCGGATATCTGAATATGCTATATCGAATATCGGCTATCCAATATCCGATATACGATTACAGAATATCGAAAATCGACTTTTCGGTTTTCGGGTACCGAGTTTCTAAATACCGTATTTTCGAAAATCGAATATCGGATATCCGAATATGCAATATCGAATATCGGCTATCCAATATCCGATATCCGATTACAGAATATCGAATATCGACTTTTCGGTTTTCGGATACCGAGTTTTTATAAACCGAATTTTCGAAAATCGAATATCGGATATCCGAATAAGCTATATCAAATATCTGCTATCCAACATCCGATTACAGAATAACGAAAATCGACTTTTCGGTTTTCGGGTACCGAGTTTCTAAATTCCGAATTTTCGAAAATCGTATATCGGATATCCGAACATGCAATATCGAATATCAATTATTCAGTATCCGATTTCCGATAACAGAATATCGAAAATCGTTATTTCGGTTTTCGGGTACCGAGTTTCTTAATACCGAATTTTCGAAAATCGAATATCGGATATCCGAATATGCAATATCGAATATCGGCTATCCAATATCCGATATCCGATTACAGAAAATCGAAAATCGACTTTTCGGTTTTCGGGTACCGAGTTTCTAAATACCGAATTTTCGAAAATCGAATATCGGATATCCGAATATGCTTTATCGAATATCGGCTATCCAATATCCGATATCCGATTACAGTATATCGAATATCGACTTTTCGGTTTTCGGGTACCGAGTTTCTAAATACTGAATTTTCGAAAATCGAATATCGGATATCCGAATATGCAATATCGAATATCGGCTATCCAATATCCGATTACAGAATATCGAATATCGACTTTTCGGTTTTCGGGTACCGAGTTTTTAAAATCCTAATTTTCGAAAATCGAATATCGGATATCTGAATATGCTATATCGAATATCGGCTATCCAATATCCGATTACAGAATATCGAAAATCAACTTTTCGGTTTTCGTGTACCGAGTTTCTTAATACCGATTTTTCGAAAATCGAATATCGGATATCCGAATATGCAATATCGAATATCGGCTATCCAATATCCGATATCCGATTACAGAATATCGAAAATCGACTTTTCGGTTTTCGGGTACCGAGTTTCTAAATACTGAATTTTCGAAAATCGAATATCGGATATCCGAATATGCAATATCGAATATCGGCTATCCAATATCCGATATCCGATTACAGAATATCGAATATCGACTTTTCGGTTTTCGGGTACCGAGTTTTTAAAAACCGAACTTTCGAAAATCGAATATGGGATATCCGAATATGCAATATCGAATATCAATTATTCGGTATCCGATTTCCGATAACAGAATATCGAAAATCGACTTTTCGGTTTTCGGGTACCGAGTTTTTAAAAACCTAATTTTCGAAAATCGAATATCGGATATCTGAATATGCTATATCGAATATCGGCTATCCAATATCCGATTACAGAATATCGAAAATCAACTTTTCGGTTTTCGTGTACCGAGTTTCTTAATACCGATTTTTCGAAAATCGAATATCGGATATCCGAATATGTAATATCGAATATCAATTATTCAGTATCCGATTTCCGATAACAGAATATCGAAAATCGTTATTTCGGTTTTCGGGTACCGAGTTTCTTAATACCGAATTTTCGAAAATCGAATATCGGATATCCGAATATGCAATATCGAATATCGGCTATCCAATATCCGATATCCGATTACAGAATATCGAATATCGACTTTTCGGTTTTCGGGTACCGAGTTTTTAAAAACCGAACTTTCGAAAATCGAATATGGGATATCCGAATATGCAATATCGAATATCAATTATTCGGTATCCGATTTCCGATAACAGAATATCGAAAATCGACTTTTCGGTTTTCGGGTACCGAGTTTTTAAAAACCGAATTTTCGAAAATCGAATATCGGATATCCGAATATGCTATATCGAATATCGGCTATCCAATATCCGATTACAGAATATCGAAAATCGACATTTCGGTTTTCAGGTACCGAGTTTCTTAATACCGAATTTTTGAAAATCGAATATCGGATATCCGAATATGCTATATCGAATATCGGCTATCCAATATCCGATTACAGAATATCGAAAATCAACTTTTCGGTTTTCGGGTACCGAGTTTCTTAATACCGATTTTTCGAAAATCGAATATCGGATATCCGAATATGCAATATCGAATATCGGCTATCCAATATCTGATATCCGATTACAGAATATCGAATATCGACTTTTCGGTTTTCGGGTACCGAGTTTTTACAAAACCGAATTTTCGAAAATCGAATATCGGATATCCGAATGTGCAATATCGAATATCAATTATTCAGTATCCGATTTCCGATAACAGAATATCGAAAATCGACTTTTCGGTTTTCGGGTACCGAGTTTCTAAAAACCGAATTTTCGAAAATCGAATATCGGATATCCGAATATGCAATATCGAATATCGGCTATCCAATATCCGATATCCGATTACAGTATATCGAATATCGACTTTTCGGTTTTCGGGTACCGAGTTTTTATAAACCGAATTTTCGAAAATCGAATATCGGATATCCGAATATGCTATATCGAATATCTGCTATCCAATATCCGATATCCGATTACAGAATATCGAAAATCGACTTTTCGGTTTTCGGGTACCGAGTTTCTTAATACCGAATTTTCGAAAATCGAATATCGGATATCCGAATATGCAATATCGAATATCGGCTATCCAATATCCGATATCCGATTACAGAATATCGAATATCGACTTTTCGGTTTTCGGATACCGAGTTTTTATAAACCGAATTTTCGAAAATCGAATATCGGATATCCGAATATGCTATATCAAATATCTGCTATCCAATATCCGATATCCGATTACAGAATATCGAAAATCGACTTTTCGGGTACCGAGTTTCTTAATACCGAATTTTCGAAAATCGAATATCGGATATCCGAATATGCAATATCGAATATCGGCTATCCAATATCCGATATCCGATTACAGTATATCGAATATCGACTTTTCGGTTTTCGGGTACCGAGTTTTTATAAACCGAATTTTCGAAAATCGAATATCGGATATCCGAATATGCTATATCGAATATCTGCTATCCAATATCCGATATCCGATTACAGAATATCGAAAATCGACTTTTCGGTTTTCGGGTACCGAGTTTCTAAATACCGAATTTTCGAAAATCGAATATCGGATATCCGAATATGCTATATCGAATATCGGCTATCCAATACCTATCCGATATCCGATTACAGAATATCGAAAATCGACTTTTCGGTTTTCAGGTACCGAGTTTCTTAATACCGAATTTTTGAAAATCGAATATCGGATATCCGAATAAGCTATATCAAATATCTGCTATCCAATATCCGATTACAGAATAACGAAAATCGACTTTTCGGTTTTCGGGTACCGAGTTTCTAAATACCGAATTTTCGAAAATCGAATATCGGATATCCGAATATGCAATATCGAATATCAATTATTCAGTATCCGATTTCCGATAACAGAATATCGAAAATCGTTATTTCGGTTTTCGGGTACCGAGTTTCTTAATACCGAATTTTCGAAAATCGAATATCGGATATCCGAATATGCAATATCGAATATCGGCTATCCAATATCCGATATCCGATTACAGAATATCGAATATCGACTTTTCGGTTTTCGGGTACCGAGTTTTTAAAAACCGAATTTTCGAAAATCGAATATCGGATATCCGAATATGCAATATCGAATATCAATTATTCAGTATCCGATTTCCGATAACAGAATATCGAAAATCGACTTTTCGGTTTTCGGGTACCGAGTTTTTAAAAACCGAATTTTCGAAAATCGAATATCGGATATCCGAATATGCTATATCGAATATCGGCTATCCAATATCCGATATCCGATTACAGAATATCGAAAATCAACTTTTCGGTTTTCGGGTACTGAGTTTCTTAATACCGATTTTTCGAAAATCGAATATCGGATATCCGAATATGCAATATCGAATATCGGCTATCCAATATCTGATATCCGATTACAGAAAATCGAAAATCGACTTTTCGGTTTTCGGGTACCGAGTTTCTAAATACCGAATTTTCGAAAATCGAATATCGGATATCCGAATATGCAATATCGAATATCGGCTATCCAATATCCTATATCCGATTACAGAATATCGAATATCGACTTTTCGGTTTTCGGGTACCGAGTTTTTAAAAACCGAATTTTCGAAAATCGAATATCGGATATCCGAATATGCTATATCAAATATCTGCTATCCAATATCCGATATCCGATTACAGAATATCGAATATCGACTTTTCGGTTTTCGGGTACCGAGTTTCTAAATACCGAATTTTCGAAAATCGAATATCGGATATCCGAATATGCTATATCGAATATCGGCTATCCAATATCCGATATCCGATTACAGTATATCGAATATCGACTTTTCGGTTTTCGGGTACCGAGTTTTTATAAACCGAATTTTCGAAAATCGAATATCGGATATCCGAATAAGCTATATCAAATATCTGCTATCCAATATCCGATTACAGAATAACGAAAATCGACTTTTCGGTTTTCGGGTACCGAGTTTCTAAACACCGAATTTTCGAAAATCGAATATCGGATATCCGAATATGCAATATCGAATATCAATTATTCAGTATCCGATTTCCGATAACAGAATATCGAAAATCGTTATTTCGGTTTTCGGGTACCGAGTTTCTTAATACCGAATTTTCGAAAATCGAATATCGGATATCCGAATATGCAATATCGAATATCGGCTATCCAATATCCGATATCCGATTACAGAAAATCGAAAATCGACTTTTCGGTTTTCGGGTACCGAGTTTCTAAATACCGAATTTTCGAAAATCGAATATCGGATATCCGAATATGCAATATCGAATATCGGCTATCCAATATCCGATATCCGATTACAGAATATCGAATATCGACTTTTCGGTTTTCGGGTACCGAGTTTTTACAAAACCGAATTTTCGAAAATCGAATATCGGATATCCGAATATGCTATATCAAATATCTGCTATCCAATATCCGATATCCGATTACAGAATATCGAAAATCGACTTTTTGGTTTTCGGGTACCGAGTTTCTTAATACCGAATTTTCGAAAATCGAATATCGGATATCCGAATATGCTATATCGAATATCGGCTATCCAATATCCGATTAAAGAATATCGAAAATCAACTTTTCGGTTTTCGGGTACCGAGTTTCTTAATACCGATTTTTCGAAAATCGAATATCGAATATCCGAATATGCAATATCGAATATCGGCTATCAAATATCCGATATCCGATTACAGAATATCGAAAATCGACTTTTTGGTTTTCGGGCACCGAGTTTCTAAATACTGAATTTTCGAAAATCGAATATCGGATATCCGAATATGCAATATCGAATATCGGCTATCCAATATCCGATTACAGAATATCGAATATCGACTTTTCGGTTTTCGGGTACCGAGTTTTTAAAAACCTAATTTTCGAAAATCGAATATCGGATATCCGAATATGCTATATCGAATATCTGCTATCCAATATCCGATATCCGATTACAGAATATCGAAAATCGACTTTTCGGTTTTCGGGTACCGAGTTTCTAAATACCGAATTTTCGAAAATCGAATATCGGATATCCGAATATGCAATATCGAATATCAATTATTCAGTATCCGATTTCCGATAACAGAATATCGAAAATCGTTATTTCGGTTTTCGGGTACCGAGTTTCTTAATACCGAATTTTCGAAAATCGAATATCGGATATCCGAATATGCTATATCGAATATCGGCTATCCAATATCCGATATCCGATTACAGTATATCGAATATCGACTTTTCGGTTTTCGGGTACCGAGTTTTTATAAACCGAATTTTCAAAAATCGAATATCGGATATCCGAATAAGCTATATTAAATATCTGCTATCCAATATCCGATTACAGAATAACGAAAATCGACTTTTCGGTTTTCGGGTACCGAGTTTCTAAACACCGAATTTTCGAAAATCGAATATCGGATATCCGAATATGCAATATCGAATATCAATTATTCAGTATCCGATTTCCGATAACAGAATATCGAAAATCGTTATTTCGGTTTTCGGGTACCGAGTTTCTTAACACCGAATTTTCGAAAATCGAATATCGGATATCCGAATATGCAATATCGAATATCGGCTATCCAATATCCGATATCCGATTACAGAAAATCGAAAATCGACTTTTCGGTTTTCGGGTACCGAGTTTCTAAATACCGAATTTTCGAAAATCGAATATCGGATATCCGAATATGCAAAATCGAATATCGGCTATCCAATATCCGATATCCGATTACAGAATATCGAATATCGACTTTTCGGTTTTCGGGTACCGAGTTTTTACAAAACCGAATTTTCGAAAATCGAATATCGGATATCCGAATATGCTATATCAAATATCTGCTATCCAATATCCGATATCCGATTACAGAATATCGAAAATCGACTTTTTGGTTTTCGGGTACCGAGTTTTTAAAAACCGAATTTTCGAAAATCGAATATCGGATATCCGAATATGCTATATCGAATATCGGCTATCCAATACCTATCCGATATCCGATTACAGAATATCGAAAATCGACTTTTCGGTTTTCAGGTACCGAGTTTCTTAATACCGAATTTTTGAAAATCGAATATCGGATATCCGAATAAGCTATATCGAATATCGGCTATCCAATACCTATCCGATATCTGATTACAGAATATCGAAAATCGACTTTTCGGTTTTCGGGTACCGAGTTTTTAAAAACCGAATTTTCGAAAATCGAATATCGGATATCCGAATATGCTATATCGAATATCGGCTATCCAATACCTATCCGATATCCGATTACAGAATATCGAAAATCGACTTTTCGGTTTTCAGGTACCGAGTTTCTTAATACCGAATTTTTGAAAATCGAATATCGGATATCCGAATAAGCTATATCAAATATCTGCTATCCAATATCCGATTACAGAATAACGAAAATCGACTTTTCGGTTTTCGGGTACCGAGTTTCTAAATACCGAATTTTCGAAAATCGAATATCGGATATCCGAATATGCAATATCGAATATCGGCTATCCAATATCCGATATCCGATTACAGAATATCGAATATCGACTTTTCGGTTTTCGGGTACCGAGTTTTTACAAAACCGAATTTTCGAAAATCGAATATCGGATATCCGAATATGCTATATCAAATATCTGCTATCCAATATCCGATATCCGATTACAGAATATCGAAAATCGACTTTTTGGTTTTCGGGTACCGAGTTTCTTAATACCGAATTTTCGAAAATCGAATATCGGATATCCGAATATGCTATATCGAATATCGGCTATCCAATATCCGATATCCGATTACAGAATATCGAATATCGACTTTTCGGTTTTCGGGTACCGAGTTTTTAAAAACCGAATTTATCGAAAATCGAAGTCAAAGTCAAAGTCAAATCATTTATTTTAAATAGGCCATCAGTGAGGCACTTTTAAACGTCGAATATTAAAATTAAGGAAAGGGATGGGATGGGATTGATTCTACACCCATTCGCTAAGGTAGGTTGTATGGAGAAGAATGGGCAAGAAACTCCATACTTACTCTTTTTAAACATGTTTTACAATTTTTTTATAACATCATTTGAAATAATATATAATGTGGAAGCAATGTACCTTGAAAATATAGACTAAATATGTATTATAAAAAAATAATAATAATAATAATAAGAATTAAAAAAAGCAAAAAGGTACATGGTGTTCACATTTTAACAAAATATTGCAATCAAAGCTATTTTACAAATATAAGAAGTGTGTGAGCATTCGAATATCAACCAGCTTGATTCTGCTTAAGCCCTACATTGTACTATGGAGCAGGACCAGCATGTTTCCAGACATTTTTATCTTGGATATAATCTTCTAATTTATAATATGCTTGTTTACTAAGTGTATTTTTTATGTGACTTTTAAACTTTCTTTCATTTAGAGTTAAAATTTCGCTAGGTATTTTATTATAACATTTAACACAGAACCCCATAAAAGATTTTTGGACTTTGGACAATCTATAATAAGGTTGATCAATTTTATCTTTATTTCTGGTATTAAAATTATGTCTATCGCTTATTTTATTAAAAAGATGAAGATTTTTCCTAACATACATTATATTTTCATAAATAAATTGACAAGGCACTGTCATTATGTTAATCTTTTTAAATAGTTCCCTAAGAGATTCGCGACGACATAGTTTGTAAATTGCTCTGACGGCTCTCTTTTGCAAAACAAAAATGGATTCAATGTCAGCTGCCCGGCCCCACAGTAGAATACCATAAGACATAATGCTGTGAAAGTAGCTGAAGTAAACCAAACGCGCAGTTTCGACGTCAGTTAACTGTCTTATCTTTCTAACAGCATAAGCGGCTGAGCTGAGTCGCCCCGCTAAAGATGCTATATGGGGGCCCCATTGTAGTTTATCGTCTAACGTGATTCCTAAGAAAACTGTCTGATTAGTAAAATCCAATTTTTCTCCGTTCAATAAAATGTCGCAATCGCTACTTCTAACATTTGGCAAAGTGAATCGAATACATTTTGTTTTCTTTTCATTAAGAACCAAATTATTAACAGTAAACCAATTTTGAACCTTAGAAATACAGTCATTAACAGTGTCTAGATTTTGTGCACGTCTATCTATCTTAAAAATTAACGATGTATCATCGGCAAATAACACCATCTGTGGTTGATTTTTTAGTAAATGGGGTAAGTCATTAATATAGACTAAGAAAAGGAATGGACCCAAAATAGAACCTTGAGGCACGCCCATAGTCATTTTAGCTCCTAATGAGTTTGTACCGTTTATTTGAACTTTAACCTGTCTATCTCTTAGGTATGATTTAAGTAAATCAAGAGCTGTATTTTTAATTCCATAATGTTCCAGTTTCAGCAAAAGCGTTTCATGGTTTACGCAATCGAATGCCTTTGAGAGGTCGCAAAAGATTCCTATGGCATCTTGCGCTTCCTCCCAGGAGTTAAAAATGTTCTTCAATAGGGTAACACCGGCGTCAGTTGTGCAACGACCTTTGGTGAAACCGAACTGTTGATCATGAAAGATGCAGTTTCTATTGAAGTGACATAGCATTTGTTCAAGCATTAACTTTTCAAACACCTTACTGAAAACTGGCAAAATTGACACAGGCCTATAATTGTTAGCTTCCTTACAATCACCCGATTTAAAAAGTGGAGCTACCTTACTATGCTTCATAAGATCCGGAAACACTCCTTGGTCTACACTGGTATTAAATAAAAAAGCTAAATAAGGCGCTACGGTTTCTATCATTGATTTACAGGCCTTCACAGACATTCCCCAGAGATCTTCTGTTGATTTAATTTTAAGATCTTTGAATGCTTTAATCACTGCTTGGGGGTTTGTGTGCCGAAACCTAAACTCCATCGGGCATGCCTTTACATTATTTCTAAGTAAGGCAGCAGAGAGTGCTGGTGACGAATTTAATGGCTCAGTAGTCTTAAGAGGTATGTTCGAAAAAAACTTTTCAAATTCCTGAGCTACATCTTTATCTGTGTTTATAGGACCATGTGCAGCTTCTAAATTGAATTCGTTATTACGCTGTTTATTCCTGCCTGTCTCATTATTTATGATTTTCCAGGTTGTTTTAATTTTATCATCAGCTGATTTAATTTTACCACTAATAAAAAGAGCCTTAGCTATTTTACATACACGTTTAAAAGTTTTTGAATATTTGGCAACATACTGATGAAAGCTAATATCATCCATTCTATGACTCTTAAGATCATAAAGTTCGAAAAGTTTATCTCTACTTTTGCGAATTCCTGGTGTTGCCCAATCACTAAATAAGAACTTTGTGCAGATAGTTTTAGTTTTAAGAGGACAAATACGATTATATTCTGTTTTTAAAATTCCAAAAAACTCGGCGTAGAACTCATTTGGGTCACTTATATTATTAAACCTATGATCACATAATTTACTCGCTATAGAATTATTCATATTTTCTAAATTTTTATCTGTAATTGGCCTATACCTTATTTGAGTTTTTTGAATAGGTTTATAGGCGCAAAACGTTATTGTTTGGCCACTGTGATCAGATGGCAGTTTATTAACAATTTCCTTATGTAAGTAATCACAGTTAGAAAATACATTATCTAAGCAAGTGGCAGAAGAAGCTGTCACTCTGGTTGGTTCCATAAAAACATGTGACAAATTAAATGATTTAAAAAGACTCAACAATCTAACACTATTGGAGTTATTTTCTAATAAATTAATATTAAAATCACCACAGATGATGACAGATTTACTGTTAGTACATATTTTATTTAAAACATCTTCCATTATAGTATCAAACATAGGTAGATTCTGATAATTTGGGGGTCTGTAAACACATACTATAACATGCTTATCAAGCTCAACACAGGACAATTCAATTTGACTCAACACAGGACAATTAAAATTCGAATATCGGATATCTGAATATGCTATATCGAATATCGGCTATCCAATATCCGATTAAAGAATATCGAAAATCAACTTTTCGGTTTTCGGGTACCGAGTTTCTTAATACCGATTTTTCGAAAATCGAATATCGAATATCCGAATATGCAATATCGAATATCGGCTATCAAATATCCGATATCCGATTACAGAATATCGAAAATCGACTTTTCGGTTTTCGGGCACCGAGTTTCTAAATACTGAATTTTCGAAAATCGAATATCGGATATCCGAATATGCAATATCGAATATCGGCTATCCAATATCCGATTACAGAATATCGAATATCGACTTTTCGGTTTTCGGGTACCGAGTTTTTAAAAACCTAATTTTCGAAAATCGAATATCGGATATCCGAATATGCTATATCGAATATCTGCTATCCAATATCCGATATCCGATTACAGAATATCGAAAATCGACTTTTCGGTTTTCGGGTACCGAGTTTCTAAATACCGAATTTTCGAAAATCGAATATCGGATATCCGAATATGCAATATCGAATATCAATTATTCAGTATCCGATTTCCGATAACAGAATATCGAAAATCGTTATTTCGGTTTTCGGGTACCGAGTTTCTTAATACCGAATTTTCGAAAATCGAATATCGGATATCCGAATATGCTATATCGAATATCGGCTATCCAATATCCGATATCCGATTACAGTATATCGAATATCGACTTTTCGGTTTTCGGGTACCGAGTTTTTATAAACCGAATTTTCAAAAATCGAATATCGGATATCCGAATAAGCTATATCAAATATCTGCTATCCAATATCCGATTACAGAATAACGAAAATCGACTTTTCGGTTTTCGGGTACCGAGTTTCTAAACACCGAATTTTCGAAAATCGAATATCGGATATCCGAATATGCAATATCGAATATCAATTATTCAGTATCCGATTTCCGATAACAGAATATCGAAAATCGTTATTTCGGTTTTCGGGTACCGAGTTTCTTAATACCGAATTTTCGAAAATCGAATATCGGATATCCGAATATGCAATATCGAATATCGGCTATCCAATATCCGATATCCGATTACAGAAAATCGAAAATCGACTTTTCGGTTTTCGGGTACCGAGTTTCTAAATACCGAATTTTCGAAAATCGAATATCGGATATCCGAATATGCAAAATCGAATATCGGCTATCCAATATCCGATATCCGATTACAGAATATCGAATATCGACTTTTCGGTTTTCGGGTACCGAGTTTTTACAAAACCGAATTTTCGAAAATCGAATATCGGATATCCGAATATGCTATATCAAATATCTGCTATCCAATATCCGATATCCGATTACAGAATATCGAAAATCGACTTTTTGGTTTTCGGGTACCGAGTTTTTAAAAACCGAATTTTCGAAAATCGAATATCGGATATCCGAATATGCTATATCGAATATCGGCTATCCAATACCTATCCGATATCCGATTACAGAATATCGAAAATCGACTTTTCGGTTTTCAGGTACCGAGTTTCTTAATACCGAATTTTTGAAAATCGAATATCGGATATCCGAATAAGCTATATCGAATATCGGCTATCCAATACCTATCCGATATCTGATTACAGAATATCGAAAATCGACTTTTCGGTTTTCGGGTACCGAGTTTTTAAAAACCGAATTTTCGAAAATCGAATATCGGATATCCGAATATGCTATATCGAATATCGGCTATCCAATACCTATCCGATATCCGATTACAGAATATCGAAAATCGACTTTTCGGTTTTCAGGTACCGAGTTTCTTAATACCGAATTTTTGAAAATCGAATATCGGATATCCGAATAAGCTATATCAAATATCTGCTATCCGATATCCGATTACAGAATAACGAAAATCGACTTTTCGGTTTTCGGGTACCGAGTTTTTAAAAACCGAATTTTCGAAAATCGAATATCGGATATCCGAATATGCAATATCGAATATCAATTATTCAGTATCCGATTTCCGATAACAGAATATCGAAAATCGACTTTTCGGTTTTCGGGTACCGAGTTTTTAAAAACCGATTTTTCGAAAATCGAATATCGGATATCCGAATATGCAATATCGAATATCGGCCATCCAATATCTGATATCCGATTACAGAAAATCGAAAATCGACTTTTCGGTTTTCGGGTACCGAGTTTCTAAATACCGAATTTTCGAAAATCGAATATCGTATATCCGAATATGCAATATCGAATATCGGCTATCCAATATCCGATATCCGATTACAGAATATCGAATATCGACTTTTCGGTTTTCGGGTACCGAGTTTTTACAAAACCGAATTTTCGAAAATCGAATATCGGATATCCGAATATGCAATATCGAATATCAATTATTCAGTATCCGATTTCCGATAACAGAATATCGAAAATCGTTATTTCGGTTTTCGGGTACCGAGTTTCTTAATACCGAATTTTCGAAAATCGAATATCGGATATCCGAATATGCAATATCGAATATCGGCTATCCAATATCCGATATCCGATTACAGAATATCGAATATCGACTTTTCGGTTTTCGGGTACCGAGTTTTTAAAAACCGAATTTTCGAAAATCGAATATCGGATATCCGAATATGCAATATCGAATATCAATTATTCAGTATCCGATTTCCGATAACAGAATATCGAAAATCGACTTTTCGGTTTTCGGGTACCGAGTTTTTAAAAACCGAATTTTCGAAAATCGAATATCGGATATCCGAATATGCTATATCGAATATCGGCTATCCAATATCCGATATCCGATTACAGAATATCGAAAATCAACTTTTCGGTTTTCGGGTACCGAGTTTCTTAATACCGATTTTTCGAAAATCGAATATCGGATATCCGAATATGCAATATCGAATATCGGCCATCCAATATCTGATATCCGATTACAGAAAATCGAAAATCGACTTTTCGGTTTTCGGGTACCGAGTTTCTAAATACCGAATTTTCGAAAATCGAATATCGTATATCCGAATATGCAATATCGAATATCGGCTATCCAATATCCGATATCCGATTACAGAATATCGAATATCGACTTTTCGGTTTTCGGGTACCGAGTTTTTACAAAACCGAATTTTCGAAAATCGAATATCGGATATCCGAATATGCTATATCAAATATCTGCTATCCAATATCCGATATCCGATTACAGAATATCGAATATCGACTTTTCGGTTTTCGGGTACCGAGTTTTTAAATACCGAATTTTCGAAAATCGAATATCGGATATCCGAATATGCTATATCGAATATCGGCTATCCAATATCCGATATCCGATTACAGTATATCGAATATCGACTTTTCGGTTTTCGGGTACCGAGTTTTTATAAACCGAATTTTCGAAAATCGAATATCGGATATCCGAATATGCTATATCGAATATCTGCTATCCAATATCCGATATCCGATTACAGAATATCGAAAATCGACTTTTCGGTTTTCGGGTACCGAGTTTCTAAATACCGAATTTTCGAAAATTGAATATCGGATATCCGAATATGCAATATCGAATATCAATTATTCAGTATCCGATTTCCGATAACAGAATATCGAAAATCGTTATTTCGGTTTTCGGGTACCGAGTTTCTTAATACCGAATTTTCGAAAATCGAATATCGGATATCCGAATATGCTATATCGAATATCGGCTATCCAATATCCGATATCCGATTACAGTATATCGAATATCGACTTTTCGGTTTTCGGGTACCGAGTTTTTATAAACCGAATTTTCGAAAATCGAATATCGGATATCCGAATAAGCTATATCAAATATCTGCTATCCAATATCCGATTACAGAATAACGAAAATCGACTTTTCGGTTTTCGGGTACCGAGTTTCTAAACACCGAATTTTCGAAAATCGAATATCGGATATCCGAATATGCAATATCGAATATCAATTATTCAGTATCCGATTTCCGATAACAGAATATCGAAAATCGTTATTTCGGTTTTCGGGTACCGAGTTTCTTAATACCGAATTTTCGAAAATCGAATATCGGATATCTGAATATGCAATATCGAATATCGGCTATCCAATATCCGATATCCGATTACAGAAAATCGAAAATCGACTTTTCGGTTTTCGGGTACCGAGTTTCTAAATACCGAATTTTCGAAAATCGAATATCGGATATCCGAATATGCAATATCGAATATCGGCTATCCAATATCCGATATCCGATTACAGAATATCGAATATCGACTTTTCGGTTTTCGGGTACCGAGTTTCTTAATACCGATTTTTCGAAAATCGAATATCGAATATCCGAATATGCAATATCGAATATCGGCTATCAAATATCCGATATCCGATTACAGAATATCGAAAATCGACTTTTCGGTTTTCGGGCACCGAGTTTCTTAATACTGAATTTTCGAAAATCGAATATCGGATATCCGAATATGCAATATCGAATATCGGCTATCCAATATCCGATTACAGAATATCGAATATCGACTTTTCGGTTTTCGGGTACCGAGTTTTTAAAAACCTAATTTTCGAAAATCGAATATCGGATATCCGAATATGCTATATCGAATATCTGCTATCCAATATCCGATATCCGATTACAGAATATCGAAAATCGACTTTTCGGTTTTCGGGTACCGAGTTTCTAAATACCGAATTTTCGAAAATCGAATATCGGATATCCGAATATGCAATATCGAATATCAATTATTCAGTATCCGATTTCCGATAACAGAATATCGAAAATAGTTATTTCGGTTTTCGGGTACCGAGTTTCTTAATACCGAATTTTCGAAAATCGAATATCGGATATCCGAATATGCTATATCGAATATCGGCTATCCAACATCCGATATCCGATTACAGTATATCGAATATCGACTTTTCGGTTTTCGGGTACCGAGTTTTTATAAACCGAATTTTCGAAAATCGAATATCGGATATCCGAATAAGCTACATCAAATATCTGCTATCCAATATCCGATTACAGAATAATAAAATCGACTTTTCGGTTTTCGGGTACCGAGTTTCTAAACACCGAATTTTCGAAAATCGAATATCGGATATCCGAATATGCAATATCGAATATCAATTATTCAGTATCCGATTTCCGATAACAGAATATCGAAAATCGTTATTTCGGTTTTCGGGTACCGAGTTTCTTAATACCGAATTTTCGAAAATCGAATATCGGATATCCGAATATGCAATATCGAATATCGGCTATCCAATATCCGATATCCGATTACAGAAAATCGAAAATCGACTTTTCGGTTTTCGGGTACCGAGTTTCTAAATACCGAATTTTCGAAAATCGAATATCGGATATCCGAATATGCAAAATCGAATATCGGCTATCCAATATCCGATATCCGATTACAGAATATCGAATATCGACTTTTCGGTTTTCGGGTACCGAGTTTTTACAAAACCGAATTTTCGAAAATCGAATATCGGATATCCGAATATGCTATATCAAATATCTGCTATCCAATATCCGATATCCGATTACAGAATATCGAAAATCGACTTTTTGGTTTTCGGGTACCGAGTTTCTTAATACCGAATTTTCGAATATCGAATATCGGATATCCGAATATGCTATATCGAATATCGGCTATCCAATATCCGATATCCGATTACAGAATATCGAATATCGACTTTTCGGTTTTCGGGTACCGAGTTTTTAAAAACCGAATTTATCGAAAATCGAATATCAGATATCTGAATATGCTATATCGAATATCGGCTATCCAATATCCGATTACAGAATATCGAAAATCAACTTTTCGGTTTTCGGGTACCGAGTTTCTTAATACCGATTTTTCGAAAATCGAATATCGGATATCCGAATATGCAATATCGAATATCGGCTATCAAATATCCGATATCCGATTACAGAATATCGAAAATCGACTTTTCGGTTTTCGGGTACCGAGTTTCTAAATACCGAATTTTCGAAAATTGAATATCGGATATCCGAATATGCAATATCGAATATCAATTATTCAGTATCCGATTTCCGATAACAGAATATCGAAAATCGTTATTTCGGTTTTCGGGTACCGAGTTTCTTAATACCGAATTTTCGAAAATCGAATATCGGATATCCGAATATGCTATATCGAATATCGGCTATCCAATATCCGATATCCGATTACAGTATATCGAATATCGACTTTTCGGTTTTCGGGTACCGAGTTTTTATAAACCGAATTTTCGAAAATCGAATATCGGATATCCGAATAAGCTATATCAAATATCTGCTATCCAATATCCGATTACAGAATAACGAAAATCGACTTTTCGGTTTTCGGGTACCGAGTTTCTAAACACCGAATTTTCGAAAATCGAATATCGGATATCCGAATATGCAATATCGAATATCAATTATTCAGTATCCGATTTCCGATAACAGAATATCGAAAATCGTTATTTCGGTTTTCGGGTACCGAGTTTCTTAATACCGAATTTTCGAAAATCGAATATCGGATATCCGAATATGCAATATCGAATATCGGCTATCCAATATCCGATTACAGAAAATCGAAAATCGACTTTTCGGTTTTCGGGTACCGAGTTTCTAAATACCGAATTTTCGAAAATCGAATATCGGATATCCGAATATGCAATATCGAATATCGGCTATCCAATATCCGATATCCGATTACAGAATATCGAATATCGACTTTTCGGTTTTCGGGTACCGAGTTTCTTAATACCGATTTTTCGAAAATCGAATATCGAATATCCGAATATGCAATATCGAATATCGGCTATCAAATATCCGATATCCGATTACAGAATATCGAAAATCGACTTTTCGGTTTTCGGGCACCGAGTTTCTTAATACTGAATTTTCGAAAATCGAATATCGGATATCCGAATATGCAATATCGAATATCGGCTATCCAATATCCGATTACAGAATATCGAATATCGACTTTTCGGTTTTCGGGTACCGAGTTTTTAAAAACCTAATTTTCGAAAATCGAATATCGGATATCCGAATATGCTATATCGAATATCTGCTATCCAATATCCGATATCCGATTACAGAATATCGAAAATCGACTTTTCGGTTTTCGGGTACCGAGTTTCTAAATACCGAATTTTCGAAAATCGAATATCGGATATCCGAATATGCAATATCGAATATCAATTATTCAGTATCCGATTTCCGATAACAGAATATCGAAAATCGTTATTTCGGTTTTCGGGTACCGAGTTTCTTAATACCGAATATTCGAAAATCGAATATCGGATATCCGAATATGCTATATCGAATATCGGCTATCCAATATCCGATATCCGATTACAGTATATCGAATATCGACTTTTCGGTTTTCGGGTACCGAGTTTTTATAAACCGAATTTTCGAAAATCGAATATCGGATATCCGAATAAGCTACATCAAATATCTGCTATCCAATATCCGATTACAGAATAACGAAAATCGACTTTTCGGTTTTCGGGTACCGAGTTTCTAAACACCGAATTTTCGAAAATCGAATATCGGATATCCGAATATGCAATATCGAATATCAATTATTCAGTATCCGATTTCCGATAACAGAATATCGAAAATCGTTATTTCGGTTTTCGGGTACCGAGTTTCTTAATACCAAATTTTCGAAAATCGAATATCGGATATCCGAATATGCAATATCGAATATCGGCTATCCAATATCCGATATCCGATTACAGAATATCGAAAATCAACTTTTTGGTTTTCGGGTACCGAGTTTCTTAATACCGAATTTTCGAAAATCGAATATCGGATATCTCAATATGCTATATCGAATATCGGCTATCCAATATCCGATATCCGATTACAGAATATCGAAAATCGACTTTTCGGTTTTCGGGTACCGAGTTTCTAAATACCGAATTTTCGAAAATCGAATATCGGATATCCGAATATGCAATATCGAATATCGGCTATCCAATATCCGATATCCGATTACAGAATATCGAATATCGACTTTTCGGTTTTCGGAAACCGAGTTTTTATAAACCGAATTTTAGAAAATCGAATATCGGATATCCGAATATGCAATATCGAATATCAATTATTCAGTATCCGATTTCCGATAACAGAATATCGAAAATAGTTATTTCGGTTTTCGGGTACCGAGTTTCTTAATACCGAATTTTCGAAAATCGAATATCGGATATCCGAATATGCTATATCGAATATCGGCTATCCAATATCCGATATCCGATTACAGTATATCGAATATCGACTTTTCGGTTTTCGGGTACCGAGTTTTTATAAACCGAATTTTCGAAAATCGAATATCGGATATCCGAATAAGCTACATCAAATATCTGCTATCCAATATCCGATTACAGAATAATAAAATCGACTTTTCGGTTTTCGGGTACCGAGTTTCTAAACACCGAATTTTCGAAAATCGAATATCGGATATCCGAATATGCAATATCGAATATCAATTATTCAGTATCCGATTTCCGATAACAGAATATCGAAAATCGTTATTTCGGTTTTCGGGTACCGAGTTTCTTAATACCGAATTTTCGAAAATCGAATATCGGATATCTGAATATGCAATATCGAATATCGGCTATCCAATATCCGATATCCGATTACAGAAAATCGAAAATCGACTTTTCGGTTTTCGGGTACCGAGTTTCTAAATACCGAATTTTCGAAAATCGAATATCGGATATCCGAATATGCAATATCGAATATCGGCTATCCAATATCCGATATCCGATTACAGAATATCGAATATCGACTTTTCGGTTTTCGGGTACCGAGTTTCTTAATACCGATTTTTCGAAAATCGAATATCGAATATCCGAATATGCAATATCGAATATCGGCTATCAAATATCCGATATCCGATTACAGAATATCGAAAATCGACTTTTCGGTTTTCGGGCACCGAGTTTCTTAATACTGAATTTTCGAAAATCGAATATCGGATATCCGAATATGCAATATCGAATATCGGCTATCCAATATCCGATTACAGAATATCGAATATCGACTTTTCGGTTTTCGGGTACCGAGTTTTTAAAAACCTAATTTTCGAAAATCGAATATCGGATATCCGAATATGCTATATCGAATATCTGCTATCCAATATCCGATATCCGATTACAGAATATCGAAAATCGACTTTTCGGTTTTCGGGTACCGAGTTTCTAAATACCGAATTTTCGAAAATCGAATATCGGATATCCGAATATGCAATATCGAATATCAATTATTCAGTATCCGATTTCCGATAACAGAATATCGAAAATAGTTATTTCGGTTTTCGGGTACCGAGTTTCTTAATACCGAATTTTCGAAAATCGAATATCGGATATCCGAATATGCTATATCGAATATCGGCTATCCAATATCCGATATCCGATTACAGTATATCGAATATCGACTTTTCGGTTTTCGGGTACCGAGTTTTTATAAACCGAATTTTCGAAAATCGAATATCGGATATCCGAATAAGCTACATCAAATATCTGCTATCCAATATCCGATTACAGAATAATAAAATCGACTTTTCGGTTTTCGGGTACCGAGTTTCTAAACACCGAATTTTCGAAAATCGAATATCGGATATCCGAATATGCAATATCGAATATCAATTATTCAGTATCCGATTTCCGATAACAGAATATCGAAAATCGTTATTTCGGTTTTCGGGTACCGAGTTTCTTAATACCGAATTTTCGAAAATCGAATATCGGATATCCGAATATGCAATATCGAATATCGGCTATCCAATATCCGATATCCGATTACAGAAAATCGAAAATCGACTTTTCGGTTTTCGGGTACCGAGTTTCTAAATACCGAATTTTCGAAAATCGAATATCGGATATCCGAATATGCAAAATCGAATATCGGCTATCCAATATCCGATATCCGATTACAGAATATCGAATATCGACTTTTCGGTTTTCGGGTACCGAGTTTTTACAAAACCGAATTTTCGAAAATCGAATATCGGATATCCGAATATGCTATATCAAATATCTGCTATCCAATATCCGATATCCGATTACAGAATATCGAAAATCGACTTTTTGGTTTTCGGGTACCGAGTTTCTTAATACCGAATTTTCGAATATCGAATATCGGATATCCGAATATGCTATATCGAATATCGGCTATCCAATATCCGATATCCGATTACAGAATATCGAATATCGACTTTTCGGTTTTCGGGTACCGAGTTTTTAAAAACCGAATTTATCGAAAATCGAATATCAGATATCTGAATATGCTATATCGAATATCGGCTATCCAATATCCGATTACAGAATATCGAAAATCAACTTTTCGGTTTTCGGGTACCGAGTTTCTTAATACCGATTTTTCGAAAATCGAATATCGGATATCCGAATATGCAATATCGAATATCGGCTATCAAATATCCGATATCCGATTACAGAATATCGAAAATCGACTTTTCGGTTTTCGGGTACCGAGTTTCTAAATACCGAATTTTCGAAAATTGAATATCGGATATCCGAATATGCAATATCGAATATCAATTATTCAGTATCCGATTTCCGATAACAGAATATCGAAAATCGTTATTTCGGTTTTCGGGTACCGAGTTTCTTAATACCGAATTTTCGAAAATCGAATATCGGATATCCGAATATGCTATATCGAATATCGGCTATCCAATATCCGATATCCGATTACAGTATATCGAATATCGACTTTTCGGTTTTCGGGTACCGAGTTTTTATAAACCGAATTTTCGAAAATCGAATATCGGATATCCGAATAAGCTATATCAAATATCTGCTATCCAATATCCGATTACAGAATAACGAAAATCGACTTTTCGGTTTTCGGGTACCGAGTTTCTAAACACCGAATTTTCGAAAATCGAATATCGGATATCCGAATATGCAATATCGAATATCAATTATTCAGTATCCGATTTCCGATAACAGAATATCGAAAATCGTTATTTCGGTTTTCGGGTACCGAGTTTCTTAATACCGAATTTTCGAAAATCGAATATCGGATATCCGAATATGCAATATCGAATATCGGCTAGGTATCCAATATCCGATTACAGAAAATCGAAAATCGACTTTTCGGTTTTCGGGTACCGAGTTTCTAAATACCGAATTTTCGAAAATCGAATATCGGATATCCGAATACGCAATATCGAATATCGGCTATCCAATATCCGATATCCGATTACAGAATATCGAATATCGACTTTTCGGTTTTCGGGTACCGAGTTTCTAAATACCGAATTTTCGAAAATCGAATATCGGATATCCGAATATGCAATATCGAATATCGGCTATCCAATATCCGATATCCGATTACAGAATATCGAATATCGACTTTTCGGTTTTCGGGTACCGAGTTTCTTAATACCGATTTTTCGAAAATCGAATATCGAATATCCGAATATGCAATATCGAATATCGGCTATCAAATATCCGATATCCGATTACAGAATATCGAAAATCGACTTTTCGGTTTTCGGGCACCGAGTTTCTTAATACTGAATTTTCGAAAATCGAATATCGGATATCCGAATATGCAATATCGAATATCGGCTATCCAATATCCGATTACAGAATATCGAATATCGACTTTTCGGTTTTCGGGTACCGAGTTTTTAAAAACCTAATTTTCGAAAATCGAATATCGGATATCCGAATATGCTATATCGAATATCTGCTATCCAATATCCGATATCCGATTACAGAATATCGAAAATCGACTTTTCGGTTTTCGGGTACCGAGTTTCTAAATACCGAATTTTCGAAAATCGAATATCGGATATCCGAATATGCAATATCGAATATCAATTATTCAGTATCCGATTTCCGATAACAGAATATCGAAAATCGTTATTTCGGTTTTCGGGTACCGAGTTTCTTAATACCGAATATTCGAAAATCGAATATCGGATATCCGAATATGCTATATCGAATATCGGCTATCCAATATCCGATATCCGATTACAGTATATCGAATATCGACTTTTCGGTTTTCGGGTACCGAGTTTTTATAAACCGAATTTTCGAAAATCGAATATCGGATATCCGAATAAGCTACATCAAATATCTGCTATCCAATATCCGATTACAGAATAACGAAAATCGACTTTTCGGTTTTCGGGTACCGAGTTTCTAAACACCGAATTTTCGAAAATCGAATATCGGATATCCGAATATGCAATATCGAATATCAATTATTCAGTATCCGATTTCCGATAACAGAATATCGAAAATCGTTATTTCGGTTTTCGGGTACCGAGTTTCTTAATACCAAATTTTCGAAAATCGAATATCGGATATCCGAATATGCAATATCGAATATCGGCTATCCAATATCCGATATCCGATTACAGAATATCGAAAATCAACTTTTTGGTTTTCGGGTACCGAGTTTCTTAATACCGAATTTTCGAAAATCGAATATCGGATATCTCAATATGCTATATCGAATATCGGCTATCCAATATCCGATATCCGATTACAGAATATCGAAAATCGACTTTTCGGTTTTCGGGTACCGAGTTTCTAAATACCGAATTTTCGAAAATCGAATATCGGATATCCGAATATGCAATATCGAATATCGGCTATCCAATATCCGATATCCGATTACAGAATATCGAATATCGACTTTTCGGTTTTCGGAAACCGAGTTTTTATAAACCGAATTTTAGAAAATCGAATATCGGATATCCGAATATGCAATATCGAATATCAATTATTCAGTATCCGATTTCCGATAACAGAATATCGAAAATAGTTATTTCGGTTTTCGGGTACCGAGTTTCTTAATACCGAATTTTCGAAAATCGAATATCGGATATCCGAATATGCTATATCGAATATCGGCTATCCAATATCCGATATCCGATTACAGTATATCGAATATCGACTTTTCGGTTTTCGGGTACCGAGTTTTTATAAACCGAATTTTCGAAAATCGAATATCGGATATCCGAATAAGCTACATCAAATATCTGCTATCCAATATCCGATTACAGAATAATAAAATCGACTTTTCGGTTTTCGGGTACCGAGTTTCTAAACACCGAATTTTCGAAAATCGAATATCGGATATCCGAATATGCAATATCGAATATCAATTATTCAGTATCCGATTTCCGATAACAGAATATCGAAAATCGTTATTTCGGTTTTCGGGTACCGAGTTTCTTAATACCGAATTTTCGAAAATCGAATATCGGATATCCGAATATGCAATATCGAATATCGGCTATCCAATATCCGATATCCGATTACAGAAAATCGAAAATCGACTTTTCGGTTTTCGGGTACCGAGTTTCTAAATACCGAATTTTCGAAAATCGAATATCGGATATCCGAATATGCAAAATCGAATATCGGCTATCCAATATCCGATATCCGATTACAGAATATCGAATATCGACTTTTCGGTTTTCGGGTACCGAGTTTTTACAAAACCGAATTTTCGAAAATCGAATATCGGATATCCGAATATGCTATATCAAATATCTGCTATCCAATATCCGATATCCGATTACAGAATATCGAAAATCGACTTTTTGGTTTTCGGGTACCGAGTTTCTTAATACCGAATTTTCGAATATCGAATATCGGATATCCGAATATGCTATATCGAATATCGGCTATCCAATATCCGATATCCGATTACAGAATATCGAATATCGACTTTTCGGTTTTCGGGTACCGAGTTTTTAAAAACCGAATTTATCGAAAATCGAATATCAGATATCTGAATATGCTATATCGAATATCGGCTATCCAATATCCGATTACAGAATATCGAAAATCAACTTTTCGGTTTTCGGGTACCGAGTTTCTTAATACCGATTTTTCGAAAATCGAATATCGGATATCCGAATATGCAATATCGAATATCGGCTATCAAATATCCGATATCCGATTACAGAATATCGAAAATCGACTTTTCGGTTTTCGGGTACCGAGTTTCTAAATACCGAATTTTCGAAAATTGAATATCGGATATCCGAATATGCAATATCGAATATCAATTATTCAGTATCCGATTTCCGATAACAGAATATCGAAAATCGTTATTTCGGTTTTCGGGTACCGAGTTTCTTAATACCGAATTTTCGAAAATCGAATATCGGATATCCGAATATGCTATATCGAATATCGGCTATCCAATATCCGATATCCGATTACAGTATATCGAATATCGACTTTTCGGTTTTCGGGTACCGAGTTTTTATAAACCGAATTTTCGAAAATCGAATATCGGATATCCGAATAAGCTATATCAAATATCTGCTATCCAATATCCGATTACAGAATAACGAAAATCGACTTTTCGGTTTTCGGGTACCGAGTTTCTAAACACCGAATTTTCGAAAATCGAATATCGGATATCCGAATATGCAATATCGAATATCAATTATTCAGTATCCGATTTCCGATAACAGAATATCGAAAATCGTTATTTCGGTTTTCGGGTACCGAGTTTCTTAATACCGAATTTTCGAAAATCGAATATCGGATATCCGAATATGCAATATCGAATATCGGCTATCCAATATCCGATTACAGAAAATCGAAAATCGACTTTTCGGTTTTCGGGTACCGAGTTTCTAAATACCGAATTTTCGAAAATCGAATATCGGATATCCGAATATGCAATATCGAATATCGGCTATCCAATATCCGATATCCGATTACAGAATATCGAATATCGACTTTTCGGTTTTCGGGTACCGAGTTTCTTAATACCGATTTTTCGAAAATCGAATATCGAATATCCGAATATGCAATATCGAATATCGGCTATCAAATATCCGATATCCGATTACAGAATATCGAAAATCGACTTTTCGGTTTTCGGGCACCGAGTTTCTTAATACTGAATTTTCGAAAATCGAATATCGGATATCCGAATATGCAATATCGAATATCGGCTATCCAATATCCGATTACAGAATATCGAATATCGACTTTTCGGTTTTCGGGTACCGAGTTTTTAAAAACCGAATTTTCGAAAATCGAATATCGGATATCCGAATATGCTATATCGAATATCTGCTATCCAATATCCGATATCCGATTACAGAATATCGAAAATCGACTTTTCGGTTTTCGGGTACCGAGTTTCTAAATACCGAATTTTCGAAAATCGAATATCGGATATCCGAATATGCAATATCGAATATCAATTATTCAGTATCCGATTTCCGATAACAGAATATCGAAAATCGTTATTTCGGTTTTCGGGTACCGAGTTTCTTAATACCGAATATTCGAAAATCGAATATCGGATATCCGAATATGCTATATCGAATATCGGCTATCCAATATCCGATATCCGATTACAGTATATCGAATATCGACTTTTCGGTTTTCGGGTACCGAGTTTTTATAAACCGAATTTTCGAAAATCGAATATCGGATATCCGAATAAGCTACATCAAATATCTGCTATCCAATATCCGATTACAGAATAACGAAAATCGACTTTTCGGTTTTCGGGTACCGAGTTTCTAAACACCGAATTTTCGAAAATCGAATATCGGATATCCGAATATGCAATATCGAATATCAATTATTCAGTATCCGATTTCCGATAACAGAATATCGAAAATCGTTATTTCGGTTTTCGGGTACCGAGTTTCTTAATACCAAATTTTCGAAAATCGAATATCGGATATCCGAATATGCAATATCGAATATCGGCTATCCAATATCCGATATCCGATTACAGAATATCGAAAATCAACTTTTTGGTTTTCGGGTACCGAGTTTCTTAATACCGAATTTTCGAAAATCGAATATCGGATATCTCAATATGCTATATCGAATATCGGCTATCCAATATCCGATATCCGATTACAGAATATCGAAAATCGACTTTTCGGTTTTCGGGTACCGAGTTTCTAAATACCGAATTTTCGAAAATCGAATATCGGATATCCGAATATGCAATATCGAATATCGGCTATCCAATATCCGATATCCGATTACAGAATATCGAATATCGACTTTTCGGTTTTCGGGTACCGAGTTTTTAAAAACCGAATTTTCGAAAATCGAATATCGGATATCCGAATATGCAATATCGAATATCAATTATTCAGTATCCGATTTCCGATAACAGAATATCGAAAATCGACTTTTCGGTTTTCGGGTACCGAGTTTTTAAAAACCGAATTTTCGAAAATCGAATATCGGATATCCGAATATGCTATATCGAATATCGGCTATCCAATATCCGATATCCGATTACAGAATATCGAAAATCAACTTTTCGGTTTTCGGGTACCGAGTTTCTTAATACCGATTTTTCGAAAATCGAATATCGGATATCCGAATATGCAATATCGAATATCGGCCATCCAATATCTGATATCCGATTACAGAAAATCGAAAATCGACTTTTCGGTTTTCGGGTACCGAGTTTCTAAATACCGAATTTTCGAAAATCGAATATCGTATATCCGAATATGCAATATCGAATATCGGCTATCCAATATCCGATATCCGATTACAGAATATCGAATATCGACTTTTCGGTTTTCGGGTACCGAGTTTTTACAAAACCGAATTTTCGAAAATCGAATATCGGATATCCGAATATGCTATATCAAATATCTGCTATCCAATATCCGATATCCGATTACAGAATATCGAATATCGACTTTTCGGTTTTCGGGTACCGAGTTTTTAAATACCGAATTTTCGAAAATCGAATATCGGATATCCGAATATGCTATATCGAATATCGGCTATCCAATATCCGATATCCGATTACAGTATATCGAATATCGACTTTTCGGTTTTCGGGTACCGAGTTTTTATAAACCGAATTTTCGAAAATCGAATATCGGATATCCGAATATGCTATATCGAATATCTGCTATCCAATATCCGATATCCGATTACAGAATATCGAAAATCGACTTTTCGGTTTTCGGGTACCGAGTTTCTAAATACCGAATTTTCGAAAATTGAATATCGGATATCCGAATATGCAATATCGAATATCAATTATTCAGTATCCGATTTCCGATAACAGAATATCGAAAATCGTTATTTCGGTTTTCGGGTACCGAGTTTCTTAATACCGAATTTTCGAAAATCGAATATCGGATATCCGAATATGCTATATCGAATATCGGCTATCCAATATCCGATATCCGATTACAGTATATCGAATATCGACTTTTCGGTTTTCGGGTACCGAGTTTTTATAAACCGAATTTTCGAAAATCGAATATCGGATATCCGAATAAGCTATATCAAATATCTGCTATCCAATATCCGATTACAGAATAACGAAAATCGACTTTTCGGTTTTCGGGTACCGAGTTTCTAAACACCGAATTTTCGAAAATCGAATATCGGATATCCGAATATGCAATATCGAATATCAATTATTCAGTATCCGATTTCCGATAACAGAATATCGAAAATCGTTATTTCGGTTTTCGGGTACCGAGTTTCTTAATACCGAATTTTCGAAAATCGAATATCGGATATCTGAATATGCAATATCGAATATCGGCTATCCAATATCCGATATCCGATTACAGAAAATCGAAAATCGACTTTTCGGTTTTCGGGTACCGAGTTTCTAAATACCGAATTTTCGAAAATCGAATATCGGATATCCGAATATGCAATATCGAATATCGGCTATCCAATATCCGATATCCGATTACAGAATATCGAATATCGACTTTTCGGTTTTCGGGTACCGAGTTTCTTAATACCGATTTTTCGAAAATCGAATATCGAATATCCGAATATGCAATATCGAATATCGGCTATCAAATATCCGATATCCGATTACAGAATATCGAAAATCGACTTTTCGGTTTTCGGGCACCGAGTTTCTTAATACTGAATTTTCGAAAATCGAATATCGGATATCCGAATATGCAATATCGAATATCGGCTATCCAATATCCGATTACAGAATATCGAATATCGACTTTTCGGTTTTCGGGTACCGAGTTTTTAAAAACCTAATTTTCGAAAATCGAATATCGGATATCCGAATATGCTATATCGAATATCTGCTATCCAATATCCGATATCCGATTACAGAATATCGAAAATCGACTTTTCGGTTTTCGGGTACCGAGTTTCTAAATACCGAATTTTCGAAAATCGAATATCGGATATCCGAATATGCAATATCGAATATCAATTATTCAGTATCCGATTTCCGATAACAGAATATCGAAAATAGTTATTTCGGTTTTCGGGTACCGAGTTTCTTAATACCGAATTTTCGAAAATCGAATATCGGATATCCGAATATGCTATATCGAATATCGGCTATCCAATATCCGATATCCGATTACAGTATATCGAATATCGACTTTTCGGTTTTCGGGTACCGAGTTTTTATAAACCGAATTTTCGAAAATCGAATATCGGATATCCGAATAAGCTACATCAAATATCTGCTATCCAATATCCGATTACAGAATAATAAAATCGACTTTTCGGTTTTCGGGTACCGAGTTTCTAAACACCGAATTTTCGAAAATCGAATATCGGATATCCGAATATGCAATATCGAATATCAATTATTCAGTATCCGATTTCCGATAACAGAATATCGAAAATCGTTATTTCGGTTTTCGGGTACCGAGTTTCTTAATACCGAATTTTCGAAAATCGAATATCGGATATCCGAATATGCAATATCGAATATCGGCTATCCAATATCCGATATCCGATTACAGAAAATCGAAAATCGACTTTTCGGTTTTCGGGTACCGAGTTTCTAAATACCGAATTTTCGAAAATCGAATATCGGATATCCGAATATGCAAAATCGAATATCGGCTATCCAATATCCGATATCCGATTACAGAATATCGAATATCGACTTTTCGGTTTTCGGGTACCGAGTTTTTACAAAACCGAATTTTCGAAAATCGAATATCGGATATCCGAATATGCTATATCAAATATCTGCTATCCAATATCCGATATCCGATTACAGAATATCGAAAATCGACTTTTTGGTTTTCGGGTACCGAGTTTCTTAATACCGAATTTTCGAATATCGAATATCGGATATCCGAATATGCTATATCGAATATCGGCTATCCAATATCCGATATCCGATTACAGAATATCGAATATCGACTTTTCGGTTTTCGGGTACCGAGTTTTTAAAAACCGAATTTATCGAAAATCGAATATCAGATATCTGAATATGCTATATCGAATATCGGCTATCCAATATCCGATTACAGAATATCGAAAATCAACTTTTCGGTTTTCGGGTACCGAGTTTCTTAATACCGATTTTTCGAAAATCGAATATCGGATATCCGAATATGCAATATCGAATATCGGCTATCAAATATCCGATATCCGATTACAGAATATCGAAAATCGACTTTTCGGTTTTCGGGTACCGAGTTTCTAAATACCGAATTTTCGAAAATTGAATATCGGATATCCGAATATGCAATATCGAATATCAATTATTCAGTATCCGATTTCCGATAACAGAATATCGAAAATCGTTATTTCGGTTTTCGGGTACCGAGTTTCTTAATACCGAATTTTCGAAAATCGAATATCGGATATCCGAATATGCTATATCGAATATCGGCTATCCAATATCCGATATCCGATTACAGTATATCGAATATCGACTTTTCGGTTTTCGGGTACCGAGTTTTTATAAACCGAATTTTCGAAAATCGAATATCGGATATCCGAATAAGCTATATCAAATATCTGCTATCCAATATCCGATTACAGAATAACGAAAATCGACTTTTCGGTTTTCGGGTACCGAGTTTCTAAACACCGAATTTTCGAAAATCGAATATCGGATATCCGAATATGCAATATCGAATATCAATTATTCAGTATCCGATTTCCGATAACAGAATATCGAAAATCGTTATTTCGGTTTTCGGGTACCGAGTTTCTTAATACCGAATTTTCGAAAATCGAATATCGGATATCCGAATATGCAATATCGAATATCGGCTATCCAATATCCGATTACAGAAAATCGAAAATCGACTTTTCGGTTTTCGGGTACCGAGTTTCTAAATACCGAATTTTCGAAAATCGAATATCGGATATCCGAATATGCAATATCGAATATCGGCTATCCAATATCCGATATCCGATTACAGAATATCGAATATCGACTTTTCGGTTTTCGGGTACCGAGTTTCTTAATACCGATTTTTCGAAAATCGAATATCGAATATCCGAATATGCAATATCGAATATCGGCTATCAAATATCCGATATCCGATTACAGAATATCGAAAATCGACTTTTCGGTTTTCGGGCACCGAGTTTCTTAATACTGAATTTTCGAAAATCGAATATCGGATATCCGAATATGCAATATCGAATATCGGCTATCCAATATCCGATTACAGAATATCGAATATCGACTTTTCGGTTTTCGGGTACCGAGTTTTTAAAAACCTAATTTTCGAAAATCGAATATCGGATATCCGAATATGCTATATCGAATATCTGCTATCCAATATCCGATATCCGATTACAGAATATCGAAAATCGACTTTTCGGTTTTCGGGTACCGAGTTTCTAAATACCGAATTTTCGAAAATCGAATATCGGATATCCGAATATGCAATATCGAATATCAATTATTCAGTATCCGATTTCCGATAACAGAATATCGAAAATCGTTATTTCGGTTTTCGGGTACCGAGTTTCTTAATACCGAATATTCGAAAATCGAATATCGGATATCCGAATATGCTATATCGAATATCGGCTATCCAATATCCGATATCCGATTACAGTATATCGAATATCGACTTTTCGGTTTTCGGGTACCGAGTTTTTATAAACCGAATTTTCGAAAATCGAATATCGGATATCCGAATAAGCTACATCAAATATCTGCTATCCAATATCCGATTACAGAATAACGAAAATCGACTTTTCGGTTTTCGGGTACCGAGTTTCTAAACACCGAATTTTCGAAAATCGAATATCGGATATCCGAATATGCAATATCGAATATCAATTATTCAGTATCCGATTTCCGATAACAGAATATCGAAAATCGTTATTTCGGTTTTCGGGTACCGAGTTTCTTAATACCAAATTTTCGAAAATCGAATATCGGATATCCGAATATGCAATATCGAATATCGGCTATCCAATATCCGATATCCGATTACAGAATATCGAAAATCAACTTTTTGGTTTTCGGGTACCGAGTTTCTTAATACCGAATTTTCGAAAATCGAATATCGGATATCTCAATATGCTATATCGAATATCGGCTATCCAATATCCGATATCCGATTACAGAATATCGAAAATCGACTTTTCGGTTTTCGGGTACCGAGTTTCTAAATACCGAATTTTCGAAAATCGAATATCGGATATCCGAATATGCAATATCGAATATCGGCTATCCAATATCCGATATCCGATTACAGAATATCGAATATCGACTTTTCGGTTTTCGGAAACCGAGTTTTTATAAACCGAATTTTAGAAAATCGAATATCGGATATCCGAATATGCAATATCGAATATCAATTATTCAGTATCCGATTTCCGATAACAGAATATCGAAAATAGTTATTTCGGTTTTCGGGTACCGAGTTTCTTAATACCGAATTTTCGAAAATCGAATATCGGATATCCGAATATGCTATATCGAATATCGGCTATCCAATATCCGATATCCGATTACAGTATATCGAATATCGACTTTTCGGTTTTCGGGTACCGAGTTTTTATAAACCGAATTTTCGAAAATCGAATATCGGATATCCGAATAAGCTACATCAAATATCTGCTATCCAATATCCGATTACAGAATAATAAAATCGACTTTTCGGTTTTCGGGTACCGAGTTTCTAAACACCGAATTTTCGAAAATCGAATATCGGATATCCGAATATGCAATATCGAATATCAATTATTCAGTATCCGATTTCCGATAACAGAATATCGAAAATCGTTATTTCGGTTTTCGGGTACCGAGTTTCTTAATACCGAATTTTCGAAAATCGAATATCGGATATCCGAATATGCAATATCGAATATCGGCTATCCAATATCCGATATCCGATTACAGAAAATCGAAAATCGACTTTTCGGTTTTCGGGTACCGAGTTTCTAAATACCGAATTTTCGAAAATCGAATATCGGATATCCGAATATGCAAAATCGAATATCGGCTATCCAATATCCGATATCCGATTACAGAATATCGAATATCGACTTTTCGGTTTTCGGGTACCGAGTTTTTACAAAACCGAATTTTCGAAAATCGAATATCGGATATCCGAATATGCTATATCAAATATCTGCTATCCAATATCCGATATCCGATTACAGAATATCGAAAATCGACTTTTTGGTTTTCGGGTACCGAGTTTCTTAATACCGAATTTTCGAATATCGAATATCGGATATCCGAATATGCTATATCGAATATCGGCTATCCAATATCCGATATCCGATTACAGAATATCGAATATCGACTTTTCGGTTTTCGGGTACCGAGTTTTTAAAAACCGAATTTATCGAAAATCGAATATCAGATATCTGAATATGCTATATCGAATATCGGCTATCCAATATCCGATTACAGAATATCGAAAATCAACTTTTCGGTTTTCGGGTACCGAGTTTCTTAATACCGATTTTTCGAAAATCGAATATCGGATATCCGAATATGCAATATCGAATATCGGCTATCAAATATCCGATATCCGATTACAGAATATCGAAAATCGACTTTTCGGTTTTCGGGTACCGAGTTTCTAAATACCGAATTTTCGAAAATTGAATATCGGATATCCGAATATGCAATATCGAATATCAATTATTCAGTATCCGATTTCCGATAACAGAATATCGAAAATCGTTATTTCGGTTTTCGGGTACCGAGTTTCTTAATACCGAATTTTCGAAAATCGAATATCGGATATCCGAATATGCTATATCGAATATCGGCTATCCAATATCCGATATCCGATTACAGTATATCGAATATCGACTTTTCGGTTTTCGGGTACCGAGTTTTTATAAACCGAATTTTCGAAAATCGAATATCGGATATCCGAATAAGCTATATCAAATATCTGCTATCCAATATCCGATTACAGAATAACGAAAATCGACTTTTCGGTTTTCGGGTACCGAGTTTCTAAACACCGAATTTTCGAAAATCGAATATCGGATATCCGAATATGCAATATCGAATATCAATTATTCAGTATCCGATTTCCGATAACAGAATATCGAAAATCGTTATTTCGGTTTTCGGGTACCGAGTTTCTTAATACCGAATTTTCGAAAATCGAATATCGGATATCCGAATATGCAATATCGAATATCGGCTATCCAATATCCGATTACAGAAAATCGAAAATCGACTTTTCGGTTTTCGGGTACCGAGTTTCTAAATACCGAATTTTCGAAAATCGAATATCGGATATCCGAATATGCAATATCGAATATCGGCTATCCAATATCCGATATCCGATTACAGAATATCGAATATCGACTTTTCGGTTTTCGGGTACCGAGTTTCTTAATACCGATTTTTCGAAAATCGAATATCGAATATCCGAATATGCAATATCGAATATCGGCTATCAAATATCCGATATCCGATTACAGAATATCGAAAATCGACTTTTCGGTTTTCGGGCACCGAGTTTCTTAATACTGAATTTTCGAAAATCGAATATCGGATATCCGAATATGCAATATCGAATATCGGCTATCCAATATCCGATTACAGAATATCGAATATCGACTTTTCGGTTTTCGGGTACCGAGTTTTTAAAAACCGAATTTTCGAAAATCGAATATCGGATATCCGAATATGCTATATCGAATATCTGCTATCCAATATCCGATATCCGATTACAGAATATCGAAAATCGACTTTTCGGTTTTCGGGTACCGAGTTTCTAAATACCGAATTTTCGAAAATCGAATATCGGATATCCGAATATGCAATATCGAATATCAATTATTCAGTATCCGATTTCCGATAACAGAATATCGAAAATCGTTATTTCGGTTTTCGGGTACCGAGTTTCTTAATACCGAATATTCGAAAATCGAATATCGGATATCCGAATATGCTATATCGAATATCGGCTATCCAATATCCGATATCCGATTACAGTATATCGAATATCGACTTTTCGGTTTTCGGGTACCGAGTTTTTATAAACCGAATTTTCGAAAATCGAATATCGGATATCCGAATAAGCTACATCAAATATCTGCTATCCAATATCCGATTACAGAATAACGAAAATCGACTTTTCGGTTTTCGGGTACCGAGTTTCTAAACACCGAATTTTCGAAAATCGAATATCGGATATCCGAATATGCAATATCGAATATCAATTATTCAGTATCCGATTTCCGATAACAGAATATCGAAAATCGTTATTTCGGTTTTCGGGTACCGAGTTTCTTAATACCAAATTTTCGAAAATCGAATATCGGATATCCGAATATGCAATATCGAATATCGGCTATCCAATATCCGATATCCGATTACAGAATATCGAAAATCAACTTTTTGGTTTTCGGGTACCGAGTTTCTTAATACCGAATTTTCGAAAATCGAATATCGGATATCTCAATATGCTATATCGAATATCGGCTATCCAATATCCGATATCCGATTACAGAATATCGAAAATCGACTTTTCGGTTTTCGGGTACCGAGTTTCTAAATACCGAATTTTCGAAAATCGAATATCGGATATCCGAATATGCAATATCGAATATCGGCTATCCAATATCCGATATCCGATTACAGAATATCGAATATCGACTTTTCGGTTTTCGGAAACCGAGTTTTTATAAACCGAATTTTAGAAAATCGAATATCGGATATCCGAATATGCTATATCAAATATCTGCTATCCAATATCCGATATCCGATTACAGAATATCGAAAATCGACTTTTCGGTTTTCGGGTACCGAGTTTCTTAATACCGAATTTTCGAAAATCGAATATCGGATATCCGAATATGCAATATCGAATATCGGCTATCCAATATCCGATATCCGATTACAGTATATCGAATATCGACTTTTCGGTTTTCGGGTACCGAGTTTTTATAAACCGAATTTTCGAAAATCGAATATCGGATATCCGAATATGCAAAATCGAATATCGGCTATCCAATATCCGATATCCGATTACAGAATATCGAATATCGACTTTTCGGTTTTCGGGTACCGAGTTTTTACAAAACCGAATTTTCGAAAATCGAATATCGGATATCCGAATATGCTATATCAAATATCTGCTATCCAATATCCGATATCCGATTACAGAATATCGAAAATCGACTTTTTGGTTTTCGGGTACCGAGTTTTTAAAAACCGAATTTTCGAAAATCGAATATCGGATATCCGAATATGCTATATCGAATATCGGCTATCCAATACCTATCCGATATCCGATTACAGAATATCGAAAATCGACTTTTCGGTTTTCAGGTACCGAGTTTCTTAATACCGAATTTTTGAAAATCGAATATCGGATATCCGAATAAGCTATATCGAATATCGGCTATCCAATACCTATCCGATATCTGATTACAGAATATCGAAAATCGACTTTTCGGTTTTCGGGTACCGAGTTTTTAAAAACCGAATTTTCGAAAATCGAATATCGGATATCCGAATATGCTATATCGAATATCGGCTATCCAATACCTATCCGATATCCGATTACAGAATATCGAAAATCGACTTTTCGGTTTTCAGGTACCGAGTTTCTTAATACCGAATTTTTGAAAATCGAATATCGGATATCCGAATAAGCTATATCAAATATCTGCTATCCAATATCCGATTACAGAATAACGAAAATCGACTTTTCGGTTTTCGGGTACCGAGTTTCTAAACACCGAATTTTCGAAAATCGAATATCGGATATCCGAATATGCAATATCGAATATCGGCTATCCAATATCCGATTACAGAAAATCGAAAATCGACTTTTCGGTTTTCGGGTACCGAGTTTCTAAATACCGAATTTTCGAAAATCGAATATCGGATATCCGAATATGCAATATCGAATATCGGCTATCCAATATCCGATATCCGATTACAGAATATCGAATATCGACTTTTCGGTTTTCGGGTACCGAGTTTCTTAATACCGATTTTTCGAAAATCGAATATCGAATATCCGAATATGCAATATCGAATATCGGCTATCAAATATCCGATATCCGATTACAGAATATCGAAAATCGACTTTTCGGTTTTCGGGCACCGAGTTTCTTAATACTGAATTTTCGAAAATCGAATATCGGATATCCGAATATGCAATATCGAATATCGGCTATCCAATATCCGATTACAGAATATCGAATATCGACTTTTCGGTTTTCGGGTACCGAGTTTTTAAAAACCGAATTTTCGAAAATCGAATATCGGATATCCGAATATGCTATATCGAATATCTGCTATCCAATATCCGATATCCGATTACAGAATATCGAAAATCGACTTTTCGGTTTTCGGGTACCGAGTTTCTAAATACCGAATTTTCGAAAATCGAATATCGGATATCCGAATATGCAATATCGAATATCAATTATTCAGTATCCGATTTCCGATAACAGAATATCGAAAATCGTTATTTCGGTTTTCGGGTACCGAGTTTCTTAATACCGAATATTCGAAAATCGAATATCGGATATCCGAATATGCTATATCGAATATCGGCTATCCAATATCCGATATCCGATTACAGTATATCGAATATCGACTTTTCGGTTTTCGGGTACCGAGTTTTTATAAACCGAATTTTCGAAAATCGAATATCGGATATCCGAATAAGCTACATCAAATATCTGCTATCCAATATCCGATTACAGAATAACGAAAATCGACTTTTCGGTTTTCGGGTACCGAGTTTCTAAACACCGAATTTTCGAAAATCGAATATCGGATATCCGAATATGCAATATCGAATATCAATTATTCAGTATCCGATTTCCGATAACAGAATATCGAAAATCGTTATTTCGGTTTTCGGGTACCGAGTTTCTTAATACCAAATTTTCGAAAATCGAATATCGGATATCCGAATATGCAATATCGAATATCGGCTATCCAATATCCGATATCCGATTACAGAATATCGAAAATCAACTTTTTGGTTTTCGGGTACCGAGTTTCTTAATACCGAATTTTCGAAAATCGAATATCGGATATCTCAATATGCTATATCGAATATCGGCTATCCAATATCCGATATCCGATTACAGAATATCGAAAATCGACTTTTCGGTTTTCGGGTACCGAGTTTCTAAATACCGAATTTTCGAAAATCGAATATCGGATATCCGAATATGCAATATCGAATATCGGCTATCCAATATCCGATATCCGATTACAGAATATCGAATATCGACTTTTCGGTTTTCGGAAACCGAGTTTTTATAAACCGAATTTTAGAAAATCGAATATCGGATATCCGAATATGCTATATCAAATATCTGCTATCCAATATCCGATATCCGATTACAGAATATCGAAAATCGACTTTTCGGTTTTCGGGTACCGAGTTTCTTAATACCGAATTTTCGAAAATCGAATATCGGATATCCGAATATGCAATATCGAATATCGGCTATCCAATATCCGATATCCGATTACAGTATATCGAATATCGACTTTTCGGTTTTCGGGTACCGAGTTTTTATAAACCGAATTTTCGAAAATCGAATATCGGATATCCGAATATGCTATATCGAATATCTGCTATCCAATATCCGATATCCGATTACAGAATATCGAAAATCGACTTTTCGGTTTTCGGGTACCGAGTTTCTAAATACCGAATTTTCGAAAATCGAATATCGGATATCCGAATATGCAATATCGAATATCGGCTATCCAATATCCGATATCCGATTACAGAATATCGAAAATCGACTTTTCGGTTTTCGGGTACCGAGTTTCTAAATACCGAATTTTCGAAAATCGAATATCGGATATCCGAATATGCAAAATCGAATATCGGCTATCCAATATCCGATATCCGATTACAGAATATCGAATATCGACTTTTCGGTTTTCGGGTACCGAGTTTTTACAAAACCGAATTTTCGAAAATCGAATATCGGATATCCGAATATGCTATATCAAATATCTGCTATCCAATATCCGATATCCGATTACAGAATATCGAAAATCGACTTTTTGGTTTTCGGGTACCGAGTTTCTTAATACCGAATTTTCGAATATCGAATATCGGATATCCGAATATGCTATATCGAATATCGGCTATCCAATATCCGATATCCGATTACAGAATATCGAATATCGACTTTTCGGTTTTCGGGTACCGAGTTTTTAAAAACCGAATTTATCGAAAATCGAATATCAGATATCTGAATATGCTATATCGAATATCGGCTATCCAATATCCGATTACAGAATATCGAAAATCAACTTTTCGGTTTTCGGGTACCGAGTTTCTTAATACCGATTTTTCGAAAATCGAATATCGGATATCCGAATATGCAATATCGAATATCGGCTATCAAATATTCGATATCCGATTACAGAATATCGAAAATCGACTTTTCGGTTTTCGGGTACCGAGTTTCTAAATACTGAATTTTCGAAAATCGAATATCGGATATCCGAATATGCAATATCGAATATCGGCTATCCAATATCCGATATCCGATTACAGAATATCGAATATCAACTTTTCGGTTTTCGGGTACCGAGTTTTTAAAAACCTAATTTTCGAAAATCGAATATCGGATATCTGAATATGCTATATCGAATATCGGCTATCCAATATCCGATATCCGATTACAGAATATCGAAAATCGACTTTTCGGTTTTCGGGTACCGAGTTTCTAAATACCGAATTTTCGAAAATCGAATATCGGATATCCGAATATGCAATATCGAATATCGGCTATCCAATATCCGATATCCGATTACAGAATATCGAATATCGACTTTTCGGTTTTCGGATACCGAGTTTTTATAAACCGAATTTTCGAAAATCGAATATCGGATATCCGAATATGCTATATCAAATATCTGCTATCCAATATCCGATATCCGATTACAGAATATCGAAAATCGACTTTTCGGTTTTCGGGTACCGAGTTTCTTAATAACGAATTTTCGAAAATCGAATATCGGATATCCGAATATGCAATATCGAATATCGGCTATCCAATATCCGATATCCGATTACAGTATATCGAATATCGACTTTTCGGTTTTCGGGTACCGAGTTTTTATAAACCGAATTTTCGAAAATCGAATATCGGATATCCGAATATGCAATATCGAATATCGGCTATCCAATATCCGATATCCGATTACAGAATATCGAATATCGACTTTTCGGTTTTCGGGTACCGAGTTTTTATAAACCGAATTTTCGAAAATCGAATATCGGATATCCGAATATGCAATATCGAATATCGGCTATCCAATATCTGATATCCGATTACAGAAAATCGAAAATCGACTTTTTGGTTTTCGGGTACCGAGTTTCTTAATACCGAATTTTCGAATATCGAATATCGGATATCCGAATATGCTATATCGAATATCGGCTATCCAATATCCGATTACAGAATATCGAAAATCAACTTTTCGGTTTTTGGGTACCGAGTTTCTTAATACCGATTTTTCGAAAATCGAATATCGGATATCCGAATATGCAATATCGAATATCGGCTATCCAATATCCGATATCCGATTACAGAATATCGAAAATCGACTTTTCGGTTTTCGGGTACCGAGTTTCTAAATACAGAATTTTCGAAAATCGAATATCGGATATCCGAATATGCAATATCGAATATCGGCTATCCAATATCCGATATCCGATTACAGAATATCGAATATCGACTTTTCGGTTTTCGGGTACCGAGTTTTTAAAAACCGAATTTTCGAAAATCGAATATCGGATATCCGAATATGCAATATCGAATATCAATTATTCAGTATCCGATTTCCGATAACAGAATATCGAAAATCGACTTTTCGGTTTTCGGGTACCGAGTTTTTAAAAACCGAATTTTCGAAAATCGAATATCGGATATCCGAATATGCTATATCGAATATCGGCTATCCAATATCCGATATCCGATTACAGAATATCGAAAATCAACTTTTCGGTTTTCGGGTACTGAGTTTCTTAATACCGATTTTTCGAAAATCGAATATCGGATATCCGAATATGCAATATCGAATATCGGCTATCCAATATCTGATATCCGATTACAGAAAATCGAAAATCGACTTTTCGGTTTTCGGGTACCGAGTTTCTAAATACCGAATTTTCGAAAATCGAATATCGGATATCCGAATATGCAATATCGAATATCGGCTATCCAATATCCTATATCCGATTACAGAATATCGAATATCGACTTTTCGGTTTTCGGGTACCGAGTTTTTAAAAACCGAATTTTCGAAAATCGAATATCGGATATCCGAATATGCTATATCAAATATCTGCTATCCAATATCCGATATCCGATTACAGAATATCGAATATCGACTTTTCGGTTTTCGGGTACCGAGTTTCTAAATACCGAATTTTCGAAAATCGAATATCGGATATCCGAATATGCTATATCGAATATCGGCTATCCAATATCCGATATCCGATTACAGTATATCGAATATCGACTTTTCGGTTTTCGGGTACCGAGTTTTTATAATAATAATAATAATAATAATAATAATAACCATTTTATTTCAGGCTACTTGGGCCCATAGATATATACCTTATAGACTAACATATATATTGTTATAGTACAGTTTGTGTTAGTTTAGAGAAACTTAAGCCTATGTTAGTAAACACTTCACTTGGCACTATTTTATAGCGCACTCCAGTGGCACTTGTCCGCGGAAGCGACGGAACACCACGTCCTGCGGCCAAAAGTTCTCCTCCATGACGAGGTGCAGCAAACATGTTGGTACACGCACCACGAACGCCTTGAAATTGACGTTGCGGCGCGATTCCAGCAGCTGAACTCTCGGCGTGTACTTGATCTTTTGACGCACGTACTCCACGATGTCCTCAGCCTTAGTGGTGTAGTGTAGGCGTGAGATATACACCGGAGTATTCGGCTTGGCAGCACGTATAGTGTTGGGCTCCACAGGAGCCGTGCCGCAGCGGTTCTTGTTGGTTCGTTGACGGCGCTTCCTCCTTTGCACCGTCACGAAACCATCATCATCAGCCCGCTTCGATGCCTTTTCCGGCATGGGCTTCACAGATGTAGCGACCTTGCCCACAGCAACGATGTTTTTTGCTGACTCTGTTGACATGGGCACCTGTTTGGAAGGTCGGGAAACTCGAGCGGCGGAGCACAGAGGAGCCGCAGGGGCAGGAGCGGAGCTGCGGGGCGCGCATGTTGCACGTTTTGCAGGCTCAGCATTCGACGGCGACGGCGCGGGCGACGACAAAACCGCTGACGCAAAACTTGCCCCCGATACATTGAGGCCCGCTCCGCGACACACGTTGATATTGGATGCACTCGATGGTGACCCAGTTACCGCTACCGTTTTACGCAACTCTATAACTTCATTGCGCAAATCGGCAACTGTAATTTGGGATGCATCCAACCTCTTCTGGACATCCACAAGACTTGCCTTCAGAAGCACGATATCCTTCAGCAGGCTCGTTACATCGACGTGGTCGAAAGTGACGGGAGGGAGCTTGTGCAGATCCTTCGCCACAAACGTCGGCACGTCGTCAGGGTCGGTCTCTTTCAGCAGGGTTATGATGTCCTGCACGCTTTTCTTAGTCCCGTCACGTCTGCGGGACACCATCTGGTCTGTCTTCTTTGTCAGTTGGAACAAGAGCAGCTTAGAAGCCGCAATGTCATCCTCACTGAAGTTCGACGTGCAGATCTGGATAGCAGACACCTCGTCCATCACATCCAGCTTCTGTTGCAGGAACGCCAGTAGTTCGTTTGCCACGAGTTGTTGACTCATGGTGATTACAACTCCGAGCGACGGCTCGCGCCGCGCTATACGAGTTGGACAAAATATATTATGTCAGCAACACGTCCGCATCAAAACACGGCTAATGCAAGACTGGCTGTTTATAAACCGAATTTTCGAAAATCGAATATCGGATATCCGAATAAGCTATATCAAATATCTGCTATCCAATATCCGATTACAGAATAACGAAAATCGACTTTTCGGTTTTCGGGTACCGAGTTTCTAAACACCGAATTTTCGAAAATCGAATATCGGATATCCGAATATGCAATATCGAATATCAATTATTCAGTATCCGATTTCCGATAACAGAATATCGAAAATCGTTATTTCGGTTTTCGGGTACCGAGTTTCTTAATACCGAATTTTCGAAAATCGAATATCGGATATCCGAATATGCAATATCGAATATCGGCTATCCAATATCCGATATCCGATTACAGAAAATCGAAAATCGACTTTTCGGTTTTCGGGTACCGAGTTTCTAAATACCGAATTTTCGAAAATCGAATATCGGATATCCGAATATGCAATATCGAATATCGGCTATCCAATATCCGATATCCGATTACAGAATATCGAATATCGACTTTTCGGTTTTCGGGTACCGAGTTTTTACAAAACCGAATTTTCGAAAATCGAATATCGGATATCCGAATATGCTATATCAAATATCTGCTATCCAATATCCGATATCCGATTACAGAATATCGAAAATCGACTTTTTGGTTTTCGGGTACCGAGTTTCTTAATACCGAATTTTCGAAAATCGAATATCGGATATCCGAATATGCTATATCGAATATCGGCTATCCAATATCCGATTAAAGAATATCGAAAATCAACTTTTCGGTTTTCGGGTACCGAGTTTCTTAATACCGATTTTTCGAAAATCGAATATCGAATATCCGAATATGCAATATCGAATATCGGCTATCAAATATCCGATATCCGATTACAGAATATCGAAAATCGACTTTTTGGTTTTCGGGCACCGAGTTTCTAAATACTGAATTTTCGAAAATCGAATATCGGATATCCGAATATGCAATATCGAATATCGGCTATCCAATATCCGATTACAGAATATCGAATATCGACTTTTCGGTTTTCGGGTACCGAGTTTTTAAAAACCTAATTTTCGAAAATCGAATATCGGATATCCGAATATGCTATATCGAATATCTGCTATCCAATATCCGATATCCGATTACAGAATATCGAAAATCGACTTTTCGGTTTTCGGGTACCGAGTTTCTAAATACCGAATTTTCGAAAATCGAATATCGGATATCCGAATATGCAATATCGAATATCAATTATTCAGTATCCGATTTCCGATAACAGAATATCGAAAATCGTTATTTCGGTTTTCGGGTACCGAGTTTCTTAATACCGAATTTTCGAAAATCGAATATCGGATATCCGAATATGCTATATCGAATATCGGCTATCCAATATCCGATATCCGATTACAGTATATCGAATATCGACTTTTCGGTTTTCGGGTACCGAGTTTTTATAAACCGAATTTTCAAAAATCGAATATCGGATATCCGAATAAGCTATATTAAATATCTGCTATCCAATATCCGATTACAGAATAACGAAAATCGACTTTTCGGTTTTCGGGTACCGAGTTTCTAAACACCGAATTTTCGAAAATCGAATATCGGATATCCGAATATGCAATATCGAATATCAATTATTCAGTATCCGATTTCCGATAACAGAATATCGAAAATCGTTATTTCGGTTTTCGGGTACCGAGTTTCTTAACACCGAATTTTCGAAAATCGAATATCGGATATCCGAATATGCAATATCGAATATCGGCTATCCAATATCCGATATCCGATTACAGAAAATCGAAAATCGACTTTTCGGTTTTCGGGTACCGAGTTTCTAAATACCGAATTTTCGAAAATCGAATATCGGATATCCGAATATGCAAAATCGAATATCGGCTATCCAATATCCGATATCCGATTACAGAATATCGAATATCGACTTTTCGGTTTTCGGGTACCGAGTTTTTACAAAACCGAATTTTCGAAAATCGAATATCGGATATCCGAATATGCTATATCAAATATCTGCTATCCAATATCCGATATCCGATTACAGAATATCGAAAATCGACTTTTTGGTTTTCGGGTACCGAGTTTTTAAAAACCGAATTTTCGAAAATCGAATATCGGATATCCGAATATGCTATATCGAATATCGGCTATCCAATACCTATCCGATATCCGATTACAGAATATCGAAAATCGACTTTTCGGTTTTCAGGTACCGAGTTTCTTAATACCGAATTTTTGAAAATCGAATATCGGATATCCGAATAAGCTATATCGAATATCGGCTATCCAATACCTATCCGATATCTGATTACAGAATATCGAAAATCGACTTTTCGGTTTTCGGGTACCGAGTTTTTAAAAACCGAATTTTCGAAAATCGAATATCGGATATCCGAATATGCTATATCGAATATCGGCTATCCAATACCTATCCGATATCCGATTACAGAATATCGAAAATCGACTTTTCGGTTTTCAGGTACCGAGTTTCTTAATACCGAATTTTTGAAAATCGAATATCGGATATCCGAATAAGCTATATCAAATATCTGCTATCCAATATCCGATTACAGAATAACGAAAATCGACTTTTCGGTTTTCGGGTACCGAGTTTCTAAATACCGAATTTTCGAAAATCGAATATCGGATATCCGAATATGCAATATCGAATATCGGCTATCCAATATCCGATATCCGATTACAGAATATCGAATATCGACTTTTCGGTTTTCGGGTACCGAGTTTTTACAAAACCGAATTTTCGAAAATCGAATATCGGATATCCGAATATGCTATATCAAATATCTGCTATCCAATATCCGATATCCGATTACAGAATATCGAAAATCGACTTTTTGGTTTTCGGGTACCGAGTTTCTTAATACCGAATTTTCGAAAATCGAATATCGGATATCCGAATATGCTATATCGAATATCGGCTATCCAATATCCGATATCCGATTACAGAATATCGAATATCGACTTTTCGGTTTTCGGGTACCGAGTTTTTAAAAACCGAATTTATCGAAAATCGAAGTCAAAGTCAAAGTCAAATCATTTATTTTAAATAGGCCATCAGTGAGGCACTTTTAAACGTCGAATATTAAAATTAAGGAAAGGGATGGGATGGGATTGATTCTACACCCATTCGCTAAGGTAGGTTGTATGGAGAAGAATGGGCAAGAAACTCCATACTTACTCTTTTTAAACATGTTTTACAATTTTTTTATAACATCATTTGAAATAATATATAATGTGGAAGCAATGTACCTTGAAAATATAGACTAAATATGTATTATAAAAAAATAATAATAATAATAATAAGAATTAAAAAAAGCAAAAAGGTACATGGTGTTCACATTTTAACAAAATATTGCAATCAAAGCTATTTTACAAATATAAGAAGTGTGTGAGCATTCGAATATCAACCAGCTTGATTCTGCTTAAGCCCTACATTGTACTATGGAGCAGGACCAGCATGTTTCCAGACATTTTTATCTTGGATATAATCTTCTAATTTATAATATGCTTGTTTACTAAGTGTATTTTTTATGTGACTTTTAAACTTTCTTTCATTTAGAGTTAAAATTTCGCTAGGTATTTTATTATAACATTTAACACAGAACCCCATAAAAGATTTTTGGACTTTGGACAATCTATAATAAGGTTGATCAATTTTATCTTTATTTCTGGTATTAAAATTATGTCTATCGCTTATTTTATTAAAAAGATGAAGATTTTTCCTAACATACATTATATTTTCATAAATAAATTGACAAGGCACTGTCATTATGTTAATCTTTTTAAATAGTTCCCTAAGAGATTCGCGACGACATAGTTTGTAAATTGCTCTGACGGCTCTCTTTTGCAAAACAAAAATGGATTCAATGTCAGCTGCCCGGCCCCACAGTAGAATACCATAAGACATAATGCTGTGAAAGTAGCTGAAGTAAACCAAACGCGCAGTTTCGACGTCAGTTAACTGTCTTATCTTTCTAACAGCATAAGCGGCTGAGCTGAGTCGCCCCGCTAAAGATGCTATATGGGGGCCCCATTGTAGTTTATCGTCTAACGTGATTCCTAAGAAAACTGTCTGATTAGTAAAATCCAATTTTTCTCCGTTCAATAAAATGTCGCAATCGCTACTTCTAACATTTGGCAAAGTGAATCGAATACATTTTGTTTTCTTTTCATTAAGAACCAAATTATTAACAGTAAACCAATTTTGAACCTTAGAAATACAGTCATTAACAGTGTCTAGATTTTGTGCACGTCTATCTATCTTAAAAATTAACGATGTATCATCGGCAAATAACACCATCTGTGGTTGATTTTTTAGTAAATGGGGTAAGTCATTAATATAGACTAAGAAAAGGAATGGACCCAAAATAGAACCTTGAGGCACGCCCATAGTCATTTTAGCTCCTAATGAGTTTGTACCGTTTATTTGAACTTTAACCTGTCTATCTCTTAGGTATGATTTAAGTAAATCAAGAGCTGTATTTTTAATTCCATAATGTTCCAGTTTCAGCAAAAGCGTTTCATGGTTTACGCAATCGAATGCCTTTGAGAGGTCGCAAAAGATTCCTATGGCATCTTGCGCTTCCTCCCAGGAGTTAAAAATGTTCTTCAATAGGGTAACACCGGCGTCAGTTGTGCAACGACCTTTGGTGAAACCGAACTGTTGATCATGAAAGATGCAGTTTCTATTGAAGTGACATAGCATTTGTTCAAGCATTAACTTTTCAAACACCTTACTGAAAACTGGCAAAATTGACACAGGCCTATAATTGTTAGCTTCCTTACAATCACCCGATTTAAAAAGTGGAGCTACCTTACTATGCTTCATAAGATCCGGAAACACTCCTTGGTCTACACTGGTATTAAATAAAAAAGCTAAATAAGGCGCTACGGTTTCTATCATTGATTTACAGGCCTTCACAGACATTCCCCAGAGATCTTCTGTTGATTTAATTTTAAGATCTTTGAATGCTTTAATCACTGCTTGGGGGTTTGTGTGCCGAAACCTAAACTCCATCGGGCATGCCTTTACATTATTTCTAAGTAAGGCAGCAGAGAGTGCTGGTGACGAATTTAATGGCTCAGTAGTCTTAAGAGGTATGTTCGAAAAAAACTTTTCAAATTCCTGAGCTACATCTTTATCTGTGTTTATAGGACCATGTGCAGCTTCTAAATTGAATTCGTTATTACGCTGTTTATTCCTGCCTGTCTCATTATTTATGATTTTCCAGGTTGTTTTAATTTTATCATCAGCTGATTTAATTTTACCACTAATAAAAAGAGCCTTAGCTATTTTACATACACGTTTAAAAGTTTTTGAATATTTGGCAACATACTGATGAAAGCTAATATCATCCATTCTATGACTCTTAAGATCATAAAGTTCGAAAAGTTTATCTCTACTTTTGCGAATTCCTGGTGTTGCCCAATCACTAAATAAGAACTTTGTGCAGATAGTTTTAGTTTTAAGAGGACAAATACGATTATATTCTGTTTTTAAAATTCCAAAAAACTCGGCGTAGAACTCATTTGGGTCACTTATATTATTAAACCTATGATCACATAATTTACTCGCTATAGAATTATTCATATTTTCTAAATTTTTATCTGTAATTGGCCTATACCTTATTTGAGTTTTTTGAATAGGTTTATAGGCGCAAAACGTTATTGTTTGGCCACTGTGATCAGATGGCAGTTTATTAACAATTTCCTTATGTAAGTAATCACAGTTAGAAAATACATTATCTAAGCAAGTGGCAGAAGAAGCTGTCACTCTGGTTGGTTCCATAAAAACATGTGACAAATTAAATGATTTAAAAAGACTCAACAATCTAACACTATTGGAGTTATTTTCTAATAAATTAATATTAAAATCACCACAGATGATGACAGATTTACTGTTAGTACATATTTTATTTAAAACATCTTCCATTATAGTATCAAACATAGGTAGATTCTGATAATTTGGGGGTCTGTAAACACATACTATAACATGCTTATCAAGCTCAACACAGGACAATTCAATTTGACTCAACACAGGACAATTAAAATTCGAATATCGGATATCTGAATATGCTATATCGAATATCGGCTATCCAATATCCGATTAAAGAATATCGAAAATCAACTTTTCGGTTTTCGGGTACCGAGTTTCTTAATACCGATTTTTCGAAAATCGAATATCGAATATCCGAATATGCAATATCGAATATCGGCTATCAAATATCCGATATCCGATTACAGAATATCGAAAATCGACTTTTCGGTTTTCGGGCACCGAGTTTCTAAATACTGAATTTTCGAAAATCGAATATCGGATATCCGAATATGCAATATCGAATATCGGCTATCCAATATCCGATTACAGAATATCGAATATCGACTTTTCGGTTTTCGGGTACCGAGTTTTTAAAAACCTAATTTTCGAAAATCGAATATCGGATATCCGAATATGCTATATCGAATATCTGCTATCCAATATCCGATATCCGATTACAGAATATCGAAAATCGACTTTTCGGTTTTCGGGTACCGAGTTTCTAAATACCGAATTTTCGAAAATCGAATATCGGATATCCGAATATGCAATATCGAATATCAATTATTCAGTATCCGATTTCCGATAACAGAATATCGAAAATCGTTATTTCGGTTTTCGGGTACCGAGTTTCTTAATACCGAATTTTCGAAAATCGAATATCGGATATCCGAATATGCTATATCGAATATCGGCTATCCAATATCCGATATCCGATTACAGTATATCGAATATCGACTTTTCGGTTTTCGGGTACCGAGTTTTTATAAACCGAATTTTCAAAAATCGAATATCGGATATCCGAATAAGCTATATCAAATATCTGCTATCCAATATCCGATTACAGAATAACGAAAATCGACTTTTCGGTTTTCGGGTACCGAGTTTCTAAACACCGAATTTTCGAAAATCGAATATCGGATATCCGAATATGCAATATCGAATATCAATTATTCAGTATCCGATTTCCGATAACAGAATATCGAAAATCGTTATTTCGGTTTTCGGGTACCGAGTTTCTTAATACCGAATTTTCGAAAATCGAATATCGGATATCCGAATATGCAATATCGAATATCGGCTATCCAATATCCGATATCCGATTACAGAAAATCGAAAATCGACTTTTCGGTTTTCGGGTACCGAGTTTCTAAATACCGAATTTTCGAAAATCGAATATCGGATATCCGAATATGCAAAATCGAATATCGGCTATCCAATATCCGATATCCGATTACAGAATATCGAATATCGACTTTTCGGTTTTCGGGTACCGAGTTTTTACAAAACCGAATTTTCGAAAATCGAATATCGGATATCCGAATATGCTATATCAAATATCTGCTATCCAATATCCGATATCCGATTACAGAATATCGAAAATCGACTTTTTGGTTTTCGGGTACCGAGTTTTTAAAAACCGAATTTTCGAAAATCGAATATCGGATATCCGAATATGCTATATCGAATATCGGCTATCCAATACCTATCCGATATCCGATTACAGAATATCGAAAATCGACTTTTCGGTTCGCAGGTACCGAGTTTCTTAATACCGAATTTTTGAAAATCGAATATCGGATATCCGAATAAGCTATATCGAATATCGGCTATCCAATACCTATCCGATATCTGATTACAGAATATCGAAAATCGACTTTTCGGTTTTCGGGTACCGAGTTTTTAAAAACCGAATTTTCGAAAATCGAATATCGGATATCCGAATATGCTATATCGAATATCGGCTATCCAATACCTATCCGATATCCGATTACAGAATATCGAAAATCGACTTTTCGGTTTTCAGGTACCGAGTTTCTTAATACCGAATTTTTGAAAATCGAATATCGGATATCCGAATAAGCTATATCAAATATCTGCTATCCGATATCCGATTACAGAATAACGAAAATCGACTTTTCGGTTTTCGGGTACCGAGTTTTTAAAAACCGAATTTTCGAAAATCGAATATCGGATATCCGAATATGCAATATCGAATATCAATTATTCAGTATCCGATTTCCGATAACAGAATATCGAAAATCGACTTTTCGGTTTTCGGGTACCGAGTTTTTAAAAACCGATTTTTCGAAAATCGAATATCGGATATCCGAATATGCAATATCGAATATCGGCCATCCAATATCTGATATCCGATTACAGAAAATCGAAAATCGACTTTTCGGTTTTCGGGTACCGAGTTTCTAAATACCGAATTTTCGAAAATCGAATATCGTATATCCGAATATGCAATATCGAATATCGGCTATCCAATATCCGATATCCGATTACAGAATATCGAATATCGACTTTTCGGTTTTCGGGTACCGAGTTTTTACAAAACCGAATTTTCGAAAATCGAATATCGGATATCCGAATATGCAATATCGAATATCAATTATTCAGTATCCGATTTCCGATAACAGAATATCGAAAATCGTTATTTCGGTTTTCGGGTACCGAGTTTCTTAATACCGAATTTTCGAAAATCGAATATCGGATATCCGAATATGCAATATCGAATATCGGCTATCCAATATCCGATATCCGATTACAGAATATCGAATATCGACTTTTCGGTTTTCGGGTACCGAGTTTTTAAAAACCGAATTTTCGAAAATCGAATATCGGATATCCGAATATGCAATATCGAATATCAATTATTCAGTATCCGATTTCCGATAACAGAATATCGAAAATCGACTTTTCGGTTTTCGGGTACCGAGTTTTTAAAAACCGAATTTTCGAAAATCGAATATCGGATATCCGAATATGCTATATCGAATATCGGCTATCCAATATCCGATATCCGATTACAGAATATCGAAAATCAACTTTTCGGTTTTCGGGTACCGAGTTTCTTAATACCGATTTTTCGAAAATCGAATATCGGATATCCGAATATGCAATATCGAATATCGGCCATCCAATATCTGATATCCGATTACAGAAAATCGAAAATCGACTTTTCGGTTTTCGGGTACCGAGTTTCTAAATACCGAATTTTCGAAAATCGAATATCGTATATCCGAATATGCAATATCGAATATCGGCTATCCAATATCCGATATCCGATTACAGAATATCGAATATCGACTTTTCGGTTTTCGGGTACCGAGTTTTTACAAAACCGAATTTTCGAAAATCGAATATCGGATATCCGAATATGCTATATCAAATATCTGCTATCCAATATCCGATATCCGATTACAGAATATCGAATATCGACTTTTCGGTTTTCGGGTACCGAGTTTTTAAATACCGAATTTTCGAAAATCGAATATCGGATATCCGAATATGCTATATCGAATATCGGCTATCCAATATCCGATATCCGATTACAGTATATCGAATATCGACTTTTCGGTTTTCGGGTACCGAGTTTTTATAAACCGAATTTTCGAAAATCGAATATCGGATATCCGAATATGCTATATCGAATATCTGCTATCCAATATCCGATATCCGATTACAGAATATCGAAAATCGACTTTTCGGTTTTCGGGTACCGAGTTTCTAAATACCGAATTTTCGAAAATTGAATATCGGATATCCGAATATGCAATATCGAATATCAATTATTCAGTATCCGATTTCCGATAACAGAATATCGAAAATCGTTATTTCGGTTTTCGGGTACCGAGTTTCTTAATACCGAATTTTCGAAAATCGAATATCGGATATCCGAATATGCTATATCGAATATCGGCTATCCAATATCCGATATCCGATTACAGTATATCGAATATCGACTTTTCGGTTTTCGGGTACCGAGTTTTTATAAACCGAATTTTCGAAAATCGAATATCGGATATCCGAATAAGCTATATCAAATATCTGCTATCCAATATCCGATTACAGAATAACGAAAATCGACTTTTCGGTTTTCGGGTACCGAGTTTCTAAACACCGAATTTTCGAAAATCGAATATCGGATATCCGAATATGCAATATCGAATATCAATTATTCAGTATCCGATTTCCGATAACAGAATATCGAAAATCGTTATTTCGGTTTTCGGGTACCGAGTTTCTTAATACCGAATTTTCGAAAATCGAATATCGGATATCTGAATATGCAATATCGAATATCGGCTATCCAATATCCGATATCCGATTACAGAAAATCGAAAATCGACTTTTCGGTTTTCGGGTACCGAGTTTCTAAATACCGAATTTTCGAAAATCGAATATCGGATATCCGAATATGCAATATCGAATATCGGCTATCCAATATCCGATATCCGATTACAGAATATCGAATATCGACTTTTCGGTTTTCGGGTACCGAGTTTCTTAATACCGATTTTTCGAAAATCGAATATCGAATATCCGAATATGCAATATCGAATATCGGCTATCAAATATCCGATATCCGATTACAGAATATCGAAAATCGACTTTTCGGTTTTCGGGCACCGAGTTTCTTAATACTGAATTTTCGAAAATCGAATATCGGATATCCGAATATGCAATATCGAATATCGGCTATCCAATATCCGATTACAGAATATCGAATATCGACTTTTCGGTTTTCGGGTACCGAGTTTTTAAAAACCTAATTTTCGAAAATCGAATATCGGATATCCGAATATGCTATATCGAATATCTGCTATCCAATATCCGATATCCGATTACAGAATATCGAAAATCGACTTTTCGGTTTTCGGGTACCGAGTTTCTAAATACCGAATTTTCGAAAATCGAATATCGGATATCCGAATATGCAATATCGAATATCAATTATTCAGTATCCGATTTCCGATAACAGAATATCGAAAATAGTTATTTCGGTTTTCGGGTACCGAGTTTCTTAATACCGAATTTTCGAAAATCGAATATCGGATATCCGAATATGCTATATCGAATATCGGCTATCCAATATCCGATATCCGATTACAGTATATCGAATATCGACTTTTCGGTTTTCGGGTACCGAGTTTTTATAAACCGAATTTTCGAAAATCGAATATCGGATATCCGAATAAGCTACATCAAATATCTGCTATCCAATATCCGATTACAGAATAATAAAATCGACTTTTCGGTTTTCGGGTACCGAGTTTCTAAACACCGAATTTTCGAAAATCGAATATCGGATATCCGAATATGCAATATCGAATATCAATTATTCAGTATCCGATTTCCGATAACAGAATATCGAAAATCGTTATTTCGGTTTTCGGGTACCGAGTTTCTTAATACCGAATTTTCGAAAATCGAATATCGGATATCCGAATATGCAATATCGAATATCGGCTATCCAATATCCGATATCCGATTACAGAAAATCGAAAATCGACTTTTCGGTTTTCGGGTACCGAGTTTCTAAATACCGAATTTTCGAAAATCGAATATCGGATATCCGAATATGCAAAATCGAATATCGGCTATCCAATATCCGATATCCGATTACAGAATATCGAATATCGACTTTTCGGTTTTCGGGTACCGAGTTTTTACAAAACCGAATTTTCGAAAATCGAATATCGGATATCCGAATATGCTATATCAAATATCTGCTATCCAATATCCGATATCCGATTACAGAATATCGAAAATCGACTTTTTGGTTTTCGGGTACCGAGTTTCTTAATACCGAATTTTCGAATATCGAATATCGGATATCCGAATATGCTATATCGAATATCGGCTATCCAATATCCGATATCCGATTACAGAATATCGAATATCGACTTTTCGGTTTTCGGGTACCGAGTTTTTAAAAACCGAATTTATCGAAAATCGAATATCAGATATCTGAATATGCTATATCGAATATCGGCTATCCAATATCCGATTACAGAATATCGAAAATCAACTTTTCGGTTTTCGGGTACCGAGTTTCTTAATACCGATTTTTCGAAAATCGAATATCGGATATCCGAATATGCAATATCGAATATCGGCTATCAAATATCCGATATCCGATTACAGAATATCGAAAATCGACTTTTCGGTTTTCGGGTACCGAGTTTCTAAATACCGAATTTTCGAAAATTGAATATCGGATATCCGAATATGCAATATCGAATATCAATTATTCAGTATCCGATTTCCGATAACAGAATATCGAAAATCGTTATTTCGGTTTTCGGGTACCGAGTTTCTTAATACCGAATTTTCGAAAATCGAATATCGGATATCCGAATATGCTATATCGAATATCGGCTATCCAATATCCGATATCCGATTACAGTATATCGAATATCGACTTTTCGGTTTTCGGGTACCGAGTTTTTATAAACCGAATTTTCGAAAATCGAATATCGGATATCCGAATAAGCTATATCAAATATCTGCTATCCAATATCCGATTACAGAATAACGAAAATCGACTTTTCGGTTTTCGGGTACCGAGTTTCTAAACACCGAATTTTCGAAAATCGAATATCGGATATCCGAATATGCAATATCGAATATCAATTATTCAGTATCCGATTTCCGATAACAGAATATCGAAAATCGTTATTTCGGTTTTCGGGTACCGAGTTTCTTAATACCGAATTTTCGAAAATCGAATATCGGATATCCGAATATGCAATATCGAATATCGGCTATCCAATATCCGATTACAGAAAATCGAAAATCGACTTTTCGGTTTTCGGGTACCGAGTTTCTAAATACCGAATTTTCGAAAATCGAATATCGGATATCCGAATATGCAATATCGAATATCGGCTATCCAATATCCGATATCCGATTACAGAATATCGAATATCGACTTTTCGGTTTTCGGGTACCGAGTTTCTTAATACCGATTTTTCGAAAATCGAATATCGAATATCCGAATATGCAATATCGAATATCGGCTATCAAATATCCGATATCCGATTACAGAATATCGAAAATCGACTTTTCGGTTTTCGGGCACCGAGTTTCTTAATACTGAATTTTCGAAAATCGAATATCGGATATCCGAATATGCAATATCGAATATCGGCTATCCAATATCCGATTACAGAATATCGAATATCGACTTTTCGGTTTTCGGGTACCGAGTTTTTAAAAACCTAATTTTCGAAAATCGAATATCGGATATCCGAATATGCTATATCGAATATCTGCTATCCAATATCCGATATCCGATTACAGAATATCGAAAATCGACTTTTCGGTTTTCGGGTACCGAGTTTCTAAATACCGAATTTTCGAAAATCGAATATCGGATATCCGAATATGCAATATCGAATATCAATTATTCAGTATCCGATTTCCGATAACAGAATATCGAAAATCGTTATTTCGGTTTTCGGGTACCGAGTTTCTTAATACCGAATATTCGAAAATCGAATATCGGATATCCGAATATGCTATATCGAATATCGGCTATCCAATATCCGATATCCGATTACAGTATATCGAATATCGACTTTTCGGTTTTCGGGTACCGAGTTTTTATAAACCGAATTTTCGAAAATCGAATATCGGATATCCGAATAAGCTACATCAAATATCTGCTATCCAATATCCGATTACAGAATAACGAAAATCGACTTTTCGGTTTTCGGGTACCGAGTTTCTAAACACCGAATTTTCGAAAATCGAATATCGGATATCCGAATATGCAATATCGAATATCAATTATTCAGTATCCGATTTCCGATAACAGAATATCGAAAATCGTTATTTCGGTTTTCGGGTACCGAGTTTCTTAATACCAAATTTTCGAAAATCGAATATCGGATATCCGAATATGCAATATCGAATATCGGCTATCCAATATCCGATATCCGATTACAGAATATCGAAAATCAACTTTTTGGTTTTCGGGTACCGAGTTTCTTAATACCGAATTTTCGAAAATCGAATATCGGATATCTCAATATGCTATATCGAATATCGGCTATCCAATATCCGATATCCGATTACAGAATATCGAAAATCGACTTTTCGGTTTTCGGGTACCGAGTTTCTAAATACCGAATTTTCGAAAATCGAATATCGGATATCCGAATATGCAATATCGAATATCGGCTATCCAATATCCGATATCCGATTACAGAATATCGAATATCGACTTTTCGGTTTTCGGAAACCGAGTTTTTATAAACCGAATTTTAGAAAATCGAATATCGGATATCCGAATATGCAATATCGAATATCAATTATTCAGTATCCGATTTCCGATAACAGAATATCGAAAATAGTTATTTCGGTTTTCGGGTACCGAGTTTCTTAATACCGAATTTTCGAAAATCGAATATCGGATATCCGAATATGCTATATCGAATATCGGCTATCCAATATCCGATATCCGATTACAGTATATCGAATATCGACTTTTCGGTTTTCGGGTACCGAGTTTTTATAAACCGAATTTTCGAAAATCGAATATCGGATATCCGAATAAGCTACATCAAATATCTGCTATCCAATATCCGATTACAGAATAATAAAATCGACTTTTCGGTTTTCGGGTACCGAGTTTCTAAACACCGAATTTTCGAAAATCGAATATCGGATATCCGAATATGCAATATCGAATATCAATTATTCAGTATCCGATTTCCGATAACAGAATATCGAAAATCGTTATTTCGGTTTTCGGGTACCGAGTTTCTTAATACCGAATTTTCGAAAATCGAATATCGGATATCCGAATATGCAATATCGAATATCGGCTATCCAATATCCGATATCCGATTACAGAAAATCGAAAATCGACTTTTCGGTTTTCGGGTACCGAGTTTCTAAATACCGAATTTTCGAAAATCGAATATCGGATATCCGAATATGCAAAATCGAATATCGGCTATCCAATATCCGATATCCGATTACAGAATATCGAATATCGACTTTTCGGTTTTCGGGTACCGAGTTTTTACAAAACCGAATTTTCGAAAATCGAATATCGGATATCCGAATATGCTATATCAAATATCTGCTATCCAATATCCGATATCCGATTACAGAATATCGAAAATCGACTTTTTGGTTTTCGGGTACCGAGTTTCTTAATACCGAATTTTCGAATATCGAATATCGGATATCCGAATATGCTATATCGAATATCGGCTATCCAATATCCGATATCCGATTACAGAATATCGAATATCGACTTTTCGGTTTTCGGGTACCGAGTTTTTAAAAACCGAATTTATCGAAAATCGAATATCAGATATCTGAATATGCTATATCGAATATCGGCTATCCAATATCCGATTACAGAATATCGAAAATCAACTTTTCGGTTTTCGGGTACCGAGTTTCTTAATACCGATTTTTCGAAAATCGAATATCGGATATCCGAATATGCAATATCGAATATCGGCTATCAAATATCCGATATCCGATTACAGAATATCGAAAATCGACTTTTCGGTTTTCGGGTACCGAGTTTCTAAATACCGAATTTTCGAAAATTGAATATCGGATATCCGAATATGCAATATCGAATATCAATTATTCAGTATCCGATTTCCGATAACAGAATATCGAAAATCGTTATTTCGGTTTTCGGGTACCGAGTTTCTTAATACCGAATTTTCGAAAATCGAATATCGGATATCCGAATATGCTATATCGAATATCGGCTATCCAATATCCGATATCCGATTACAGTATATCGAATATCGACTTTTCGGTTTTCGGGTACCGAGTTTTTATAAACCGAATTTTCGAAAATCGAATATCGGATATCCGAATAAGCTACATCAAATATCTGCTATCCAATATCCGATTACAGAATAATAAAATCGACTTTTCGGTTTTCGGGTACCGAGTTTCTAAACACCGAATTTTCGAAAATCGAATATCGGATATCCGAATATGCAATATCGAATATCAATTATTCAGTATCCGATTTCCGATAACAGAATATCGAAAATCGTTATTTCGGTTTTCGGGTACCGAGTTTCTTAATACCGAATTTTCGAAAATCGAATATCGGATATCCGAATATGCAATATCGAATATCGGCTATCCAATATCCGATATCCGATTACAGAAAATCGAAAATCGACTTTTCGGTTTTCGGGTACCGAGTTTCTAAATACCGAATTTTCGAAAATCGAATATCGGATATCCGAATATGCAAAATCGAATATCGGCTATCCAATATCCGATATCCGATTACAGAATATCGAATATCGACTTTTCGGTTTTCGGGTACCGAGTTTTTACAAAACCGAATTTTCGAAAATCGAATATCGGATATCCGAATATGCTATATCAAATATCTGCTATCCAATATCCGATATCCGATTACAGAATATCGAAAATCGACTTTTTGGTTTTCGGGTACCGAGTTTCTTAATACCGAATTTTCGAATATCGAATATCGGATATCCGAATATGCTATATCGAATATCGGCTATCCAATATCCGATATCCGATTACAGAATATCGAATATCGACTTTTCGGTTTTCGGGTACCGAGTTTTTAAAAACCGAATTTATCGAAAATCGAATATCAGATATCTGAATATGCTATATCGAATATCGGCTATCCAATATCCGATTACAGAATATCGAAAATCAACTTTTCGGTTTTCGGGTACCGAGTTTCTTAATACCGATTTTTCGAAAATCGAATATCGGATATCCGAATATGCAATATCGAATATCGGCTATCAAATATCCGATATCCGATTACAGAATATCGAAAATCGACTTTTCGGTTTTCGGGTACCGAGTTTCTAAATACCGAATTTTCGAAAATCGAATATCGGATATCCGAATATGCTATATCGAATATCGGCTATCCAATATCCGATATCCGATTACAGTATATCGAATATCGACTTTTCGGTTTTCGGGTACCGAGTTTTTATAAACCGAATTTTCGAAAATCGAATATCGGATATCCGAATAAGCTATATCAAATATCTGCTATCCAATATCCGATTACAGAATAACGAAAATCGACTTTTCGGTTTTCGGGTACCGAGTTTCTAAACACCGAATTTTCGAAAATCGAATATCGGATATCCGAATATGCAATATCGAATATCAATTATTCAGTATCCGATTTCCGATAACAGAATATCGAAAATCGTTATTTCGGTTTTCGGGTACCGAGTTTCTTAATACCGAATTTTCGAAAATCGAATATCGGATATCCGAATATGCAATATCGAATATCGGCTATCCAATATCCGATTACAGAAAATCGAAAATCGACTTTTCGGTTTTCGGGTACCGAGTTTCTAAATACCGAATTTTCGAAAATCGAATATCGGATATCCGAATATGCAATATCGAATATCGGCTATCCAATATCCGATATCCGATTACAGAATATCGAATATCGACTTTTCGGTTTTCGGGTACCGAGTTTCTTAATACCGATTTTTCGAAAATCGAATATCGAATATCCGAATATGCTATATCGAATATCGGCTATCAAATATCCGATATCCGATTACAGAATATCGAAAATCGACTTTTCGGTTTTCGGGCACCGAGTTTCTTAATACTGAATTTTCGAAAATCGAATATCGGATATCCGAATATGCAATATCGAATATCGGCTATCCAATATCCGATTACAGAATATCGAATATCGACTTTTCGGTTTTCGGGTACCGAGTTTTTAAAAACCGAATTTTCGAAAATCGAATATCGGATATCCGAATATGCTATATCGAATATCTGCTATCCAATATCCGATATCCGATTACAGAATATCGAAAATCGACTTTTCGGTTTTCGGGTACCGAGTTTCTAAATACCGAATTTTCGAAAATCGAATATCGGATATCCGAATATGCAATATCGAATATCAATTATTCAGTATCCGATTTCCGATAACAGAATATCGAAAATCGTTATTTCGGTTTTCGGGTACCGAGTTTCTTAATACCGAATATTCGAAAATCGAATATCGGATATCCGAATATGCTATATCGAATATCGGCTATCCAATATCCGATATCCGATTACAGTATATCGAATATCGACTTTTCGGTTTTCGGGTACCGAGTTTTTATAAACCGAATTTTCGAAAATCGAATATCGGATATCCGAATAAGCTACATCAAATATCTGCTATCCAATATCCGATTACAGAATAACGAAAATCGACTTTTCGGTTTTCGGGTACCGAGTTTCTAAACACCGAATTTTCGAAAATCGAATATCGGATATCCGAATATGCAATATCGAATATCAATTATTCAGTATCCGATTTCCGATAACAGAATATCGAAAATCGTTATTTCGGTTTTCGGGTACCGAGTTTCTTAATACCAAATTTTCGAAAATCGAATATCGGATATCCGAATATGCAATATCGAATATCGGCTATCCAATATCCGATATCCGATTACAGAATATCGAAAATCAACTTTTTGGTTTTCGGGTACCGAGTTTCTTAATACCGAATTTTCGAAAATCGAATATCGGATATCTCAATATGCTATATCGAATATCGGCTATCCAATATCCGATATCCGATTACAGAATATCGAAAATCGACTTTTCGGTTTTCGGGTACCGAGTTTCTAAATACCGAATTTTCGAAAATCGAATATCGGATATCCGAATATGCAATATCGAATATCGGCTATCCAATATCCGATATCCGATTACAGAATATCGAATATCGACTTTTCGGTTTTCGGAAACCGAGTTTTTATAAACCGAATTTTAGAAAATCGAATATCGGATATCCGAATATGCTATATCAAATATCTGCTATCCAATATCCGATATCCGATTACAGAATATCGAAAATCGACTTTTCGGTTTTCGGGTACCGAGTTTCTTAATACCGAATTTTCGAAAATCGAATATCGGATATCCGAATATGCAATATCGAATATCGGCTATCCAATATCCGATATCCGATTACAGTATATCGAATATCGACTTTTCGGTTTTCGGGTACCGAGTTTTTATAAACCGAATTTTCGAAAATCGAATATCGGATATCCGAATATGCAAAATCGAATATCGGCTATCCAATATCCGATATCCGATTACAGAATATCGAATATCGACTTTTCGGTTTTCGGGTACCGAGTTTTTACAAAACCGAATTTTCGAAAATCGAATATCGGATATCCGAATATGCTATATCAAATATCTGCTATCCAATATCCGATATCCGATTACAGAATATCGAAATTCGACTTTTTGGTTTTCGGGTACCGAGTTTTTAAAAACCGAATTTTCGAAAATCGAATATCGGATATCCGAATATGCTATATCGAATATCGGCTATCCAATACCTATCCGATATCCGATTACAGAATATCGAAAATCGACTTTTCGGTTTTCAGGTACCGAGTTTCTTAATACCGAATTTTTGAAAATCGAATATCGGATATCCGAATAAGCTATATCGAATATCGGCTATCCAATACCTATCCGATATCTGATTACAGAATATCGAAAATCGACTTTTCGGTTTTCGGGTACCGAGTTTTTAAAAACCGAATTTTCGAAAATCGAATATCGGATATCCGAATATGCTATATCGAATATCGGCTATCCAATACCTATCCGATATCCGATTACAGAATATCGAAAATCGACTTTTCGGTTTTCAGGTACCGAGTTTCTTAATACCGAATTTTTGAAAATCGAATATCGGATATCCGAATAAGCTATATCAAATATCTGCTATCCAATATCCGATTACAGAATAACGAAAATCGACTTTTCGGTTTTCGGGTACCGAGTTTCTAAACACCGAATTTTCGAAAATCGAATATCGGATATCCGAATATGCAATATCGAATATCAATTATTCAGTATCCGATTTCCGATAACAGAATATCGAAAATCGTTATTTCGGTTTTCGGGTACCGAGTTTCTTAATACCGAATTTTCGAAAATCGAATATCGGATATCCGAATATGCAATATCGAATATCGGCTATCCAATATCCGATTACAGAAAATCGAAAATCGACTTTTCGGTTTTCGGGTACCGAGTTTCTAAATACCGAATTTTCGAAAATCGAATATCGGATATCCGAATATGCAATATCGAATATCGGCTATCCAATATCCGATATCCGATTACAGAATATCGAATATCGACTTTTCGGTTTTCGGGTACCGAGTTTCTTAATACCGATTTTTCGAAAATCGAATATCGAATATCCGAATATGCAATATCGAATATCGGCTATCAAATATCCGATATCCGATTACAGAATATCGAAAATCGACTTTTCGGTTTTCGGGCACCGAGTTTCTTAATACTGAATTTTCGAAAATCGAATATCGGATATCCGAATATGCAATATCGAATATCGGCTATCCAATATCCGATTACAGAATATCGAATATCGACTTTTCGGTTTTCGGGTACCGAGTTTTTAAAAACCGAATTTTCGAAAATCGAATATCGGATATCCGAATATGCTATATCGAATATCTGCTATCCAATATCCGATATCCGATTACAGAATATCGAAAATCGACTTTTCGGTTTTCGGGTACCGAGTTTCTAAATACCGAATTTTCGAAAATCGAATATCGGATATCCGAATATGCAATATCGAATATCAATTATTCAGTATCCGATTTCCGATAACAGAATATCGAAAATCGTTATTTCGGTTTTCGGGTACCGAGTTTCTTAATACCGAATATTCGAAAATCGAATATCGGATATCCGAATATGCTATATCGAATATCGGCTATCCAATATCCGATATCCGATTACAGTATATCGAATATCGACTTTTCGGTTTTCGGGTACCGAGTTTTTATAAACCGAATTTTCGAAAATCGAATATCGGATATCCGAATAAGCTACATCAAATATCTGCTATCCAATATCCGATTACAGAATAACGAAAATCGACTTTTCGGTTTTCGGGTACCGAGTTTCTAAACACCGAATTTTCGAAAATCGAATATCGGATATCCGAATATGCAATATCGAATATCAATTATTCAGTATCCGATTTCCGATAACAGAATATCGAAAATCGTTATTTCGGTTTTCGGGTACCGAGTTTCTTAATACCAAATTTTCGAAAATCGAATATCGGATATCCGAATATGCAATATCGAATATCGGCTATCCAATATCCGATATCCGATTACAGAATATCGAAAATCAACTTTTTGGTTTTCGGGTACCGAGTTTCTTAATACCGAATTTTCGAAAATCGAATATCGGATATCTCAATATGCTATATCGAATATCGGCTATCCAATATCCGATATCCGATTACAGAATATCGAAAATCGACTTTTCGGTTTTCGGGTACCGAGTTTTTATAAACCGAATTTTCGAAAATCGAATATCGGATATCCGAATATGCTATATCGAATATCTGCTATCCAATATCCGATATCCGATTACAGAATATCGAAAATCGACTTTTCGGTTTTCGGGTACCGAGTTTCTAAATACCGAATTTTCGAAAATCGAATATCGGATATCCGAATATGCAATATCGAATATCGGCTATCCAATATCCGATATCCGATTACAGAATATCGAAAATCGACTTTTCGGTTTTCGGGTACCGAGTTTCTAAATACCGAATTTTCGAAAATCGAATATCGGATATCCGAATATGCAAAATCGAATATCGGCTATCCAATATCCGATATCCGATTACAGAATATCGAATATCGACTTTTCGGTTTTCGGGTACCGAGTTTTTACAAAACCGAATTTTCGAAAATCGAATATCGGATATCCGAATATGCTATATCAAATATCTGCTATCCAATATCCGATATCCGATTACAGAATATCGAAAATCGACTTTTTGGTTTTCGGGTACCGAGTTTCTTAATACCGAATTTTCGAATATCGAATATCGGATATCCGAATATGCTATATCGAATATCGGCTATCCAATATCCGATATCCGATTACAGAATATCGAATATCGACTTTTCGGTTTTCGGGTACCGAGTTTTTAAAAACCGAATTTATCGAAAATCGAATATCAGATATCTGAATATGCTATATCGAATATCGGCTATCCAATATCCGATTACAGAATATCGAAAATCAACTTTTCGGTTTTCGGGTACCGAGTTTCTTAATACCGATTTTTCGAAAATCGAATATCGGATATCCGAATATGCAATATCGAATATCAATTATTCAGTATCCGATTTCCGATAACAGAATATCGAAAATCGTTATTTCGGTTTTCGGGTACCGAGTTTCTTAATACCGAATTTTCGAAAATCGAATATCGGATATCCGAATATGCAATATCGAATATCGGCTATCCAATATCCGATTACAGAAAATCGAAAATCGACTTTTCGGTTTTCGGGTACCGAGTTTCTAAATACCGAATTTTCGAAAATCGAATATCGGATATCCGAATATGCAATATCGAATATCGGCTATCCAATATCCGATATCCGATTACAGAATATCGAATATCGACTTTTCGGTTTTCGGGTACCGAGTTTCTTAATACCGATTTTTCGAAAATCGAATATCGAATATCCGAATATGCAATATCGAATATCGGCTATCAAATATCCGATATCCGATTACAGAATATCGAAAATCGACTTTTCGGTTTTCGGGCACCGAGTTTCTTAATACTGAATTTTCGAAAATCGAATATCGGATATCCGAATATGCAATATCGAATATCGGCTATCCAATATCCGATTACAGAATATCGAATATCGACTTTTCGGTTTTCGGGTACCGAGTTTTTAAAAACCGAATTTTCGAAAATCGAATATCGGATATCCGAATATGCTATATCGAATATCTGCTATCCAATATCCGATATCCGATTACAGAATATCGAAAATCGACTTTTCGGTTTTCGGGTACCGAGTTTCTAAATACCGAATTTTCGAAAATCGAATATCGGATATCCGAATATGCAATATCGAATATCAATTATTCAGTATCCGATTTCCGATAACAGAATATCGAAAATCGTTATTTCGGTTTTCGGGTACCGAGTTTCTTAATACCGAATATTCGAAAATCGAATATCGGATATCCGAATATGCTATATCGAATATCGGCTATCCAATATCCGATATCCGATTACAGTATATCGAATATCGACTTTTCGGTTTTCGGGTACCGAGTTTTTATAAACCGAATTTTCGAAAATCGAATATCGGATATCCGAATAAGCTACATCAAATATCTGCTATCCAATATCCGATTACAGAATAACGAAAATCGACTTTTCGGTTTTCGGGTACCGAGTTTCTAAACACCGAATTTTCGAAAATCGAATATCGGATATCCGAATATGCAATATCGAATATCAATTATTCAGTATCCGATTTCCGATAACAGAATATCGAAAATCGTTATTTCGGTTTTCGGGTACCGAGTTTCTTAATACCAAATTTTCGAAAATCGAATATCGGATATCCGAATATGCAATATCGAATATCGGCTATCCAATATCCGATATCCGATTACAGAATATCGAAAATCAACTTTTTGGTTTTCGGGTACCGAGTTTCTTAATACCGAATTTTCGAAAATCGAATATCGGATATCTCAATATGCTATATCGAATATCGGCTATCCAATATCCGATATCCGATTACAGAATATCGAAAATCGACTTTTCGGTTTTCGGGTACCGAGTTTCTAAATACCGAATTTTCGAAAATCGAATATCGGATATCCGAATATGCAATATCGAATATCGGCTATCCAATATCCGATATCCGATTACAGAATATCGAATATCGACTTTTCGGTTTTCGGAAACCGAGTTTTTATAAACCGAATTTTAGAAAATCGAATATCGGATATCCGAATATGCTATATCAAATATCTGCTATCCAATATCCGATATCCGATTACAGAATATCGAAAATCGACTTTTCGGTTTTCGGGTACCGAGTTTCTTAATACCGAATTTTCGAAAATCGAATATCGGATATCCGAATATGCAATATCGAATATCGGCTATCCAATATCCGATATCCGATTACAGTATATCGAATATCGACTTTTCGGTTTTCGGGTACCGAGTTTTTATAAACCGAATTTTCGAAAATCGAATATCGGATATCCGAATATGCTATATCGAATATCTGCTATCCAATATCCGATATCCGATTACAGAATATCGAAAATCGACTTTTCGGTTTTCGGGTACCGAGTTTCTAAATACCGAATTTTCGAAAATCGAATATCGGATATCCGAATATGCAATATCGAATATCGGCTATCCAATATCCGATATCCGATTACAGAATATCGAAAATCGACTTTTCGGTTTTCGGGTACCGAGTTTCTAAATACCGAATTTTCGAAAATCGAATATCGGATATCCGAATATGCAAAATCGAATATCGGCTATCCAATATCCGATATCCGATTACAGAATATCGAATATCGACTTTTCGGTTTTCGGGTACCGAGTTTTTACAAAACCGAATTTTCGAAAATCGAATATCGGATATCCGAATATGCTATATCAAATATCTGCTATCCAATATCCGATATCCGATTACAGAATATCGAAAATCGACTTTTTGGTTTTCGGGTACCGAGTTTCTTAATACCGAATTTTCGAATATCGAATATCGGATATCCGAATATGCTATATCGAATATCGGCTATCCAATATCCGATATCCGATTACAGAATATCGAATATCGACTTTTCGGTTTTCGGGTACCGAGTTTTTAAAAACCGAATTTATCGAAAATCGAATATCAGATATCTGAATATGCTATATCGAATATCGGCTATCCAATATCCGATTACAGAATATCGAAAATCAACTTTTCGGTTTTCGGGTACCGAGTTTCTTAATACCGATTTTTCGAAAATCGAATATCGGATATCCGAATATGCAATATCGAATATCGGCTATCAAATATTCGATATCCGATTACAGAATATCGAAAATCGACTTTTCGGTTTTCGGGTACCGAGTTTCTAAATACTGAATTTTCGAAAATCGAATATCGGATATCCGAATATGCAATATCGAATATCGGCTATCCAATATCCGATATCCGATTACAGAATATCGAATATCAACTTTTCGGTTTTCGGGTACCGAGTTTTTAAAAACCTAATTTTCGAAAATCGAATATCGGATATCTGAATATGCTATATCGAATATCGGCTATCCAATATCCGATATCCGATTACAGAATATCGAAAATCGACTTTTCGGTTTTCGGGTACCGAGTTTCTAAATACCGAATTTTCGAAAATCGAATATCGGATATCCGAATATGCAATATCGAATATCGGCTATCCAATATCCGATATCCGATTACAGAATATCGAATATCGACTTTTCGGTTTTCGGATACCGAGTTTTTATAAACCGAATTTTCGAAAATCGAATATCGGATATCCGAATATGCTATATCAAATATCTGCTATCCAATATCCGATATCCGATTACAGAATATCGAAAATCGACTTTTCGGTTTTCGGGTACCGAGTTTCTTAATAACGAATTTTCGAAAATCGAATATCGGATATCCGAATATGCAATATCGAATATCGGCTATCCAATATCCGATATCCGATTACAGTATATCGAATATCGACTTTTCGGTTTTCGGGTACCGAGTTTTTATAAACCGAATTTTCGAAAATCGAATATCGGATATCCGAATATGCAATATCGAATATCGGCTATCCAATATCCGATATCCGATTACAGAATATCGAATATCGACTTTTCGGTTTTCGGGTACCGAGTTTTTATAAACCGAATTTTCGAAAATCGAATATCGGATATCCGAATATGCAATATCGAATATCGGCTATCCAATATCTGATATCCGATTACAGAAAATCGAAAATCGACTTTTTGGTTTTCGGGTACCGAGTTTCTTAATACCGAATTTTCGAATATCGAATATCGGATATCCGAATATGCTATATCGAATATCGGCTATCCAATATCCGATTACAGAATATCGAAAATCAACTTTTCGGTTTTTGGGTACCGAGTTTCTTAATACCGATTTTTCGAAAATCGAATATCGGATATCCGAATATGCAATATCGAATATCGGCTATCCAATATCCGATATCCGATAACAGAATATCGAAAATCGACTTTTCGGTTTTCGGGTACCGAGTTTCTAAATACAGAATTTTCGAAAATCGAATATCGGATATCCGAATATGCAATATCGAATATCGGCTATCCAATATCCGATATCCGATTACAGAATATCGAATATCGACTTTTCGGTTTTCGGGTACCGAGTTTTTACAAAACCGAATTTTCGAAAATCGAATATCGGATAACCGAATATGCTATATCAAATATCTGCTATCCAATATCCGATATCCGATTACAGAATATCGAAAATCGACTTTTTGGTTTTCGGGTACCGAGTTTCTTAATACCGAATTTTCGAAAATCGAATATCGGATATCCGAATATGCAATATCGAATATCGGCTATCCAATATCCGATATCCGATTACAGTATATCGAATATCGACTTTTCGGTTTTCGGGTACCGAGTTTTTATAAACCGAATTTTCGAAAATCGAATATCGGATATCCGAATATGCTATATCGAATATCTGCTATCCAATATCCGATATCCGATTACAGAATATCGAAAATCGACTTTTCGGTTTTCGGGTACCGAGTTTCTTAATACCGAATTTTCGAAAATCGAATATCGGATATCCGAATATGCAATATCGAATATCGGCTATCCAATATCCGATATCCGATTACAGAATATCGAAAATCGACTTTTCGGTTTTCAGGTACCAAGTTTCTTAATACCGAATTTTTGAAAATCGAATATCGGATATCCGAATATGCTATATCGAATATCGGCTATCCAATATCCGATATCCGATTACAGAATATCGAATATCGACTTTTCGGTTTTCGGGTACCGAGTTTTTAAAAACCTAATTTTCGAAAATCGAATATCGGATATCTGAATATGCTATATCGAATATCGGCTATCCAATATCCGATATCCGATTACAGAATATCGAAAATCAACTTTTTGGTTTTCGGGTACCGAGTTTCTTAATACCGAATTTTCGAAAATCGAATATCGGATATCTCAATATGCTATATCGAATATCGGCTATCCAATATCCGATATCCGATTACAGAATATCGAAAATCGACTTTTCGGTTTTCGGGTACCGAGTTTCTAAATACCGAATTTTCGAAAATCGAATATCGGATATCCGAATATGCAATATCGGCTATCCAATATCCGATATCCGATTACAGAATATCGAATATCGACTTTTCGGTTTTCGGAAACCGAGTTTTTATAAACCGAATTTTCGAAAATCGAATATCGGATATCCGAATATGCTATATCAAATATCTGCTATCCAATATCCGATATCCGATTACAGAATATCGAAAATCGACTTTTCGGTTTTCGGGTACCGAGTTTCTTAATACCGAATTTTCGAAAATCGAATATCGGATATCCGAATATGCAATATCGAATATCGGCTATCCAATATCCGATATCCGATTACAGAATATCGAATATCGACTTTTCGGTTTTCGGAAACCGAGTTTTTATAAACCGAATTTTAGAAAATCGAATATCGGATATCCGAATATGCTATATCAAATATCTGCTATCCAATATCCGATATCCGATTACAGAATATCGAAAATCGACTTTTCGGTTTTCGGGTACCGAGTTTCTTAATACCGAATTTTCGAAAATCGAATATCGGATATCCGAATATGCAATATCGAATATCGGCTATCCAATATCCGATATCCGATTACAGTATATCGAATATCGACTTTTCGGTTTTCGGGTACCGAGTTTTTAAAAACCGAATTTTCGAAAATCGAATATCGGATATCCGAATATGCAATATCGAATATCAATTATTCAGTATCCGATTTCCGATAACAGAATATCGAAAATCGACTTTTCGGTTTTCGGGTACCGAGTTTTTAAAAACCGAATTTTCGAAAATCGAATATCGGATATCCGAATGAGCTATATCGAATATCGGCTATCCAATATCCGATATCCGATTACAGAATATCGAAAATCAACTTTTCGGTTTGCGGGTACCGAGTTTCTTAATACCGATTTTTCGAAAATCAAATATCGGATATCCGAATATGCAATATCGAATATCGGCTATCCAATATCTGATATCCGATTACAGAAAATCGAAAATCGACTTTTTGGTTTTCGGGTACCGAGTTTCTTAATACAGAATTTTCGAATATCGAATATCGGATATCCGAATATGCTATATCGAATATCGGCTATCCAATATCCGATTACAGAATATCGAATATCGACTTTTCGGTTTTCGGGTACCGAGTTTTTAAAAACCTAATTTTCGAAAATCGAATATCGGATATCCGAATATGCAATATCGAATATCGGATATCCGAATATGCAATATCGAATATCGGCTATCCAATATCCGATTACAGAATATCGAATATCGACTTTTCGGTTTTCGGGTACCGAGTTTTTAAAAACCTAATTTTCGAAAATCGAATATCGGATATCTGAATATGCTATATCGAATATCGGCTATCCAATATCCGATATCCGATTACAGAATATCGAAAATCAACTTTTCGGTTTTTGGGTACCGAGTTTCTTAATACCGATTTTTCGAAAATCGAATATCGGATATCCGAATATGCAATATCGAATATCGGCTATCCAATATCCGATATCCGATTACAGAATATCGAAAATCGACTTTTCGGTTTTCGGGTACCGAGTTTCTAAATACAGAATTTTCGAAAATCGAATATCGGATATCCGAATATGCAATTTCGAATATCGGCTATCCAATATCCGATATCCGATTACAGAATATCGAATATCGACTTTTCGGTTTTCGGGTACCGAGCTTTTACAAAACCGAATTTTCGAAAATCGAATATCGGATATCCGAATATGCTATATCAAATATCTGCTATCCAATATCCGATATCCGATTACAGAATATCGAAAATCGACTTTTTGGTTTTCGGGTACCGAGTTTCTTAATACCGAATTTTCGAAAATCGAATATCGGATATCCGAATATGCAATATCGAATATCGGCTATCCAATATCCGATATCCGATTACAGTATATCGAATATCGACTTTTCGGTTTTCGGGTACCGAGTTTTTATAAACCGAATTTTCGAAAATCGAATATCGGATATCCGAATATGCTATATCGAATATCTGCTATCCAATATCCGATATCCGATTACAGAATATCGAAAATCGACTTTTCGGTTTTCAGGTACCGAGTTTCTTAATACCGAATTTTCGAAAATCGAATATCGGATATCCGAATATGCAATATCGAATATCGGCTATCCAATATCCGATATCCGATTACAGAATATCGAAAATCGACTTTTCGGTTTTCAGGTACCAAGTTTCTTAATACCGAATTTTTGAAAATCGAATATCGGATATCCGAATATGCTATATCGAATATCGGCTATCCAATATCCGATATCCGATTACAGAATATCGAATATCGACTTTTCGGTTTTCGGGTACCGAGTTTTTAAAACCCTAATTTTCGAAAATCGAATATCGGATATCTGAATATGCTATATCGAATATCGGCTATCCAATATCCGATATCCGATTACAGAATATCGAAAATCAACTTTTTGGTTTTCGGGTACCGAGTTTCTTAATACCGAATTTTCGAAAATCGAATATCGGATATCTCAATATGCTATATCGAATATCGGCTATCCAATATCCGATATCCGATTACAGAATATCGAAAATCGACTTTTCGGTTTTCGGGTACCGAGTTTCTAAATACCGAATTTTCGAAAATCGAATATCGGATATCCGAATATGCAATATCGAATATCGGCTATCCAATATCCGATATCCGATTACAGAATATCGAATATCGACTTTTCGGTTTTCGGAAACCGAGTTTTTATAAACCGAATTTTAGAAAATCGAATATCGGATATCCGAATATGCTATATCAAATATCTGCTATCCAATATCCGATATCCGATTACAGAATATCGAAAATCGACTTTTCGGTTTTCGGGTACCGAGTTTCTTAATACCGAATTTTCGAAAATCGAATATCGGATATCCGAATATGCAATATCGAATATCGGCTATCCAATATCCGATATCCGATTACAGTATATCGAATATCGACTTTTCGGTTTTCGGGTACCGAGTTTTTATAAACCGAATTTTCGAAAATCGAATATCGGATATCCGAATATGCTATATCGAATATCTGCTATCCAATATCCGATATCCGATTACAGAATATCGAAAATCGACTTTTCGGTTTTCGGGTACCGAGTTTCTAAATACCGAATTTTCGAAAATCGAATATCGGATATCCGAATATGCAATATCGAATATCGGCTATCCAATATCCGATATCCGATTACAGAATATCGAAAATCGACTTTTCGGTTTTCGGGTACCGAGTTTTTAAAAACCGAATTTTCGAAAATCGAATATCGGATATCCGAATATGCTATATCGAATATCGGCTATCCAATATCCGATATCCGATTACAGAATATCGAATATCGACTTTTCGGTTTTCGGGTACCGAGTTTTTACAAAACCGAATTTTCGAAAATCGAATATCGGATATCCGAATATGCTATATCAAATATCTGCTTTCCAATATCCGATATCCGATTACAGAATATCGAAAATCGACTTTTTGGTTTTCGGGTACCGAGTTTCTTAATACCGAATTTTCGAAAATCGAATATCGGATATCCGAATATGCTATATCAAATATCTGCTATCCAATATCCGATATCCGATTACAGAATATCGAAAATCGACTTTTCGGTTTTCGGGTACCGAGTTTCTTAATACCGAATTTTCGAAAATCGAATATCGGATATCCGAATATGCAATATCGAATATCGGCTATCCAATATCCGATATCCGATTACAGTATATCGAATATCGACTTTTCGGTTTTCGGGTACCGAGTTTTTATAAACCGAATTTTCGAAAATCGAATATCGGATATCCGAATATGCTATATCGAATATCTGCTATCCAATATCCGATATCCGATTACAGAATATCGAAAATCGACTTTTCGGTTTTCGGGTACCGAGTTTCTAAATACCGAATTTTCGAAAATCGAATATCGGATATCCGAATATGCAATATCGAATATCAATTATTCAGTATCCGATTTCCGATAACAGAATATCGAAAATCGTTATTTCGGTTTTCGGGTACCGAGTTTCTTAATACCGAATTTTCGAAAATCGAATATCGGATATCCGAATATGCTATATCGAATATCGGCTATCCAATATCCGATATCCGATTACAGTATATCGAATATCGACTTTTCGGTTTTCGGGTACCGAGTTTTTATAAACCGAATTTTCGAAAATCGAATATCGGATATCCGAATAAGCTACATCAAATATCTGCTATCCAATATCCGATTACAGAATAACGAAAATCGACTTTTCGGTTTTCGGGTACCGAGTTTCTAAACACCGAATTTTCGAAAATCGAATATCGGATATCCGAATATGCAATATCGAATATCAATTATTCAGTATCCGATTTCCGATAACAGAATATCGAAAATCGTTATTTCGGTTTTCGGGTACCGAGTTTCTTAATACCGAATTTTCGAAAATCGAATATCGGATATCCGAATATGCAATATCGAATATCGGCTATCCAATATCCGATATCCGATTACAGAAAATCGAAAATCGACTTTTCGGTTTTCGGGTACCGAGTTTCTAAATACCGAATTTTCGAAAATCGAATATCGGATATCCGAATATGCAAAATCGAATATCGGCTATCCAATATCCGATATCCGATTACAGAATATCGAATATCGACTTTTCGGTTTTCGGGTACCGAGTTTTTACAAAACCGAATTTTCGAAAATCGAATATCGGATATCCGAATATGCTATATCAAATATCTGCTATCCAATATCCGATATCCGATTACAGAATATCGAAAATCGACTTTTTGGTTTTCGGGTACCGAGTTTCGTAATACCGAATTTTCGAATATCGAATATCGGATATCCGAATATGCTATATCGAATATCGGCTATCCAATATCCGATATCCGATTACAGAATATCGAATATCGACTTTTCGGTTTTCGGGTACCGAGTTTTTAAAAACCGAATTTATCGAAAATCGAATATCAGATAACTGAATATGCTATATCGAATATCGGCTATCCAATATCCGATTACAGAATATCGAAAATCAACTTTTCGGTTTTCGGGTACCGAGTTTCTTAATACCGATTTTTCGAAAATCGAATATCGGATATCCGAATATGCAATATCGAATATCGGCTATCAAATATCCGATATCCGATTACAGAATATCGAAAATCGACTTATCGGTTTTCGGGTACCGAGTTTCTAAATACTGAATTTTCGAAAATCGAATATCGGATATCCGAATATGCAATATCGAATATCGGCTATCCAATATCCGATATCCGATTACAGAATATCGAATATCAACTTTTCGGTTTTCGGGTACCGAGTTTTTAAAAACCTAATTTTCGAAAATCGAATATCGGATATCTGAATATGCTATATCGAATATCGGCTATCCAATATCCGATATCCGATTACAGAATATCGAAAATCGACTTTTCGGTTTTCGGGTACCGAGTTTCTAAATACCGAATTTTCGAAAATCGAATATCGGATATCCGAATATGCAATATCGAATATCGGCTATCCAATATCCGATATCCGATTACAGAATATCGAATATCGACTTTTCGGTTTTCGGATACCGAGTTTTTATAAACCGAATTTTCGAAAATCGAATATCGGATATCCGAATATGCTATATCAAATATCTGCTATCCAATATCCGATATCCGATTACAGAATATCGAAAATCGACTTTTCGGTTTTCGGGTACCGAGTTTCTTAATAACGAATTTTCGAAAATCGAATATCGGATATCCGAATATGCAATATCGAATATCGGCTATCCAATATCCGATATCCGATTACAGTATATCGAATATCGACTTTTCGGTTTTCGGGTACCGAGTTTTTATAAACCGAATTTTCGAAAATCGAATATCGGATATCCGAATATGCAATATCGAATATCGGCTATCCAATATCCGATATCCGATTACAGAATATCGAATATCGACTTTTCGGTTTTCGGGTACCGAGTTTTTAAAAACCGAATTTTCGAAAATCGAATATCGGATATCCGAATATGCAATATCGAATATCAATTATTCAGTATCCGATTTCCGATAACAGAATATCGAAAATCTTTATTTCGGTTTTCGGGTACCGAGTTTCTTAATACCGAATTTTCGAAAATCGAATATCGGATATCCGAATATGCTATATCGAATATCGGCTATCCAATATCCGATATCCGATTACAGTATATCGAATATCGACTTTTCGGTTTTCGGGTACCGAGTTTTTATAAACCGAATTTTCGAAAATCGAATATCGGATATCCGAATAAGCTACATCAAATATCTGCTATCCAATATCCGATTACAGAATAACGAAAATCGACTTTTCGGTTTTCGGGTACCGAGTTTCTAAACACCGAATTTTCGAAAATCGAATATCGGATATCCGAATATGCAATATCGAATATCAATTATTCAGTATCCGATTTCCGATAACAGAATATCGAAAATCGTTATTTCGGTTTTCGGGTACCGAGTTTCTTAATACCGAATTTTCGAAAATCGAATATCGGATATCCGAATATGCAATATCGAATATCGGCTATCCAATATCCGATATCCGATTACAGAAAATCGAAAATCGACTTTTCGGTTTTCGGGTACCGAGTTTCTAAATACCGAATTTTCGAAAATCGAATATCGGATATCCGAATATGCAAAATCGAATATCGGCTATCCAATATCCGATATCCGATTACAGAATATCGAATATCGACTTTTCGGTTTTCGGGTACCGAGTTTTTACAAAACCGAATTTTCGAAAATCGAATATCGGATATCCGAATATGCTATATCAAATATCTGCTATCCAATATCCGATATCCGATTACAGAATATCGAAAATCGACTTTTTGGTTTTCGGGTACCGAGTTTCGTAATACCGAATTTTCGAATATCGAATATCGGATATCCGAATATGCTATATCGAATATCGGCTATCCAATATCCGATATCCGATTACAGAATATCGAATATCGACTTTTCGGTTTTCGGGTACCGAGTTTCTTAATACCGATTTTTCGAAAATCGAATATCGGATATCCGAATATGCAATATCGAATATCGGCTATCAAATATCCGATATCCGATTACAGAATATCGAAAATCGACTTTTCGGTTTTCGGGTACCGAGTTTCTAAATACTGAATTTTCGAAAATCGAATATCGGATATCCGAATATGCAATATCGAATATCGGCTATCCAATATCCGATATCCGATTACAGAATATCGAATATCAACTTTTCGGTTTTCGGGTACCGAGTTTTTAAAAACCTAATTTTCGAAAATCGAATATCGGATATCTGAATATGCTATATCGAATATCGGCTATCCAATATCCGATATCCGATTACAGAATATCGAAAATCGACTTTTCGGTTTTCGGGTACCGAGTTTCTAAATACCGAATTTTCGAAAATCGAATATCGGATATCCGAATATGCAATATCGAATATCGGCTATCCAATATCCGATATCCGATTACAGAATATCGAATATCGACTTTTCGGTTTTCGGATACCGAGTTTTTATAAACCGAATTTTCGAAAATCGAATATCGGATATCCGAATATGCTATATCAAATATCTGCTATCCAATATCCGATATCCGATTACAGAATATCGAAAATCGACTTTTCGGTTTTCGGGTACCGAGTTTCTTAATAACGAATTTTCGAAAATCGAATATCGGATATCCGAATATGCAATATCGAATATCGGCTATCCAATATCCGATATCCGATTACAGTATATCGAATATCGACTTTTCGGTTTTCGGGTACCGAGTTTTTATAAACCGAATTTTCGAAAATCGAATATCGGATATCCGAATATGCAATATCGAATATCGGCTATCCAATATCCGATATCCGATTACAGAATATCGAAAATCGACTTTTCGGTTTTCGGGTACCGAGTTTTTAAAAACCGAATTTTCGAAAATCGAATATCGGATATCCGAATATGCAATATCGAATATCAATTATTCAGTATCCGATTTCCGATAACAGAATATCGAAAATCGACTTTTCGGTTTTCGGGTACCGAGTTTTTAAAAACCGAATTTTCGAAAATCGAATATCGGATATCCGAATAAGCTATATCGAATATCGGCTATCCAATATCCGATATCCGATTACAGAATATCGAAAATCAACTTTTCGGTTTTCGGGTACCGAGTTTCTTAATACCGATTTTTCGAAAATCAAATATCGGATATCCGAATATGCAATATCGAATATCGGCTATCCAATATCTGATATCCGATTACAGAAAATCGAAAATCGACTTTTTGGTTTTCGGGTACCGAGTTTCTTAATACCGAATTTTCGAATATCGAATATCGGATATCCGAATATGCTATATCGAATATTGGCTATCCAATATCCGATTACAGAATATCGAATATCGACTTTTCGGTTTTCGGGTACCGAGTTTTTAAAAACCTAATTTTCGAAAATCGAATATCGGATATCCGAATATGCAATATCGAATATCGGATATCCGAATATGCAATATCGAATATCGGCTATCCAATATCCGATTACAGAATATCGAATATCGACTTTTCGGTTTTCGGGTACCGAGTTTTTAAAAACCTAATTTTCGAAAATCGAATATCGGATATCTGAATATGCTATATCGAATATCGGCTATCCAATATCCGATATCCGATTACAGAATATCGAAAATCAACTTTTCGGTTTTTGGGTACCGAGTTTCTTAATACCGATTTTTCGAAAATCGAATATCGGATATCCGAATATGCAATATCGAATATCGGCTATCCAATATCCGATATCCGATTACAGAATATCGAAAATCGACTTTTCGGTTTTCGGGTACCGAGTTTCTAAATACAGAATTTTCGAAAATCGAATATCGGATATCCGAATATGCAATATCGAATATCGGCTATCCAATATCCGATATCCGATTACAGAATATCGAATATCGACTTTTCGGTTTTCGGGTACCGAGTTTTTACAAAACCGAATTTTCGAAAATCGAATATCGGATATCCGAATATGCTATATCAAATATCTGCTATCCAATATCCGATATCCGATTACAGAATATCGAAAATCGACTTTTTGGTTTTCGGGTACCGAGTTTCTTAATACCGAATTTTCGAAAATCGAATATCGGATATCCGAATATGCAATATCGAATATCGGCTATCCAATATCCGATATCCGATTACAGTATATCGAATATCGACTTTTCGGTTTTCGGGTACCGAGTTTTTATAAACCGAATTTTCGAAAATCGAATATCGGATATCCGAATATGCTATATCGAATATCTGCTATCCAATATCCGATATCCGATTACAGAATATCGAAAATCGACTTTTCGGTTTTCGGGTACCGAGTTTCTTAATACCGAATTTTCGAAAATCGAATATCGGATATCCGAATATGCAATATCGAATATCGGCTATCCAATATCCGATATCCGATTACAGAATATCGAAAATCGACTTTTCGGTTTTCAGGTACCAAGTTTCTTAATACCGAATTTTTGAAAATCGAATATCGGATATCCGAATATGCTATATCGAATATCGGCTATCCAATATCCGATATCCGATTACAGAATATCGAATATCGACTTTTCGGTTTTCGGGTACCGAGTTTTTAAAACCCTAATTTTCGAAAATCGAATATCGGATATCTGAATATGCTATATCGAATATCGGCTATCCAATATCCGATATCCGATTACAGAATATCGAAAATCAACTTTTTGGTTTTCGGGTACCGAGTTTCTTAATACCGAATTTTCGAAAATCGAATATCGGATATCTGAATATGCTATATCGAATATCGGCTATCCAATATCCGATATCCGATTACAGAATATCGAAAATCAACTTTTTGGTTTTCGGGTACCGAGTTTCTTAATACCGAATTTTCGAAAATCGAATATCGGATATCTCAATATGCTATATCGAATATCGGCTATCCAATATCCGATATCCGATTACAGAATATCGAAAATCGACTTTTCGGTTTTCGGGTACCGAGTTTCTAAATACCGAATTTTCGAAAATCGAATATCGGATATCCGAATATGCAATATCGAATATCGGCTATCCAATATCCGATATCCGATTACAGAATATCGAATATCGACTTTTCGGTTTTCGGAAACCGAGTTTTTATAAACCGAATTTTCGAAAATCGAATATCGGATATCCGAATATGCTATATCAAATATCTGCTATCCAATATCCGATATCCGATTACAGAATATCGAAAATCGACTTTTCGGTTTTCGGGTACCGAGTTTCTTAATACCGAATTTTCGAAAATCGAATATCGGATATCCGAATATGCAATATCGAATATCGGCTATCCAATATCCGATATCCGATTACAGTATATCGAATATCGACTTTTCGGTTTTCGGGTACCGAGTTTTTATAAACCGAATTTTCGAAAATCGAATATCGGATATCCGAATATGCTATATCGAATATCTGCTATCCAATATCCGATATCCGATTACAGAATATCGAAAATCGACTTTTCGGTTTTCGGGTACCGAGTTTCTAAATACCGAATTTTCGAAAATCGAATATCGGATATCCGAATATGCAATATCGAATATCGGCTATCCAATATCCGATATCCGATTACAGAATATCGAAAATCGACTTTTCGGTTTTCGGGTACCGAGTTTTTAAAAACCGAATTTTCGAAAATCGAATATCGGATATCCGAATATGCTATATCGAATATCGGCTATCCAATATCCGATATCCGATTACAGAATATCGAATATCGACTTTTCGGTTTTCGGGTACCGAGTTTTTACAAAACCGAATTTTCGAAAATCGAATATCGGATATCCGAATATGCTACATCAAATATCTGCTTTCCAATATCCGATATCCGATTACAGAATATCGAAAATCGACTTTTTGGTTTTCGGGTACCGAGTTTCTTAATACCGAATTTTCGAAAATCGAATATCGGATATCCGAATATGCTATATCAAATATCTGCTATCCAATATCCGATATCCGATTACAGAATATCGAAAATCGACTTTTCGGTTTTCGGGTACCGAGTTTCTTAATACCGAATTTTCGAAAATCGAATATCGGATATCCGAATATGCAATATCGAATATCGGCTATCCAATATCCGATATCCGATTACAGTATATCGAATATCGACTTTTCGGTTTTCGGGTACCGAGTTTTTATAAACCGAATTTTCGAAAATCGAATATCGGATATCCGAATATGCTATATCGAATATCTGCTATCCAATATCCGATATCCGATTACAGAATATCGAAAATCGACTTTTCGGATTTCGGGTACCGAGTTTCTAAATACCGAATTTTCGAAAATCGAATATCGGATATCCGAATATGCAATATCGAATATCGGCTATCCAATATCCGATATCCAATTACAGAATATCGAAAATCGACTTTTCGGTTTTCGAGTACCGAGTTTTTAAAAACCGAATTTTCGAAAATCGAATATCGGATATCCGAATATGCTATATCGAATATCGGCTATCCAATATCCGATATCCGATTACAGAATATCGAATATCGACTTTTCGGTTTTCGGGTACCGAGTTTTTACAAAACCAAATTTTCGAAAATCGAATATCGGATATCCGAATATGCTATATCAAATATCTGCTATCCAATATCCGATATCCGATTACAGAATATCGAAAATCGACTTTTTGGTTTTCGGGTACCGAGTTTCTTAATACCGAATTTTCGAATATCGAATACCGGATATCCGAATATGCAATATCGAATATCGGCTATCCAATATCCGATATCCGATTACAGAATATCGAAAATCAACTTTTCGGTTTTCGGGTACCGAGTTTCTTAATACCGATTTTTCGAAAATCGAATATCGGATATCCGAATATGCAATATCGAATATCGGCTATCCAATATCCGATATCCGATTACAGAATATCGAATATCGACTTTTCGGTTTTCGGGTACCGAGTTTTTTTAAACCGAATTTTCGAATATCGGATATCCGAATATGCTATATCGAATATCTGCTATCCAATATCCGATATCCAATTACAGAATATCGAAAATCGACTTTTTGGTTTTCGGGTACCGAGTTTCTTAATACCGAATTTTCGAAAATCGAATATCGGATATCCGAATATGCAATATCGAATATCGGCTATCCAATATCCGATATCCGATTACAGTATATCGAATATCGACTTTTCGGTTTTCGGGTACCGAGTTTTTATAAACCGAATTTTCGAAAATCGAATATCGGATATCCGAATATGCTATATCGAATATCTGCTATCCAATATCCCATATCCGATTACAGAATATCGAAAATCGACTTTTCGGTTTTCGGGTACCGAGTTTCTTAATACCGAATTTTCGAAAATCGAATATCGGATATCCGAATATGCAATATCGAATATCGGCTATCCAATATCCGATATCCGATTACAGAATATCGAAAATCGACTTTTCGGTTTTCAGGTACCGAGTTTCTTCATACCGAATTTTTGAAAATCGAATATCGGATATCCGAATATGCTTTATCGAATATCGGCTATCCAATATCCGATATCCGATTACAGAATATCGAATATCGACTTTTCGGTTTTCGGGTACCGAGTTTCTAAATACCAAATTTTCGAAAATCGAATATCGGATATCCGAATATGCAATATCGAATATCGGCTATCCAATATCCGATATCCGATTACAGAATATCGAATATCGACTTTTCGGTTTTCGGGTACCGAGTTTTTACAAAACCGAATTTTCGAAAATCGAATATCGGATATCCGAATATGCTATATCAAATATCTGCTATCCAATATCCGATATCCGATTACAGAATATCGAAAATCGACTTTTTGGTTTTCGGGTACCGAGTTTCTTAATACCGAATTTTCGAATATCGAATATCGGATATCCGAATATGCAATATCGAATATCGACTATCCAATATCCGATATCCGATTACAGAATATCGAAAATCAACTTTTCGGTTTTCGGGTACCGAGTTTCTTAATACCGATTTTTCGAAAATCGAATATCGGATATCCGAATATGCAATATCGAATATCAATTATTCAGTATCCGATTTCCGATAACAGAATATCGAAAATCGTTATTTCGGTTTTCGGGTACCGAGTTTCTTAATACCGAATTTTCGAAAATCGAATATCGGATATCCGAATATGCAATATCGAATATCGGCTATCCAATATCCGATATCCGATTACAGAATATCGAAAATCGACTTTTCGGTTTTCGGGTACCGAGTTTCTAAATACCGAATTTTCGAAAATCGAATATCGGATATCCGAATATGCAATATCGAATATCGGCTATCCAATATCCGATATCCGATTACAGAATATCGAATATCGACTTTTCGGTTTTCGGATACCGAGTTTTTATAAACCGAATTTTCGAAAATCGAATATCGGATATCCGAATATGCTATATCAAATATCTGCTATCCAATATCCGATATCCGATTACAGAATATCGAAAATCGACTTTTCGGTTTTCGGGTACCGAGTTTCTTAATAACGAATTTTCGAAAATCGAATATCGGATATCCGAATATGCAATATCGAATATCGGCTATCCAATATCCGATATCCGATTACAGAATATCGAATATCGACTTTTCGGTTTTCGGGTACCGAGTTTTTACAAAACCAAATTTTCGAAAATCGAATATCGGATATCCGAATATGCTATATCAAATATCTGCTATCCAATATCCGATATCCGATTACAGAATATCGAAAATCGACTTTTTGGTTTTCGGGTACCGAGTTTCTTAATACCGAATTTTCGAATATCGAATACCGGATATCCGAATATGCAATATCGAATATCGGCTATCCAATATCCGATATCCGATTACAGAATATCGAAAATCAACTTTTCGGTTTTCGGGTACCGAGTTTCTCAATACCGATTTTTCGAAAATCGAATATCGGATATCCGAATATGCAATATCGAATATCGGCTATCCAATATCCGATATCCGATTACAGAATATCGAATATCGACTTTTCGGTTTTCGGGTACCGAGTTTTTTTAAACCGAATTTTCGAATATCGGATATCCGAATATGCTATATCGAATATCTGCTATCCAATATCCGATATCCAATTACAGAATATCGAAAATCGACTTTTTGGTTTTCGGGTACCGAGTTTCTTAATACCGAATTTTCGAAAATCGAATATCGGATATCCGAATATGCAATATCGAATATCGGCTATCCAATATCCGATATCCGATTACAGTATATCGAATATCGACTTTTCGGTTTTCGGGTACCGAGTTTTTATAAACCGAATTTTCGAAAATCGAATATCGGATATCCGAATATGCTATATCGAATATCTGCTATCCAATATCCGATATCCGATTACAGAATATCGAAAATCGACTTTTCGGTTTTCGGGTACCGAGTTTCTTAATACCGAATTTTCGAAAATCGAATATCGGATATCCGAATATGCAATATCGAATATCGGCTATCCAATATCCGATATCCGATTACAGAATATCGAAAATCGACTTTTCGGTTTTCAGGTACCGAGTTTCTTAATACCGAATTTTTGAAAATCGAATATCGGATATCCGAATATGCAATATCGAATATCGGCTATCCAATATCCGATATCCGATTACAGAATATCGAATATCGACTTTTCGGTTTTCGGGTACCGAGTTTCTAAATACCAAATTTTCGAAAATCGAATATCGGATATCCGAATATGCAATATCGAATATCGGCTATCCAATATCCGATATCCGATTACAGAATATCGAATATCGACTTTTCGGTTTTCGGGTACCGAGTTTTTACAAAACCGAATTTTCGAAAATCGAATATCGGATATCCGAATATGCTATATCAAATATCTGCTATCCAATATCCGATATCCGATTACAGAATATCGAAAATCGACTTTTTGGTTTTCGGGTACCGAGTTTCTTAATACCGAATTTTCGAATATCGAATATCGGATATCCGAATATGCAATATCGAATATCGACTATCCAATATCCGATATCCGATTACAGAATATCGAAAATCAACTTTTCGGTTTTCGGGTACCGAGTTTCTTAATACCGATTTTTCGAAAATCGAATATCGGATATCCGAATATGCAATATCGAATATCAATTATTCAGTATCCGATTTCCGATAACAGAATATCGAAAATCGTTATTTCGGTTTTCGGGTACCGAGTTTCTTAATACCGAATTTTCGAAAATCGAATATCGGATATCCGAATATGCAATATCGAATATCGGCTATCCAATATCCGATATCCGATTACAGAATATCGAATATCGACTTTTCGGTTTTCGGATACCGAGTTTTTATAAACCGAATTTTCGAAAATCGAATATCGGATATCCGAATATGCTATATCAAATATCTGCTATCCAATATCCGATATCCGATTACAGAATATCGAAAATCGACTTTTCGGTTTTCGGGTACCGAGTTTCTTAATAACGAATTTTCGAAAATCGAATATCGGATATCCGAATATGCAATATCGAATATCGGCTATCCAATATCCGATATCCGATTACAGTATATCGAATATCGACTTTTCGGTTTTCGGGTACCGAGTTTTTATAAACCGAATTTTCGAAAATCGAATATCGGATATCCGAATATGCAATATCGAATATCGGCTATCCAATATCCGATATCCGATTACAGAATATCGAATATCGACTTTTCGGTTTTCGGGTACCGAGTTTTTAAAAACCGAATTTTCGAAAATCGAATATCGGATATCCGAATATGCAATATCGAATATCAATTATTCAGTATCCGATTTCCGATAACAGAATATCGAAAATCGACTTTTCGGTTTTCGGGTACCGAGTTTTTAAAAACCGAATTTTCGAAAATCGAATATCGGATATCCGAATAAGCTATATCGAATATCGGCTATCCAATATCCGATATCCGATTACAGAATATCGAAAATCAACTTTTCGGTTTTCGGGTACCGAGTTTCTTAATACCGATTTTTCGAAAATCAAATATCGGATATCCGAATATGCAATATCGAATATCGGCTATCCAATATCTGATATCCGATTACAGAAAATCGAAAATCGACTTTTTGGTTTTCGGGTACCGAGTTTCTTAATACCGAATTTTCGAATATCGAATATCGGATATCCGAATATGCTATATCGAATATCGGCTATCCAATATCCGATTACAGAATATCGAATATCGACTTTTCGGTTTTCGGGTACCGAGTTTTTAAAAACCTAATTTTCGAAAATCGAATATCGGATATCCGAATATGCAATATCGAATATCGGATATCCGAATATGCAATATCGAATATCGGCTATCCAATATCCGATTACAGAATATCGAATATCGACTTTTCGGTTTTCGGGTACCGAGTTTTTAAAAACCTAATTTTCGAAAATCGAATATCGGATATCTGAATATGCTATATCGAATATCGGCTATCCAATATCCGATTACAGAATATCGAAAATCAACTTTTCGGTTTTTGGGTACCGAGTTTCTTAATACCGATTTTTCGAAAATCGAATATCGGATATCCGAATATGCAATATCGAATATCGGCTATCCAATATCCGATATCCGATTACAGAATATCGAAAATCGACTTTTCGGTTTTCGGGTACCGAGTTTCTAAATACAGAATTTTCGAAAATCGAATATCGGATATCCGAATATGCAATATCGAATATCGGCTATCCAATATCCGATATCCGATTACAGAATATCGAATATCGACTTTTCGGTTTTCGGGTACCGAGTTTTTACAAAACCGAATTTTCGAAAATCGAATATCGGATATCCGAATATGCTATATCGAATATCTGCTATCCAATATCCGATATCCGATTACAGAATATCGAAAATCGACTTTTCGGTTTTCGGGTACAGAGTTTCTAAATACCGAATTTTCGAAAATCGAATATCGGATATCCGAATATGCAATATCGAATATCAATTATTCAGTATCCGATTTCCGATAACAGAATATCGAAAATCGTTATTTCGGTTTTCGGGTACCGAGTTTCTTAATACCGAATTTTCGAAAATCGAATATCGGATATCCGAATATGCTATATCGAATATCGGCTATCCAATATCCGATATCCGATTACAGTATATCGAATATCGACTTTTCGGTTTTCGGGTACCGAGTTTTTATAAACCGAATTTTCGAAAATCGAATATCGGATATCCGAATAAGCTATATCAAATATCTGCTATCCAATATCCGATTACAGAATAACGAAAATCGACTTTTCGGTTTTCGGGTACCGAGTTTCTAAACACCGAATTTTCGAAAATCGAATATCGGATATCCGAATATGCAATATCGAATATCAATTATTCAGTATCCGATTTCCGATAACAGAATATCGAAAATCGTTATTTCGGTTTTCGGGTACCGAGTTTCTTAATACCGAATTTTCGAAAATCGAATATCGGATATCCGAATATGCAATATCGAATATCGGCTATCCAATATCCGATATCCGATTACAGAAAATCGAAAATCGACTTTTCGGTTTTCGGGTACCGAGTTTCTAAATACCGAATTTTCGAAAATCGAATATCGGATATCCGAATATGCAATATCGAATATCGGCTATCCAATATCCGATATCCGATTACAGAATATCGAATATCGACTTTTCGGTTTTCGGGTACCGAGTTTTTACAAAACCGAATTTTCGAAAATCGAATATCGGATATCCGAATATGCTATATCAAATATCTGCTATCCAATATCCGATATCCGATTACAGAATATCGAAAATCGACTTTTTGGTTTTCGGGTACCGAGTTTCTTAATACCGAATTTTCGAAAATCGAATATCGGATATCCGAATATGCTATATCGAATATCGGCTATCCAATATCCGATATCCGATTACAGAATATCGAATATCGACTTTTCGGTTTTCGGGTACCGAGTTTTTAAAAACCGAATTTATCGAAAATCGAATATCGGATATCTGAATATGCTATATCAAATATCGGCTATCCAATATCCGATTAAAGAATATCGAAAATCAACTTTTCGGTTTTCGGGTACCGAGTTTCTTAATACCGAATTTTCGAATATCGAATATCGGATATCCGAATATGCTATATCGAATATCGGCTATCCAATATCCGATATCCGATTACAGAATATCGAATATCGACTTTTCGGTTTTCGGGTACCGAGTTTTTAAAAACCGAATTTATCGAAAATCGAATATCAGATATCTGAATATGCTATATCGAATATCGGCTATCCAATATCCGATTACAGAATATCGAAAATCAACTTTTCGGTTTTCGGGTACCGAGTTTCTTAATACCGATTTTTCGAAAATCGAATATCGGATATCCGAATATGCAATATCGAATATCGGCTATCAAATATCCGATATCCGATTACAGAATATCGAAAATCGACTTTTCGGTTTTCGGGTACCGAGTTTCTAAATACCGAATTTTCGAAAATTGAATATCGGATATCCGAATATGCAATATCGAATATCAATTATTCAGTATCCGATTTCCGATAACAGAATATCGAAAATCGTTATTTCGGTTTTCGGGTACCGAGTTTCTTAATACCGAATTTTCGAAAATCGAATATCGGATATCCGAATATGCTATATCGAATATCGGCTATCCAATATCCGATATCCGATTACAGTATATCGAATATCGACTTTTCGGTTTTCGGGTACCGAGTTTTTATAAACCGAATTTTCGAAAATCGAATATCGGATATCCGAATAAGCTATATCAAATATCTGCTATCCAATATCCGATTACAGAATATCGAAAATCGACTTTTCGGTTTTCGGGTACCGAGTTTCTAAACACCGAATTTTCGAAAATCGAATATCGGATATCCGAATATGCAATATCGAATATCAATTATTCAGTATCCGATTTCCGATAACAGAATATCGAAAATCGTTATTTCGGTTTTCGGGTACCGAGTTTCTTAATACCGAATTTTCGAAAATCGAATATCGGATATCCGAATATGCAATATCGAATATCGGCTATCCAATATCCGATATCCGATTACAGAAAATCGAAAATCGACTTTTCGGTTTTCGGGTACCGAGTTTCTAAATACCGAATTTTCGAAAATCGAATATCGGATATCCGAATATGCAATATCGAATATCGGCTATCCAATATCCGATATCCGATTACAGAATATCGAATATCGACTTTTCGGTTTTCGGGTACCGAGTTTCTTAATACCGATTTTTCCAAAATCGAATATCGAATATCCGAATATGCAATATCGAATATCGGCTATCAAATATCCGATATCCGATTACAGAATATCGAAAATCGACTTTTCGGTTTTCGGGCACCGAGTTTCTTAATACTGAATTTTCGAAAATCGAATATCGGATATCCGAATATGCAATATCGAATATCGGCTATCCAATATCCGATTACAGAATATCGAATATCGACTTTTCGGTTTTCGGGTACCGAGTTTTTAAAAACCTAATTTTCGAAAATCGAATATCGGATATCCGAATATGCTATATCGAATATCTGCTATCCAATATCCGATATCCGATTACAGAATATCGAAAATCGACTTTTCGGTTTTCGGGTACCGAGTTTCTAAATACCGAATTTTCGAAAATCGAATATCGGATATCCGAATATGCAATATCGAATATCAATTATTCAGTATCCGATTTCCGATAACAGAATATCGAAAATCGTTATTTCGGTTTTCGGGTACCGAGTTTCTTAATACCGAATTTTCGAAAATCGAATATCGGATATCCGAATATGCTATATCGAATATCGGCTATCCAATATCCGATATCCGATTACAGTATATCGAATATCGACTTTTCGGTTTTCGGGTACCGAGTTTTTATAAACCGAATTTTCGAAAATCGAATATCGGATATCCGAATAAGCTACATCAAATATCTGCTATCCAATATCCGATTACAGAATAACGAAAATCGACTTTTCGGTTTTCGGGTACCGAGTTTCTAAACACCGAATTTTCGAAAATCGAATATCGGATATCCGAATATGCTATATCGAATATCGGCTATCCAATATCCGATATCCGATTACAGTATATCGAATATCGACTTTTCGGTTTTCGGGTACCGAGTTTTTATAAACCGAATTTTCGAAAATCGAATATCGGATATCCGAATAAGCTATATCAAATATCTGCTATCCAATATCCGATTACAGAATAACGAAAATCGACTTTTCGGTTTTCGGGTACCGAGTTTCTAAACACCGAATTTTCGAAAATCGAATATCGGATATCCGAATATGCAATATCGAATATCAATTATTCAGTATCCGATTTCCGATAACAGAATATCGAAAATCGTTATTTCGGTTTTCGGGTACCGAGTTTCTTAATACCGAATTTTCGAAAATCGAATATCGGATATCCGAATATGCAATATCGAATATCGGCTATCCAATATCCGATATCCGATTACAGAAAATCGAAAATCGACTTTTCGGTTTTCGGGTACCGAGTTTCTAAATACCGAATTTTCGAAAATCGAATATCGGATATCCGAATATGCAATATCGAATATCGGCTATCCAATATCCGATATCCGATTACAGAATATCGAATATCGACTTTTCGGTTTTCGGGTACCGAGTTTTTACAAAACCGAATTTTCGAAAATCGAATATCGGATATCCGAATATGCTATATCAAATATCTGCTATCCAATATCCGATATCCGATTACAGAATATCGAAAATCGACTTTTTGGTTTTCGGGTACCGAGTTTCTTAATACCGAATTTTCGAAAATCGAATATCGGATATCCGAATATGCTATATCGAATATCGGCTATCCAATATCCGATATCCGATTACAGAATATCGAATATCGACTTTTCGGTTTTCGGGTACCGAGTTTTTAAAAACCGAATTTATCGAAAATCGAATATCGGATATCTGAATATGCTATATCGAATATCGGCTATCCAATATCCGATTACAGAATATCGAAAATCAACTTTTCGGTTTTCGGGTACCGAGTTTCTTAATACCGATTTTTCGAAAATCGAATATCGGATATCCGAATATGCAATATCGAATATCGGCTATCAAATATCCGATATCCGATTACAGAATATCGAAAATCGACTTTTCGGTTTTCGGGTACCGAGTTTCTAAATACCGAATTTTCGAAAATTGAATATCGGATATCCGAATATGCAATATCGAATATCAATTATTCAGTATCCGATTTCCGATAACAGAATATCGAAAATCGTTATTTCGGTTTTCGGGTACCGAGTTTCTTAATACCGAATTTTCGAAAATCGAATATCGGATATCCGAATATGCTATATCGAATATCGGCTATCCAATATCCGATATCCGATTACAGTATATCGAATATCGACTTTTCGGTTTTCGGGTACCGAGTTTTTATAAACCGAATTTTCGAAAATCGAATATCGGATATCCGAATAAGCTATATCAAATATCTGCTATCCAATATCCGATTACAGAATATCGAAAATCGACTTTTCGGTTTTCGGGTACCGAGTTTCTAAACACCGAATTTTCGAAAATCGAATATCGGATATCCGAATATGCAATATCGAATATCAATTATTCAGTATCCGATTTCCGATAACAGAATATCGAAAATCGTTATTTCGGTTTTCGGGTACCGAGTTTCTTAATACCGAATTTTCGAAAATCGAATATCGGATATCCGAATATGCAATATCGAATATCGGCTATCCAATATCCGATATCCGATTACAGAAAATCGAAAATCGACTTTTCGGTTTTCGGGTACCGAGTTTCTAAATACCGAATTTTCGAAAATCGAATATCGGATATCCGAATATGCAATATCGAATATCGGCTATCCAATATCCGATATCCGATTACAGAATATCGAATATCGACTTTTCGGTTTTCGGGTACCGAGTTTCTTAATACCGATTTTTCCAAAATCGAATATCGAATATCCGAATATGCAATATCGAATATCGGCTATCAAATATCCGATATCCGATTACAGAATATCGAAAATCGACTTTTCGGTTTTCGGGCACCGAGTTTCTTAATACTGAATTTTCGAAAATCGAATATCGGATATCCGAATATGCAATATCGAATATCGGCTATCCAATATCCGATTACAGAATATCGAATATCGACTTTTCGGTTTTCGGGTACCGAGTTTTTAAAAACCTAATTTTCGAAAATCGAATATCGGATATCCGAATATGCTATATCGAATATCTGCTATCCAATATCCGATATCCGATTACAGAATATCGAAAATCGACTTTTCGGTTTTCGGGTACCGAGTTTCTAAATACCGAATTTTCGAAAATCGAATATCGGATATCCGAATATGCAATATCGAATATCAATTATTCAGTATCCGATTTCCGATAACAGAATATCGAAAATCGTTATTTCGGTTTTCGGGTACCGAGTTTCTTAATACCGAATTTTCGAAAATCGAATATCGGATATCCGAATATGCTATATCGAATATCGGCTATCCAATATCCGATATCCGATTACAGTATATCGAATATCGACTTTTCGGTTTTCGGGTACCGAGTTTCTAAATACCGAATTTTCGAAAATCGAATATCGGATATCCGAATATGCAAAATCGAATATCGGCTATCCAATATCCGATATCCGATTACAGAATATCGAATATCGACTTTTCGGTTTTCGGGTACCGAGTTTTTACAAAACCGAATTTTCGAAAATCGAATATCGGATATCCGAATATGCTATATCAAATATCTGCTATCCAATATCCGATATCCGATTACAGAATATCGAAAATCGACTTTTTGGTTTTCGGGTACCGAGTTTCTTAATACCGAATTTTCGAATATCGAATATCGGATATCCGAATATGCTATATCGAATATCGGCTATCCAATATCCGATATCCGATTACAGAATATCGAATATCGACTTTTCGGTTTTCGGGTACCGAGTTTTTAAAAACCGAATTTATCGAAAATCGAATATCAGATATCTGAATATGCTATATCGAATATCGGCTATCCAATATCCGATTACAGAATATCGAAAATCAACTTTTCGGTTTTCGGGTACCGAGTTTCTTAATACCGATTTTTCGAAAATCGAATATCGGATATCCGAATATGCAATATCGAATATCGGCTATCAAATATCCGATATCCGATTACAGAATATCGAAAATCGACTTTTCGGTTTTCGGGTACCGAGTTTCTAAATACTGAATTTTCGAAAATCGAATATCGGATATCCGAATATGCAATATCGAATATCGGCTATCCAATATCCGATATCCGATTACAGAATATCGAATATCAACTTTTCGGTTTTCGGGTACCGAGTTTTTAAAAACCTAATTTTCGAAAATCGAATATCGGATATCTGAATATGCAATATCGAATATCGGCTATCCAATATCCGATATCCGATTACAGAATATCGAATATCAACTTTTCGGTTTTCGGGTACCGAGTTTCTAAATACCGAATTTTCGAAAATCGAATATCGGATATCCGAATATGCAATATCGAATATCGGCTATCCAATATCCGATATCCGATTACAGAATATCGAATATCGACTTTTCGGTTTTCGGATACCGAGTTTTTATAAACCGAATTTTCGAAAATCGAATATCGGATATCCGAATATGCTATATCAAATATCTGCTATCCAATATCCGATATCCGATTACAGAATATCGAAAATCGACTTTTCGGTTTTCGGGTACCGAGTTTCTTAATAACGAATTTTCGAAAATCGAATATCGGATATCCGAATATGCAATATCGAATATCGGCTATCCAATATCCGATATCCGATTACAGTATATCGAATATCGACTTTTCGGTTTTCGGGTACCGAGTTTTTATAAACCGAATTTTCGAAAATCGAATATCGGATATCCGAATATGCAATATCGAATATCGGCTATCCAATATCCGATATCCGATTACAGAATATCGAATATCGACTTTTCGGTTTTCGGGTACCGAGTTTTTAAAAACCGAATTTTCGAAAATCGAATATCGGATATCCGAATATGCAATATCGAATATCAATTATTCAGTATCCGATTTCCGATAACAGAATATCGAAAATCGACTTTTCGGTTTTCGGGTACCGAGTTTTTAAAAACCGAATTTTCGAAAATCGAATATCGGATATCCGAATAAGCTATATCGAATATCGGCTATCCAATATCCGATATCCGATTACAGAATATCGAAAATCAACTTTTCGGTTTTCGGGTACCGAGTTTCTTAATACCGATTTTTCGAAAATCAAATATCGGATATCCGAATATGCAATATCGAATATCGGCTATCCAATATCTGATATCCGATTACAGAAAATCGAAAATCGACTTTTTGGTTTTCGGGTACCGAGTTTCTTAATACCGAATTTTCGAAAATCGAATATCGGATATCCGAATATGCTATATCAAATATCTGCTATCCAATATCCGATATCCGATTACAGAATATCGAAAATCGACTTTTCGGTTTTCGGGTACCGAGTTTCTTAATACCGAATTTTCGAAAATCGAATATCGGATATCCGAATATGCAATATCGAATATCGGCTATCCAATATCCGATATCCGATTACAGTATATCGAATATCGACTTTTCGGTTTTCGGGTACCGAGTTTTTATAAACCGAATTTTCGAAAATCGAATATCGGATATCCGAATATGCTATATCGAATATCTGCTATCCAATATCCGATATCCGATTACAGAATATCGAAAATCGACTTTTCGGATTTCGGGTACCGAGTTTCTAAATACCGAATTTTCGAAAATCGAATATCGGATATCCGAATATGCAATATCGAATATCGGCTATCCAATATCCGATATCCAATTACAGAATATCGAAAATCGACTTTTCGGTTTTCGGGTACCGAGTTTTTAAAAACCGAATTTTCGAAAATCGAATATCGGATATCCGAATATGCTATATCGAATATCGGCTATCCAATATCCGATATCCGATTACAGAATATCGAATATCGACTTTTCGGTTTTCGGGTACCGAGTTTTTACAAAACCAAATTTTCGAAAATCGAATATCGGATATCCGAATATGCTATATCAAATATCTGCTATCCAATATCCGATATCCGATTACAGAATATCGAAAATCGACTTTTTGGTTTTCGGGTACAAAGTTTCTTAATACCGAATTTTCGAATATCGAATACCGGATATCCGAATATGCAATATCGAATATCGGCTATCCAATATCCGATATCCGATTACAGAATATCGAAAATCAACTTTTCGGTTTTCGGGTACCGAGTTTCTTAATACCGATTTTTCGAAAATCGAATATCGGATATCCGAATATGCAATATCGAATATCGGCTATCCAATATCCGATATCCGATTACAGAATATCGAATATCGACTTTTCGGTTTTCGGGTACCGAGTTTTTTTAAACCGAATTTTCGAATATCGGATATCCGAATATGCTATATCGAATATCTGCTATCCAATATCCGATATCCAATTACAGAATATCGAAAATCGACTTTTTGGTTTTCGGGTACCGAGTTTCTTAATACCGAATTTTCGAAAATCGAATATCGGATATCCGAATATGCAATATCGAATATCGGCTATCCAATATCCGATATCCGATTACAGTATATCGAATATCGACTTTTCGGTTTTCGGGTACCGAGTTTTTATAAACCGAATTTTCGAAAATCGAATATCGGATATCCGAATATGCTATATCGAATATCTGCTATCCAATATCCGATATCCGATTACAGAATATCGAAAATCGACTTTTCGGTTTTCGGGTACCGAGTTTCTTAATACCGAATTTTCGAAAATCGAATATCGGATATCCGAATATGCAATATCGAATATCGGCTATCCAATATCCGATATCCGATTACAGAATATCGAAAATCGACTTTTCGGTTTTCAGGTACCGAGTTTCTTAATACCGAATTTTTGAAAATCGAATATCGGATATCCGAATATGCTTTATCGAATATCGGCTATCCAATATCCGATATCCGATTACAGAATATCGAATATCGACTTTTCGGTTTTCGGGTACCGAGTTTCTAAATACCAAATTTTCGAAAATCGAATATCGGATATCCGAATATGCAATATCGATTATCGGCTATCCAATATCCGATATCCGATTACAGAATATCGAATATCGACTTTTCGGTTTTCGGGTACCGAGTTTTTACAAAACCGAATTTTCGAAAATCGAATATCGGATATCCGAATATGCTATATCAAATATCTGCTATCCAATATCCGATATCCGATTACAGAATATCGAAAATCGACTTTTTGGTTTTCGGGTACCGAGTTTCTTAATACCGAATTTTCGAATATCGAATATCGGATATCCGAATATGCAATATCGAATATCGACTATCCAATATCCGATATCCGATTACAGAATATCGAAAATCAACTTTTCGGTTTTCGGGTACCGAGTTTCTTAATACCGATTTTTCGAAAATCGAATATCGGATATCCGAATATGCAATATCGAATATCAATTATTCAGTATCCGATTTCCGATAACAGAATATCGAAAATCGTTATTTCGGTTTTCGGGTACCGAGTTTCTTAATACCGAATTTTCGAAAATCGAATATCGGATATCCGAATATGCAATATCGAATATCGGCTATCCAATATCCGATATCCGATTACAGAATATCGAAAATCGACTTTTCGGTTTTCGGGTACCGAGTTTCTAAATACCGAATTTTCGAAAATCGAATATCGGATATCCGAATATGCAATATCGAATATCGGCTATCCAATATCCGATATCCGATTACAGAATATCGAATATCGACTTTTCGGTTTTCGGATACCGAGTTTTTATAAACCGAATTTTCGAAAATCGAATATCGGATATCCGAATATGCTATATCAAATATCTGCTATCCAATATCCGATATCCGATTACAGAATATCGAAAATCGACTTTTCGGTTTTCGGGTACCGAGTTTCTAAATACAGAATTTTCGAAAATCGAATATCGGATATCCGAATAAGCTATATCGAATATCGGCTATCCAATATCCGATATCCGATTACAGAATATCGAAAATCAACTTTTCGGTTTTCGGGTACCGAGTTTCTTAATACCGATTTTTCGAAAATCAAATATCGGATATCCGAATATGCAATATCGAATATCGGCTATCCAATATCTGATATCCGATTACAGAAAATCGAAAATCGACTTTTTGGTTTTCGGGTACCGAGTTTCTTAATACCGAATTTTCGAATATCGAATATCGGATATCCGAATATGCTATATCGAATATCGGCTATCCAATATCCGATTACAGAATATCGAATATCGACTTTTCGGTTTTCGGGTACCGAGTTTTTAAAAACCTAATTTTCGAAAATCGAATATCGGATATCCGAATATGCAATATCGAATATCGGATATCCGAATATGCAATATCGAATATCGGCTATCCAATATCCGATTACAGAATATCGAATATCGACTTTTCGGTTTTCGGGTACCGAGTTTTTAAAAACCTAATTTTCGAAAATCGAATATCGGATATCTGAATATGCTATATCGAATATCGGCTATCCAATATCCGATATCCGATTACAGAATATCGAAAATCAACTTTTCGGTTTTTGGGTACCGAGTTTCTTAATACCGATTTTTCGAAAATCGAATATCGGATATCCGAATATGCAATATCGAATATCGGCTATCCAATATCCGATATCCGATTACAGAATATCGAAAATCGACTTTTCGGTTTTCGGGTACCGAGTTTCTAAATACAGAATTTTCGAAAATCGAATATCGGATATCCGAATATGCAATATCGAATATCGGCTATCCAATATCCGATATCCGATTACAGAATATCGAATATCGACTTTTCGGTTTTCGGGTACCGAGTTTTTACAAAACCGAATTTTCGAAAATCGAATATCGGATATCCGAATATGCTATATCGAATATCTGCTATCCAATATCCGATATCCGATTACAGAATATCGAAAATCGACTTTTCGGTTTTCGGGTACAGAGTTTCTAAATACCGAATTTTCGAAAATCGAATATCGGATATCCGAATATGCAATATCGAATATCAATTATTCAGTATCCGATTTCCGATAACAGAATATCGAAAATCGACTTTTCGGTTTTCGGGTACCGAGTTTTTAAAAACCGAATTTTCGAAAATCGAATATCGGATATCCGAATAAGCTATATCGAATATCGGCTATCCAATATCCGATATCCGATTACAGAATATCGAAAATCAACTTTTCGAGTTTCTTAATACCGATTTTTCGAAAATCAAATATCGGATATCCGAATATGCAATATCGAATATCGGCTATCCAATATCTGATATCCGATTACAGAAAATCGAAAATCGACTTTTTGGTTTTCGGGTACCGAGTTTCTTAATACCGAATTTTCGAATATCGAATATCGGATATCCGAATATCCGATTACAGAATATCGAATATCGACTTTTCGGTTTTCGGGTACCGAGTTTTTAAAAACCTAATTTTCGAAAATCGAATATCGGATATCCGAATATGCAATATCGAATATCGGATATCCGAATATGCAATATCGAATATCGGCTATCCAATATCCGATTACAGAATATCGAATATCGACTTTTCGGTTTTCGGGTACCGAGTTTTTAAAAACCGAATTTTCGAAAATCGAATATCGGATATCCGAATATGCAATATCGAATATCAATTATTCAGTATCCGATTTCCGATAACAGAATATCGAAAATCGACTTTTCGGTTTTCGGGTACCGAGTTTTTAAAAACCGAATTTTCGAAAATCGAATATCGGATATCCGAATAAGCTATATCGAATATCGGCTATCCAATATCCGATATCCGATTACAGAATATCGAAAATCAACTTTTCGGTTTTCGGGTACCGAGTTTCTTAATACCGATTTTTCGAAAATCGAATATCGGATATCCGAATATGCAATATCGAATATCGGCTATCCAATATCCGATATCCGATTACAGAATATCGAATATCGACTTTTCGGTTTTCGGGTACCGAGTTTTTTTAAACCGAATTTTCGAATATCGGATATCCGAATATGCTATATCGAATATCTGCTATCCAATATCCGATATCCAATTACAGAATATCGAAAATCGACTTTTTGGTTTTCGGGTACCGAGTTTCTTAATACCGAATTTTCGAAAATCGAATATCGGATATCCGAATATGCAATATCGAATATCGGCTATCCAATATCCGATATCCGATTACAGTATATCGAATATCGACTTTTCGGTTTTCGGGTACCGAGTTTTTATAAACCGAATTTTCGAAAATCGAATATCGGATATCCGAATATGCTATATCGAATATCTGCTATCCAATATCCGATATCCGATTACAGAATATCGAAAATCGACTTTTCGGTTTTCGGGTACCGAGTTTCTTAATACCGAATTTTCGAAAATCGAATATCGGATATCCGAATATGCAATATCGAATATCGGCTATCCAATATCCGATATCCGATTACAGAATATCGAAAATCGACTTTTCGGTTTTCAGGTACCGAGTTTCTTAATACCGAATTTTTGAAAATCGAATATCGGATATCCGAATATGCTTTATCGAATATCGGCTATCCAATATCCGATATCCGATTACAGAATATCGAATATCGACTTTTCGGTTTTCGGGTACCGAGTTTCTAAATACCAAATTTTCGAAAATCGAATATCGGATATCCGAATATGCAATATCGAATATCGGCTATCCAATATCCGATATCCGATTACAGAATATCGAATATCGACTTTTCGGTTTTCGGGTACCGAGTTTTTACAAAACCGAATTTTCGAAAATCGAATATCGGATATCCGAATATGCTATATCAAATATCTGCTATCCAATATCCGATATCCGATTACAGAATATCGAAAATCGACTTTTTGGTTTTCGGGTACCGAGTTTCTTAATACCGAATTTTCGAATATCGAATATCGGATATCCGAATATGCAATATCGAATATCGACTATCCAATATCCGATATCCGATTACAGAATATCGAAAATCAACTTTTCGGTTTTCGGGTACCGAGTTTCTTAATACCGATTTTTCGAAAATCGAATATCGGATATCCGAATATGCAATATCGAATATCAATTATTCAGTATCCGATTTCCGATAACAGAATATCGAAAATCGTTATTTCGGTTTTCGGGTACCGAGTTTCTTAATACCGAATTTTCGAAAATCGAATATCGGATATCCGAATATGCAATATCGAATATCGGCTATCCAATATCCGATATCCGATTACAGAATATCGAATATCGACTTTTCGGTTTTCGGGTACCGAGTTTCTAAATACCGAATTTTCGAAAATCGAATATCGGATATCCGAATATGCAATATCGAATATCGGCTATCCAATATCCGATATCCGATTACAGAATATCGAATATCGACTTTTCGGTTTTCGGATACCGAGTTTTTATAAACCGAATTTTCGAAAATCGAATATCGGATATCCGAATATGCTATATCAAATATCTGCTATCCAATATCCGATATCCGATTACAGAATATCGAAAATCGACTTTTCGGTTTTCGGGTACCGAGTTTCTTAATAACGAATTTTCGAAAATCGAATATCGGATATCCGAATATGCAATATCGAATATCGGCTATCCAATATCCGATATCCGATTACAGTATATCGAATATCGACTTTTCGGTTTTCGGGTACCGAGTTTTTATAAACCGAATTTTCGAAAATCGAATATCGGATATCCGAATATGCAATATCGAATATCGGCTATCCAATATCCGATATCCGATTACAGAATATCGAATATCGACTTTTCGGTTTTCGGGTACCGAGTTTTTACAAAACCGAATTTTCGAAAATCGAATATCGGATATCCGAATATGCTATATCGAATATCTGCTATCCAATATCCGATATCCGATTACAGAATATCGAAAATCGACTTTTCGGTTTTCGGGTACAGAGTTTCTAAATACCGAATTTTCGAAAATCGAATATCGGATATCCGAATATGCAATATCGAATATCAATTATTCAGTATCCGATTTCCGATAACAGAATATCGAAAATCGTTATTTCGGTTTTCGGGTACCGAGTTTCTTAATACCGAATTTTCGAAAATCGAATATCGGATATCCGAATATGCTATATCGAATATCGGCTATCCAATATCCGATATCCGATTACAGTATATCGAATATCGACTTTTCGGTTTTCGGGTACCGAGTTTTTATAAACCGAATTTTCGAAAATCGAATATCGGATATCCGAATAAGCTATATCAAATATCTGCTATCCAATATCCGATTACAGAATAACGAAAATCGACTTTTCGGTTTTCGGGTACCGAGTTTCTAAACACCGAATTTTCGAAAATCGAATATCGGATATCCGAATATGCAATATCGAATATCAATTATTCAGTATCCGATTTCCGATAACAGAATATCGAAAATCGTTATTTCGGTTTTCGGGTACCGAGTTTCTTAATACCGAATTTTCGAAAATCGAATATCGGATATCCGAATATGCAATATCGAATATCGGCTATCCAATATCCGATATCCGATTACAGAAAATCGAAAATCGACTTTTCGGTTTTCGGGTACCGAGTTTCTAAATACCGAATTTTCGAAAATCGAATATCGGATATCCGAATATGCAATATCGAATATCGGCTATCCAATATCCGATATCCGATTACAGAATATCGAATATCGACTTTTCGGTTTTCGGGTACCGAGTTTTTACAAAACCGAATTTTCGAAAATCGAATATCGGATATCCGAATATGCTATATCAAATATCTGCTATCCAATATCCGATATCCGATTACAGAATATCGAAAATCGACTTTTTGGTTTTCGGGTACCGAGTTTCTTAATACCGAATTTTCGAAAATCGAATATCGGATATCCGAATATGCTATATCGAATATCGGCTATCCAATATCCGATATCCGATTACAGAATATCGAATATCGACTTTTCGGTTTTCGGGTACCGAGTTTTTAAAAACCGAATTTATCGAAAATCGAATATCGGATATCTGAATATGCTATATCAAATATCGGCTATCCAATATCCGATTAAAGAATATCGAAAATCAACTTTTCGGTTTTCGGGTACCGAGTTTCTTAATACCGAATTTTCGAATATCGAATATCGGATATCCGAATATGCTATATCGAATATCGGCTATCCAATATCCGATATCCGATTACAGAATATCGAATATCGACTTTTCGGTTTTCGGGTACCGAGTTTTTAAAAACCGAATTTATCGAAAATCGAATATCAGATATCTGAATATGCTATATCGAATATCGGCTATCCAATATCCGATTACAGAATATCGAAAATCAACTTTTCGGTTTTCGGGTACCGAGTTTCTTAATACCGATTTTTCGAAAATCGAATATCGGATATCCGAATATGCAATATCGAATATCGGCTATCAAATATCCGATATCCGATTACAGAATATCGAAAATCGACTTTTCGGTTTTCGGGTACCGAGTTTCTAAATACCGAATTTTCGAAAATTGAATATCGGATATCCGAATATGCAATATCGAATATCAATTATTCAGTATCCGATTTCCGATAACAGAATATCGAAAATCGTTATTTCGGTTTTCGGGTACCGAGTTTCTTAATACCGAATTTTCGAAAATCGAATATCGGATATCCGAATATGCTATATCGAATATCGGCTATCCAATATCCGATATCCGATTACAGTATATCGAATATCGACTTTTCGGTTTTCGGGTACCGAGTTTTTATAAACCGAATTTTCGAAAATCGAATATCGGATATCCGAATAAGCTATATCAAATATCTGCTATCCAATATCCGATTACAGAATATCGAAAATCGACTTTTCGGTTTTCGGGTACCGAGTTTCTAAACACCGAATTTTCGAAAATCGAATATCGGATATCCGAATATGCAATATCGAATATCAATTATTCAGTATCCGATTTCCGATAACAGAATATCGAAAATCGTTATTTCGGTTTTCGGGTACCGAGTTTCTTAATACCGAATTTTCGAAAATCGAATATCGGATATCCGAATATGCAATATCGAATATCGGCTATCCAATATCCGATATCCGATTACAGAAAATCGAAAATCGACTTTTCGGTTTTCGGGTACCGAGTTTCTAAATACCGAATTTTCGAAAATCGAATATCGGATATCCGAATATGCAATATCGAATATCGGCTATCCAATATCCGATATCCGATTACAGAATATCGAATATCGACTTTTCGGTTTTCGGGTACCGAGTTTCTTAATACCGATTTTTCCAAAATCGAATATCGAATATCCGAATATGCAATATCGAATATCGGCTATCAAATATCCGATATCCGATTACAGAATATCGAAAATCGACTTTTCGGTTTTCGGGCACCGAGTTTCTTAATACTGAATTTTCGAAAATCGAATATCGGATATCCGAATATGCAATATCGAATATCGGCTATCCAATATCCGATTACAGAATATCGAATATCGACTTTTCGGTTTTCGGGTACCGAGTTTTTAAAAACCTAATTTTCGAAAATCGAATATCGGATATCCGAATATGCTATATCGAATATCTGCTATCCAATATCCGATATCCGATTACAGAATATCGAAAATCGACTTTTCGGTTTTCGGGTACCGAGTTTCTAAATACCGAATTTTCGAAAATCGAATATCGGATATCCGAATATGCAATATCGAATATCAATTATTCAGTATCCGATTTCCGATAACAGAATATCGAAAATCGTTATTTCGGTTTTCGGGTACCGAGTTTCTTAATACCGAATTTTCGAAAATCGAATATCGGATATCCGAATATGCTATATCGAATATCGGCTATCCAATATCCGATATCCGATTACAGTATATCGAATATCGACTTTTCGGTTTTCGGGTACCGAGTTTTTATAAACCGAATTTTCGAAAATCGAATATCGGATATCCGAATAAGCTACATCAAATATCTGCTATCCAATATCCGATTACAGAATAACGAAAATCGACTTTTCGGTTTTCGGGTACCGAGTTTCTAAACACCGAATTTTCGAAAATCGAATATCGGATATCCGAATATGCTATATCGAATATCGGCTATCCAATATCCGATATCCGATTACAGTATATCGAATATCGACTTTTCGGTTTTCGGGTACCGAGTTTTTATAAACCGAATTTTCGAAAATCGAATATCGGATATCCGAATAAGCTATATCAAATATCTGCTATCCAATATCCGATTACAGAATAACGAAAATCGACTTTTCGGTTTTCGGGTACCGAGTTTCTAAACACCGAATTTTCGAAAATCGAATATCGGATATCCGAATATGCAATATCGAATATCAATTATTCAGTATCCGATTTCCGATAACAGAATATCGAAAATCGTTATTTCGGTTTTCGGGTACCGAGTTTCTTAATACCGAATTTTCGAAAATCGAATATCGGATATCCGAATATGCAATATCGAATATCGGCTATCCAATATCCGATATCCGATTACAGAAAATCGAAAATCGACTTTTCGGTTTTCGGGTACCGAGTTTCTAAATACCGAATTTTCGAAAATCGAATATCGGATATCCGAATATGCAATATCGAATATCGGCTATCCAATATCCGATATCCGATTACAGAATATCGAATATCGACTTTTCGGTTTTCGGGTACCGAGTTTTTACAAAACCGAATTTTCGAAAATCGAATATCGGATATCCGAATATGCTATATCAAATATCTGCTATCCAATATCCGATATCCGATTACAGAATATCGAAAATCGACTTTTTGGTTTTCGGGTACCGAGTTTCTTAATACCGAATTTTCGAAAATCGAATATCGGATATCCGAATATGCTATATCGAATATCGGCTATCCAATATCCGATATCCGATTACAGAATATCGAATATCGACTTTTCGGTTTTCGGGTACCGAGTTTTTAAAAACCGAATTTATCGAAAATCGAATATCGGATATCTGAATATGCTATATCGAATATCGGCTATCCAATATCCGATTACAGAATATCGAAAATCAACTTTTCGGTTTTCGGGTACCGAGTTTCTTAATACCGATTTTTCGAAAATCGAATATCGGATATCCGAATATGCAATATCGAATATCGGCTATCAAATATCCGATATCCGATTACAGAATATCGAAAATCGACTTTTCGGTTTTCGGGTACCGAGTTTCTAAATACCGAATTTTCGAAAATTGAATATCGGATATCCGAATATGCAATATCGAATATCAATTATTCAGTATCCGATTTCCGATAACAGAATATCGAAAATCGTTATTTCGGTTTTCGGGTACCGAGTTTCTTAATACCGAATTTTCGAAAATCGAATATCGGATATCCGAATATGCTATATCGAATATCGGCTATCCAATATCCGATATCCGATTACAGTATATCGAATATCGACTTTTCGGTTTTCGGGTACCGAGTTTTTATAAACCGAATTTTCGAAAATCGAATATCGGATATCCGAATAAGCTATATCAAATATCTGCTATCCAATATCCGATTACAGAATATCGAAAATCGACTTTTCGGTTTTCGGGTACCGAGTTTCTAAACACCGAATTTTCGAAAATCGAATATCGGATATCCGAATATGCAATATCGAATATCAATTATTCAGTATCCGATTTCCGATAACAGAATATCGAAAATCGTTATTTCGGTTTTCGGGTACCGAGTTTCTTAATACCGAATTTTCGAAAATCGAATATCGGATATCCGAATATGCAATATCGAATATCGGCTATCCAATATCCGATATCCGATTACAGAAAATCGAAAATCGACTTTTCGGTTTTCGGGTACCGAGTTTCTAAATACCGAATTTTCGAAAATCGAATATCGGATATCCGAATATGCAATATCGAATATCGGCTATCCAATATCCGATATCCGATTACAGAATATCGAATATCGACTTTTCGGTTTTCGGGTACCGAGTTTCTTAATACCGATTTTTCCAAAATCGAATATCGAATATCCGAATATGCAATATCGAATATCGGCTATCAAATATCCGATATCCGATTACAGAATATCGAAAATCGACTTTTCGGTTTTCGGGCACCGAGTTTCTTAATACTGAATTTTCGAAAATCGAATATCGGATATCCGAATATGCAATATCGAATATCGGCTATCCAATATCCGATTACAGAATATCGAATATCGACTTTTCGGTTTTCGGGTACCGAGTTTTTAAAAACCTAATTTTCGAAAATCGAATATCGGATATCCGAATATGCTATATCGAATATCTGCTATCCAATATCCGATATCCGATTACAGAATATCGAAAATCGACTTTTCGGTTTTCGGGTACCGAGTTTCTAAATACCGAATTTTCGAAAATCGAATATCGGATATCCGAATATGCAATATCGAATATCAATTATTCAGTATCCGATTTCCGATAACAGAATATCGAAAATCGTTATTTCGGTTTTCGGGTACCGAGTTTCTTAATACCGAATTTTCGAAAATCGAATATCGGATATCCGAATATGCTATATCGAATATCGGCTATCCAATATCCGATATCCGATTACAGTATATCGAATATCGACTTTTCGGTTTTCGGGTACCGAGTTTCTAAATACCGAATTTTCGAAAATCGAATATCGGATATCCGAATATGCAAAATCGAATATCGGCTATCCAATATCCGATATCCGATTACAGAATATCGAATATCGACTTTTCGGTTTTCGGGTACCGAGTTTTTACAAAACCGAATTTTCGAAAATCGAATATCGGATATCCGAATATGCTATATCAAATATCTGCTATCCAATATCCGATATCCGATTACAGAATATCGAAAATCGACTTTTTGGTTTTCGGGTACCGAGTTTCTTAATACCGAATTTTCGAATATCGAATATCGGATATCCGAATATGCTATATCGAATATCGGCTATCCAATATCCGATATCCGATTACAGAATATCGAATATCGACTTTTCGGTTTTCGGGTACCGAGTTTTTAAAAACCGAATTTATCGAAAATCGAATATCAGATATCTGAATATGCTATATCGAATATCGGCTATCCAATATCCGATTACAGAATATCGAAAATCAACTT